>OX155907.1:3209712-3618142 GCA_944588485.1 Phosphuga atrata
CTAGTCTTGTCTGTCTAGTCTTGTCTGTCTAGTCTTGTCTGTCTAGTCTTGTCTGTCTAGTCTTGTCTGTCTAGTCTTGTCTGTCTAGTCTTGTCTGTCTAGTCTTGTCTGTCTAGTCTTGTCTGTCTAGTCTTGTCCTGTCTAGTCTTGTCTGTCTAGTCTTGTCTGTCTAGTCTTGTCTGTCTAGTCTTGTCTGTCTAGTCTTGTCTGTCTAGTCTTGTCTGTCTAGTCTTGTCTGTCTAGTCTTGTCTGTCTAGTCTTGTCTAGTCTTGTCTGTCTAGTCTGTCTTGTCTGTCTAGTCTTGTCTGTCTAGTCTTGTCTGTCTAGTCTTGTCTGTCTAGTCTTGTCCTGTCTAGTCTTGTCTGTCTAGTCTTGTCTGTCTAGTCTTGTCTGTCTAGTCTTGTCTGTCTAGTCTTGTCTGTCTAGTCTTGTCTGTCTAGTCTTGTATGTCTAGTCTTGTCTGTCTAGTCTTGTCTGTCTAGTCTTGTCTGTCTAGTCTTGTCCTGTCTAGTCTTGTCTGTCTAGTCTTGTCTGTCTAGTCTTGTCTGTCTAGTCTTGTCTGTCTAGTCTTGTCTGTCTAGTCTATCTAGTCTTGTCTGTCTAGTCTTGTCTGTCTAATCTTGTCTGTCTAGTCTTCTGTGTCTAGTCTTGACTGTCTAGTCTTGTCTGTCTAGTCTTGTCTGTCTAGTCTTGTCTGTCTGGTCTTGTCTGTCTAGTCATGTCTGTCTAGTTTTTTTTGCTGTCTAGTTTTTTCTGCCTATTCTGTCAAGTATTTTGTCTGTCTGGTTTAAATAGGGGCGCTTAAAAACCTATAAACACATACTTAAATTTATACTTACAGCTTCCGAAGCGTTTAGTTGATTACTCCTACATCGCCCAAACTCGTAATAGAAGTTGTTCGAATAAAACTGCCTAGGGCGCTGTCGACATTTAATCCGCTTCTAGCTTGTCCGTTTAATCTGGTCCGCCTAGTCTTGTCAGTCTAGTCTTGTTCGTTTAGTCTTGTCTGTCTGGTCTTGTCAAAAAAAACGCGACATTCTTGAAGAAGTTTTTGACAGAAGTTAGCGCTACCTATGAAATTGTCTTGGAACTAATATTTAAACGCGGGCTATATGAATATTGTATTAAATATATCCGGTAATATAATATAAGGTAACATAATGAATGCTATACAAATAGTGAAGTAAGATGAAATTGAAAAACAATTTATTATTTATGTTATTTACATGTACAAATGTTACATACGCAAATGTTATGGAAGATTGTCGAGAGATGTGTAATTTTGGCTGCCTATGTTAATAAGGTCAAAATTCGACTTCTTATTTTTCAGGGATTGAGTGCAGAGATAATGTCGTTAACGTTATCTCTGTTGAGTGGTCAAGGAGTGGTCATAAAGTTATAAAAGGGGTGAAGTTAATATCTACAAAAATGTTGTAGTTTAAATGAAAATTTAGTTTTTAAATTAGGAAAAAATTTTAGTAAAACTATTAGTTACTATAATTGTTTAAACTATTAGTAACTATTATTAATGTATAATCCTGGGGTTACTAGGTTTTTCATTTTGTTTTAATTAGTGACACGTTATTATTTTGATACTCATATATTAACACCCTATCAAGAGAGAAAGCAAAAAAAAATTGTTTACACTTTATTGGAGTGCTAGTGTTGTTCGTCTTATCTCGATCATCTAGACTTGAGCATTTACTAAAACTAACAAATCCTGTTGCAAATGTAATAAGGGTGGTAAATGTGAAGACATGAAAAAGTTGATCCCTGCAAGCGTTATGCAAAATCTACTAGAGGTGTGTAACATTGGTTGCCTTCTATATAGTTCAAACTTGTTGGGACCTGTCATTTTCCGAGATTTGAGTGACCAATGAGAAGAGACTCCACGTCGTGGTGCGTTTAAAGGCATCGAATAAGAATCTAAGGAAATTTGATCGAATGTCAGTTCTTGCGTTTTCCTTTTCAAAATGTTTTCTTTGACAAGAAAATGCGTGACAAGTTTCTGTGCTGTCGTTGCCTGTTGCTTGGTTGCCATTGGGGCAAGCGACATTGGAAAGCTGCCCCACTGTCTTAGCTCTGAAGCTGGGTACGTTCTAGGTTATGTTACCATTGTTTACTGATACACTATCACATATGTTTATGCTTCAGATTTGTGTTAATAAGTACTTTAGACGGGAAATTGACGTCTGTAGATGCCACAGGGACGATCCTATGGGAAATTGACACTGATCCCGGACCATTACTAACATCAAACATCCATGATCTTGAAGTAAAATTAATTTTTTAATTTCATATAAGCTTATTCATTTTATATTCATTTGAATTATTACTAGTTTTGGAATTGCTTAGAAAATGTGGGCTGTGTATACTAACTTCAAAGTCATTAAGAAACAAACAAGGTCTGAATTGTCTTTAGCGCTGAAATTAGTTTTTTTTGCACACCTTTGCAATTTGTGAAGTAAATTTCTACACATTCAGAATAGTCACTACGTACTACAACAATATACAATATAGTTTAATGGCAATTATTTGTATTTGAAATATTAGGTCATTTAGTATGAAATGTCCGATTACCTCAAACACCAAGTTTGATACCTTATATATCCGATATTTCACTTTGAAAGATCTTTGTTTTCATAGTGTACTTATGTTTGTGATAATCTATCAAATAAGTAAACCATAGATAACTATATTACCATATGATTTTGGAAAATGAGTTCTGTCATGGTAGTAATGCAATGCAGACAACTTGAAATGTCAAGTCTTAGGCAAAGATTTAGCTAATGAACGTAGAGTACATCCTTGGTGTGAGAAGTTCTGATGTGGTGATTTTGATCTTGAAAATTAGCCACCATTTATATTTTAAAAATAAACTCTTAGGATTTGAGAGCAAGATGTATAATGCTGAGAGCAATCAATCGATACAGCAGATACAGTGGAAGTCTATTCTAACCATTTAGATGATGAACTTTTGATTAGCCCAAGATTACTAAACTAGCAAGTGACATTGTTACTAAACGTTCATAAAAAGTAGGACAAGGAAATAGAACAATAAATTTACGAATTTTATGCTTAAATTATTTTAGAAATCACAGTTACATTCTTTGGTTTTAAAATATCACATAATAAAGAAAATATTATACATATTTTACTC
Source organism: Phosphuga atrata (assembly GCA_944588485.1). NCBI lineage: Eukaryota > Metazoa > Arthropoda > Insecta > Coleoptera > Silphidae > Phosphuga > Phosphuga atrata. The sequence goes on from OX155907.1 coordinate 3,212,873, forward strand.
TACACAGTTTGAACACAATCATGTTGTGCACCATACATATGGGGCTCTTTACATTTCATAAAAAGTTGGTTGTCATTTTTCTGCCCTTAGACAAAGCACATGTTTTTCTAGAATTTGATCCTTGCATAGTTGCCACTTCAGCAATTGTTTCGTTAATCTCCATAGGTTCCTAACCGTTTCAATATCATTACCCCTGTGACCTATTCAATAGGGCTTTCAATACCGGAATCCCGGGATCCCGAAAACCGGGATTTTAGTCTATTTTTTCCGGTTTTAGAAAATCGGTATTACAAAAAAAATAGCGGTATTTCGGTATTTGTGTAAAATATCTTACTGTTTATTTATATTAGTTATTTCAATTAGCAGAACAGAATAAGAACAACAATAATAAATTCACCTTTATACCTCTTCAATGCATAGTGAAGTTAGTCACTGAATTTCGTTATAAAAAACTTTCTTTCCTGTTTATATCTCTCATCTCACACGCACACGATTAACAACACATAAATAAAACCTATATTTCTGAATTTATTATTTTATTGTACAACATCAAATTTTTATAATAATTTTATTAAGTTTTGGACATATACGATATGCGGCCTATCGCACGCCATGTCTACGTCCACACAAAAGGAGTTCTTCAAACACAAAAAGGACAACGATGCGTCTTTAGTTTGGCAGTATGTTTTATATGAAACAAATGGTCTTCTAGCCAGGTGTAAAGAGTGTTCAAAGGAAATAAAATGTGGTGGTGGATCTACTAGTGGACTACATACTCATTTAAAGACAATGCAGGGAATAAATCTAAGAAAAAGAAGTGAGGTAACTTTGAATGCAAACAATGATCAAGATTAACGAAGTCAGTCTAAAAAACCTAATTTAATAACAAGTTATTTAAAAAGCAATAAAAAAAACGAAAGCCTAGCTAAAGTATTAGCTCGAATGGCAGCTCGAGACGGCTTATCATTTAATATTTTGAAAACATCTATTGATACTAGAGAAGGATTAATTGCTCGTGGTTTTAAAGATGTTCCAAACTCGGCAAGTACAATAAGAAATATTATACTCGAATATAATAAAACTATTTGAATTACCATAAAAGATGAAATAGCTCAGCTTAAATCTAAAGGCAAACGATTCAGTGTAACATTTTATGAATGGACATCGATTCGCAATCGACGCAATCTAAATATAAACATACATACTACTGGAGGATTTTTTTGGAATATTGGACTTGTACGAGCATTTGTAGGTCATGCCAGCAGAAAGGTGTTTAATGCTGATTAGAGAAAAGTTAGAAGAATTTGGTTTGCGTATTTCTAAAGTTATAGTCTGCATAACCACTGATGGGGCATCGGTTATGGTTAAATTAGGCAAACTTATTGATGCTGAGCAACATATCTGTTTGATGCATGGCATCAATTTAGCTATAACCGATATACTTTATAAGTCAGGTTCCAGAAGTTCTGACAATTTCATCGTTTGGTTCTGACTCAGAACCAAACGATGAAATAAATGTTGAAGAAGATGATGATAATGGAGAATATGTTGACGGCGTCGTTATAGAATCTAATTTAGTAGATACTACGGCAAGTATTAGTTATGCTACTATTTCTCCTCTTGTAAGAAAAATAAGAAAGGTAGTTAAAATATTTAGAAATTTACTTACTAAAATTGATAACTTTTTACAGAAATATGTAAAAGAAGATTTTGATAGAGAAATTTCTTTAAAATTACACTGTAAAGCAAGATGGAATAGCATGTTATTTATGTTAGAAACATTTTACCAATTGAGATATTGTGTTCAAAAAGCCCTTATTGACATAAATTCCGGAATGAATTTGTGTGACAGACAGACATTTATTATCTGAAATTATCACTACCCTTACTCCTATAAAATTAGCAGTTGATGCATTATGTCACCAAGATTCTAATCTTCTTACAGCAGATGAAATAATAAAATTTATGATGGAAGCTCTTTTGAATCAAAATTGTGAAATTGCTAAAGAACTTTATGACGCTTTCAAAATTCGCATATTACAAAGATGAAATAATTTATCACAGGTACTTCAGTACTTACAGAACAAGATAATAGCGATTTAGTTCAAACTTCATTTCCACAGTTAACTAAAGTGACTATGATAAAAATTATAATTCGTTTGATCAAAAGACTTTCGCCCGAAAACGTAGAAGAACAAGTTAGATGAGATTCAGATAAAGACGAAAATTCCGAAGAATCCTTGGAAATATATCTGACCAATACATTAAGGACTGGCTCGAACTTTGCTTTTCAGGACCATGACAAATTAAAACTGCAACTTCATCAGCAATCCAACAAAAACTTTCAGTTCAAGCTAAAATTACAAAAGGGCAAGGGGTGGAACCAATTATAAAAGACGAAATTGCTATTTTTGGAAAAACGGGAGTAAGAGGAAAATATTTGCAACTGACGTTAGACCATTTAATTGTAAGTACAATTGCACCAACAAGTGTAGAATCGGAAAAGGCCTTTTCTGCAGAAAGTCACTTATGTATAAAGATTCGGTCCAGTCTGAACGACGAAACAATTGATTGTTTATGTTTTTACGGACATATTTTAATAAAAGAAACTCAAATTGCGAAATGCAGTAATATGTTTATGATACCTTTGTTCTAAATGTGTGCTATAAATAATTTGTTTTTTTATATACAGGAGTAAAAAAAAAATTCGTTTAAATATTTTTTTTTATAGTTTATAACTAAAGAAATATATTTTTAAGTTTTTCCTTTGTTTTCTGTTAAATAAATTACCATTATCATTAATATTCATAAAAATCTGTCGAAAATATTTTTTTCTCGTAATACCGGTATCAATACCGGTATTTCGGTTTTGAAAACAAATAATACCAAAATACCGGTTTTAATTTTTGCTCCGGTATTGAAAGCCCTACTATTCAACAACAGATTTTACCCCTACTTTTAACTGTTATCAAAACCAACAGTACAAGCAAATACAAATATCTTTATTAATCGCAAATTATACTATAATCTTACAAGTTCAACATATTCTAATAATCAGTGTGAAGGTTGGTATTGTTTTGCATTCACAAGCCTTTTTATGTTAGGTGTAGTTTCACTTAAAGCACATCTCAAGTCATGTTCCACATTGAGATGGTTTCTAGCCTTTGTTTTTAATGTAACTAAAGTTGAAAAACCACTCTCACATCTATAGGTGGTGTCAAAGGGTATAACATTTTTAAAGCCTTATTAGCTATAACAGGATATTCGGCATTTGCTTTACGCCAAAATGCCGAAATTATAATTTTGAAATTCCACTTTTAAAGTACTATTCTAGCGCAGTCCGAGAAACTTCACTTTGCCACATCGCGTCTGTAATAATGTCATCATCTGTAGAAAATGGTCTTAATATCCAAGAGATGAACTGACGAGTATCCATGTCCGGAAAATTTGGCTTCAGTGAGTCTATTGCTGCAGCTAAATGCTGAACCAAGGAAATTTGAAACGTATTTTTGTTTGGTTCGGTATTTGCCGATTCTCATACAGCTGTGTGAACATCGACACATCCCCAACTTGCACTCTGCGTTGGCAAAGTTCCAATTTGCGCACAAACCTTGCAACTTTATCCTGCGCTGTCAAAATATTCCTCATATTTCCTTGCAATGTGATTAGGGATTGCAACCCGGTGTCATTTTAAGGGGGGACATCACAGTAGAGCGCGGTAAAGAAGGTATATTTTCGGGATTTTTTTTTTGTCTCAATGAAATGATCAATTGAAAAACGGTAAAGTAAGTTTAATAGTATTATTAAAAAACTACAAAATATATTTTTTTCAATTTTTTTTGACACAAAATGTCGGCTGTGTGGCACTTGTCCCGAGACGCCTATTTTTGGAAGGAGGTCCATGGGCGGACATCTCGACTCCTTAATTTTTGACCTGGAACAAAAAATCTCGTTTTTTAGTTAAAAAATCGTTTTTTAGTTTCTATATATCAACAGCTATGGAGCCACGTAGGATTATTTCGATATATTGATTTTTGGCAAAATGGTGCACGTTTAAAAAAAAAGAAAATTTAACAAAAATAAAGTCATTAAATTGTTCATAAAAAAAACCAAGTAGTATAAAAAAAAATCCTACGTGGCTCGATAGAGATAGGTTTTTGGAATATACTACCGAAATTTCAGATCGATCGGTGAAGATTTGCCCGAGCAATGAGTCCAGTTTAGAAAAACTGCTTTCGAGAAAAACGCGTTTAAAGTTTTAAGTCTAATCTGCGATGCCTGAGAGGCGTTGCGGCAGAATGGATAATTTGGGCATTTGGACATTTTTGCCGCATTCCATCTTTTGGTATGTTATTTTTAACCCTTTAACTACCGGTATCTCGCACTGTTTACCGCACCGCCAGGAGCAAAAAATCAGGCCGGAAGCAACCATATTTCAGTACATATAAAAGTATAAAAAATATAAAAAAAAGAATAAAAAAGTAAAATTTTACTAAATTTTTAGAATAAAAAAGTAAAAATTTACACTGAATGTAGTTGGTATAGTTCCACACAGTTTAGTAGACCACTTCTTTGACTAAAACATTATTTATTGATTACACAAATAAGAAATATCAAACAAAACCAAAATAAAGTAGATTCCAAAAACACAGAATTATAAAAACTATAAATTACACCTAAAGTAAAAATTATAATATATATATAATAGTAGTAATAAAAAATAATACATAAGTAATGTAATTATAACACATCTAAAATTTAGCAGATTACGCAAAAATATTAAGAAAAACTACTGTTCAAATTTAAAATGGTTTTCTAGTATGAAAAATTCTAAAACAATTTCCCAAACTCTTTGCACTCCAACTTTGCACTCTGGACACCAAGTTGTCACATATTGTCTTTTTTGTTCATTGTTTTGTTCATTGTTCTTGCAATGGTCCATGGTGGCTTTGTCACTACCAGTTTAGAAGCTTGAACTGGCAACCCCATCGCCATAGGGGTTACGCCCAATGACTGTGCAATACCAGCCACGGGTGGGTTTCTTCATCCAGGTTCCCAAGCCTGTAGTTCGGTTTCTTTGTTGAGGTTCCATAGCCTTTGTGTGGGTATCTTTCTGGTTCCCGAACCAATGATTGGGCTGCTTATCCTAGGTTCCCAAGCCTAAATTGGGTATCTTATAGGGTTCTCAAGCGGAAGTCTAATTTGATTTTAGCCACCAACAGTTCTTTTACATCTTTTTGCATTTACTAGCCACGTTCTTCAGTTCGGCTTCTGCAAATTGGTATTGTCGACCAGATGATGTAACAAAGGAGCAGGAAGCATGCAAATGAAATGTTGTTCAGGAACCCAGCAAACATCTTGTTTTTCTGGCCAATAAAATGAAACAGTCGGACCATGTGGGTGCATACATTTTAACAATGCATAGTTTTGTTCTACTGAAATTTCCACGTTTCCATGTTGCCGACCCACCATTTGTTGTCGTAAATACAGGCAACATAACAGCTACGAAACAGCTTGGGTAATTTCAAACTCGAGATGGCAGCAGAAACTTTGGCAACAAAATTTATTGAATCGTTTGAAATTCTGCTGCCACAAACTGAATTCAAATCGACAGGTATAAATTAATGGTGTTCTCTTGTTCCGGCTATTGTGCTACATTCTTTCCACCTTTCTTCTTGAATTTTCTTGCTTTCTTCAACTTCTTCTTTTGGAACATACACGTACTTAATTCCATGTATGTTTTGGTCACAAAAGTCGAACAAATCTTTTGGTGTCAATATTTGGTCAGCTGATGGCCGTTGGTGGCTTGCGCGAGCAGCTAAGCGTTTGTAGTGCCACCAACTCCATAACAGAGCGATTTTCCATGGCTTGTACCGAAAAAATTCCATTCGGCCTCAATCTTGGAATCATTTTTGTGGTTGCACAAATTGACAAAATTTTTGTAGTTTTTATATTGTGCAGCTGAACCGTCACTAATGTAGTGTATTTTTGTGATATCTGTTTGAGTCAACAAAAACTCCATCATTTTTTGAATAAATACGTGAACGGCTACCGTATCATGTTGCATATGATCGGAAATTATGCAAAAATTTACAATTTGAAACTTTGCCTCTGCATTGATGTAATAAACAACAACGGATGTACTGTGGCTTGTGAATTTTCCCAATGAAAGCCCTGGGCAGCGTCTTGGACAATGAATGAGTAATTCTCAGCAAAATCCATCAAGACAATCAGTTCCGTTTCTTTCAAGCTTTCTTTGAATGACTTCAAATATTCACTCTGATGTTTTGAGACGAAATGATAGGCTGTTAACATCCAAATCTTGTTTGTCAACTTATCTATGAAATTATCCACTGTCAAAATACACGTTTCCAACATTTCACCATCACTATGAACCCACCATTTAAATTCAATCAGCTCCTCTGAATCATACTTTTGTAACGTTTCTTCCAAATATTTGGCAAGTGCTTCTTCACCAGGGCAGTCGTGGTATCGTCGTGGCAATGACGCTCTGCTCTGCACCTGATTTTAGGGCCTTATATATCCGCCTTGAAACATCTCCCCAACTTTTTTAGGGGCTTTAAAACATGCTCTTTCTAATGGAATAGGTTTCAAAAAGTTTCTGGATGACTCTTTTTTGCAAAATCGGTTTGAAAATACCTTATTATTGGCCGCATTACATAAATCACAAGCTTTACACTTAATTTGTAAGCTAACATGAGTAACTAGGAAGTTCAAACTGCACATTCGAAAACACAGTTATACAGAGACACTATGTGCTAAGTATCAAGCCTGTAGCTTAACTACAGCCAAAGTTGTGGAAACCTAAACTTTACATTTTTTTTTAAAGTAAAATTTTAGGCCAACTTTGAAGCACTTTACACTTTTTGGGTGCAATGCATAAAAAGTTTCATTAATTTCATTGAATAAAGCCCATAAAGTTGTACAAGTTGGCAAAATTTTCTTCAAAGCGAAGTGAACTTTTTAATGGAAAACAAATAAAAATTACTGACTTTTTCAAGAAATAATATATTAATTATAATTATTTTTAATTAATTATAATTACATAACATTATATTAATATTGTATATTTACTTTGAAAAAGTGAATTTTACCCATTTTGTAGTTATGTATTTCTCTAACTCGTATTTTCTATAACTCCATTTTCTTTCGTGAAATATGATAATTCGACTTAGGGAAGTTCGACTGTATATATATATTTCCTTTTTAGAGACTTTAATATTGTTTTTTTTTTTCTTTTTTTGTGATTTTTAAGATATAGGGATCTCAATTTTGTTTTGAATGTAAGTTTAGTTAACATACTATATAAGTTGTAAGCACAAATTGGAAATTAAAATTATGCCAATAAAGGATTAACTACTAAAAAGAGTTATAGTCAATGGAGAGCTTAAAAATTCCATAGAAGGGGATGTGATATATTTGGTGGAGCATGCTTTTGATTCGAGCAATATTAATTGGAAAAATTTGGTGGGAGTAACTAGAGATGATGCTCCATATAAAATGGGCCTCAAATAAGGGTTAATACATTTTTTTAAAAACAAGTTGAAAGATGATGTAATGCTGTAATTTATCGGTATTGTCAGAGTATACCGATAAATTACATCATTATCATTGTAATATTCACCAGGAAAATCCTATAGTTCAAGTGCTAAAAATGAATATTGTTATGAATGATGAAAAAACATGCTGTCAATCACCGCCAATTTAAAACTCTCTTAGAAGAATCTGAGCCTCCAAATGGAGACATTAAATATTTTTCAAAAGTTCCGCCAGGAGCAAAAAATCAGGCCGGAAGCAACCATATTTCAGTACATATAAAAATATATATTTATCTAAAGTTTTATAACAAAAATTATAATACATAAATAATAAAAATTTACTAAATTTTTAAAATTATTATTGATTACACAAATAAGAAATATCAAACAAAACAAAAATAAAGTAGATTCCAAAAACACAGAATTATAAAAATTATAAATTACACCTAAAGTAAAAATTATAATATATATAGTAGTAGTAATAAAAAATAATACATAAGTACTGTTCAAATCTAAAATGATTTTCTAGTATGAAAAATTCTAAAACAATTTCCCAAACATAGTCCAACTTTGCACTCTGGACACCAAGTTGTCACATATTGCCTTTTTTGTTCATTTAGTGTAGTATTACTACACACATGGCAAATCCGTTGACCTTTTCTTCTTGCACCTGTCGCCGGTATGTGATCAGGAAAATGTCGCTCCATAAAGTTAACTGCTGCAAGTCGATCTATAGCTAGGGAACTTTTTCTTCCAAGTCTTACACAAAATTTGCTAGGACTATTTTTCTAATGAAATCTTTTAATTTCAATCGATTATTTCCAGTCTTCACAAGATACATGTTATAACTGTTCAAAATAGTCAAGTCCATCATGTGAAAAACTGTTTTTTTGTACCATTTGATACTTTAACGGATACATTCCATGGTAGATAATTGCATATCTGCCTTATCCACTAACCTCATATTTAGTGTGTAATCTAAAACACAGTTTGGCTTTTGAATAGGTTCATTAGCGACAATAAATTTACCACTATCTTCTAGAAGTCCATCATGAAAAGTAGTTATCAGGTATACATCTCTTTTATCTTTCCATTTTATAGCTGATACTGAGTCGCAGTTTTTGAATTTAATTTCCCCTCTTTGCAATATTCTCGTCAACTTGGGAAAATGTTTTCTGTTTTTCTTTACTGTACCACATAAACCAGTGTCATGTTCGTCCAAATATTTGGCTAATTTAGTACTTTTATACCAATTATCCGTATAAAGTAAGTGTCCTCTATTTTCATAAGCTTCTAATAGTTTCTTTATAATTGCTACAGGTACACCCAAATGATCAGTTCTTGTTTCTGGTAATGTACCGGTGTAAAATAATACATTTAGGATCATTCCGGTCTCGCAATCACAGAGAACAAACAATTTTATTCCAAACTTATGCCTTTTGGAGGGTATGCATTGTTTGAATCTTAATCTCCCTTTGAACAAAATAAGCGATTCATCAATAACCAATTTTTGGAAGGGAATAAAAAAAGCAGAAAACTTTTCAGTTAAATTGTTTAGAACATTTCTAATTTTCCACAAGTGGTCATTTTCAGATGGATAATTATTGTCTGCAAAATGAACATATCGCAGTAATTGGAGAAATCTATTTCTGGTCATATATTTTGAAAAAACTCTGTAGCAATCATCGGATCTTTTGACCAGTAGTCTCCTATGGCATGCTTTTTCACATGTGGCATCAATAATGCAAGTGCAAAAAATGTATACATTTCATCGACTGTAGTATCGACCCATCTTTTAGTTTTGGATTGTGGTTTTATGTTGAAATTTTCTGCAGAAAACTGAAAGTATTTATTTGTTTCACTTACAACTTCAGACATAAACTCTTGGTCAAAGTATCTTGTGAAAAAATCATACTCTTCAGAGTTTTCTTCTATTGAAAATGCGTTAGTAATTCCAGAATTTCTTGCATCAAAATTATATATTTTGGGCCGAAAAAAATCACAATTTCTCCATACTAAATCTCCCGCAACAACTTCATCATCACTTTCATCAACACTTTCTTCACTTGCATCACTGTTATCAATATCACTATTGTCACTTTCAAAAATATGTTCTTCTTCATCACTGTCAATATCTATTGGATGTAGTTCCTCTTCTGCAACTATTTTTGAGGCACGCAACGTTGAGGGCTGTGGGTCCATGATGACGTTGAAAATATTAAAATGTAATAGTTGACGAACCCACAAAATAATAAATGTAACTCAATACAATAATTAAAACTAATAAAAAAATAGGTAAATTGTTTTTTTGTAAACCGCTGTGAAACGTATGTGTCAAAACACTGCGAGAGACTAATCATAAAATATACGAAAACTTTTCGAGATATTCGGCTATGAGTGAATCTTCTGTTTGAAAATATAAAAAGGGCCCTGAATAAATATCAAAACATAAACACAATATTGGGACTCATAACCATTACTTACAATTAGTAAGATGTAAACAATCCACGTCTTCTTCATTCGATTTCGAAGCAGTTTCGAAGTTTTTATGTACGCATATTTTACATACATATAATTATATCAAACAGCCACGAAGATATTTTAGATGATAAGAATGTGTAAATTTCTGCTGAAAGATATTCCTAACTGTAAAAAATAATTTCTTATATTTATTGATCGATAAATTGTAACAGAGTATTATGACATAAATATTTTGTCACTCAAAATGTTATTATTCTTCTAGACCTATAAAAAGTAACGTATATTATTAATTTTGTTTAATAATAATAATTACGACGAATATTGTGATATATTCGCAATATATACGCTTAAAAGCGACTGCGGTGTTTAAATAACGCGAAATAGCGTGGATCGCTCATTGACGACTCCGGCATTTAAAAGATTTTGAGTCAGATCGCTTATTGACGACCGCGGTAGTTAAAGGGTTAAAACCCTAAAGCAACTTTTAAGCGAATAAAAAAAAATCGAATTTTTCTAAATTTTACTGTGATGTCCCCCCTTAAATCCGGCTTTACTCCGTAAAGTAAAACTTTATTTACAAGGTAGCCCTGTCAACTCGTCATCACCGTTTTGACCCAAATTTACAGTATATGTAGGGCTTGACTATAAATGAATGTGACGCAAGCGGGAGGGCCAGATGGCCATTTTTACGCCGACCGGTAAGTTACCGACAACTCATAAGCCCGCTATGTTAGCATAAATTTCAATAGCCGGTCAGCGCAGCAGTAAGAGCTCGGGTTCATAGTACGAGGATCGCTGGTTCGATTTCCTGTGAGGACGCTTTTTTTACCAATAAAATAATTAAATTGACAAATTAATAATTACAATTAAAAAGTTAAACAACAATAAATAATAATAAAAGTCATTTTAAAAATTTTAAATAAAAAAAAGGCGTCCCTACGGGGAATCGAACCAGCGATCCTCGTACTATCAACCCGAGCTCTTACCGCTGCGCTGACCGTCCATTGAAATTTATGCTAACATAGCGGGCTTATGAGTTGTCGGTAACTTACCGGTCGGCGTAAAAATGGCCATCTGATCCTCCCGCTTGCGTCACTTTCATTTATAGTCAAGCCCTACATATACTGTATATTTGGGCCAAATCGGTGATGACGAGTTGACAGGGCCCCCTTGTTAATCTACTGAGATCACAACAATTAAGTATTTGAGCATGCTGACAAGTCTTATTATATTTATTACAGACATCATGATGAATCTGTCTAATGAAATATAATATCTATTTAAATATCTTTTTAGTTTAATAAACTTACTATAAATACCGTATTTGCCGGTGCATAAAACGCACCCTAAAATTCAACCTACTTTTTGTGTGTTGTGTGTCAACCTACCTATAATGCGGACCTATGTTTTAGAGGTAAACCTCATCTTCATTAATATGTCGTTGTCTTATTTAAAAAAATAGTAACAAAACGGTTTCAGATTTTCAAAATTTGGTCGTTTTGGAGAATGTCGATGTTATTAGATTTTCAAAATTCCTCCAAATAGTCTCACAGTAGAGAAAATAGCGAGAATCTATGAATGTTAATTTTGTCAAATCTTAACCTTGTCTTTATTAATCTGTCGCTGCCTTATTTTTCAAAATATTTACAAAACGGTTTCATATTTTTAAAATTTTCACTTTCTGGAGAAATTTGTGGTTTTTAGATTTTTCAAATTATTCCAAATAGTCGCTCAGTGAGGAAAATAGTGAGAGTTTACAAATGTTAATTTTGTAAAATCTCAACCTAATCTTCATTGATCTGGCGCTGCCTTATTTTTCAAACTATTAACAAAACGGTTTCAGATTTTCTAAATTTGGACTTTTTGGCAAAATTTGTTGTTTTTAAATTTCAAAAATTCTTCCAAATAATCATACAGTAATGAAACTAGTGAGAGTCTACAAATGTTAATTTTGTAAAATTTCAACCTCATCTTCATTGATCTGTCGCTGCCTTATTTCTAATACTAACAAAAAGGAATTGCAATCAGGTTGAAAATGCCACCATTCGGCCGGATCGATGGAATTAAATCCAACAAAATATACTTTACTTAATCTACTGACATCACAACAATTAGGTATTTGAGCATGCTAACAAGTCTTAGTCTACGGCCTGAGTGCCCGCTCAAACAGAGCGTGGAGCGGGGCGTGGCGTGCAGCGTGTATCTCAAACACATGGTCTTAGTAGCAGGCGTCCTGAGTAAGTAAGTGAGCGGGGCGTTTGCGTTCATCTGGGCGGGCAGCGTGGCGTGCACGCTCATTTCAAATCAGTTTGTGTTTAGCGTTCCTCTACAGCGTGCAGCTGAGATGAGTGGGAGACCGTCGCGTCGGATGCAGCTGCACGCTGCACACGCCCCGCTCATAACTCAGGCCAGACCATTGCCCGCTTAAACCGCACGCCCCGCTCGCCGCTCAACACACTTTCACTCAGGCCGTAGCCTTATTCTTATATTTATGACAGACATCATGATGAATCTGTCTAATGAAATATAAAATCTATTTAAATGTCTATTTAAGTTTAAGCAACTTACTATAAATACTGTATTTGCCGGTGCATAAGGCGCACCCTAAAATTCAACCAACTTTTTGTGCGCCTATAACGCGGACCTATGTTTTGGAGGCATCTTTTTTGGAAAAAAGGTGCGCGTAAAGCTAGGTCCACACTGGGCAACAAATTATTGGCAACATGTTGTCAACACAATGTTGCCAACATGTTGCTATAAAAAAACAAGCAACATGTTGATGGATACTCGACAACATTTGGCGGTATACATCAAAGAAATTTGTTGCTTGTTGCTTGTATCCGTGTATCCCGTTTTATACGGGTAACATCGCTCTTATATGGGTTACATCGCTCAGTGTGGACAGTGTTGACAACATTCCACACAATTGACAATCCCAGTGGTTGAGGTTTCATGTGTGCAGGTTAGCTACCTACTTCGTTTTTGTTCAATAATATTCATTAATTCTTAATTATAATTATAGTTTATAATTCAAAAAAGTGATGGAGAATAGTGGTGGTGAAGAAATTAAATATTCCTGGACCAAAAAAAAAGTACAGAACTGATAGAAATATTGCAAGGTGCGCCAGTTTTTGTGAACCGGCAGCTATCACAACATAAGCAGCACAAAGACCAGCAGCTTTCACGTCCATTTTCAACATTTGACTGCTTGTGGTGTGGACGAACAACATCACAGACAACATGTATTCAGATACAATTGAAGCAACTTCATGTTGCCATGTCAAAGTGTTGGCAACATGTTGCCACCAATTTGTTGCATAGTGTGGACATACCATTATACACCAGCAAATACGCAAATTATTTAAAGTATAAATTATTTATCACAAAATCAATTTTAGTTTTGAAAAATCATGTATCACCACGCATTTAAAGTACCTACTCATGCAACAGTGCGATTATTTTACCAAAAATTAGAATCACCAGATCCAGTGACCGGATCCGGTATATTGGTACGGGATCCGGTAAACGTTTAGTGATGCCGGATCCAACGGATTACCAGATCCGGATTTCCGGTTTGCAATCCCTAAATGTGATATTAAGACTATTAATTTCACTGAAAAAATCAGCAAGATAGGCCAGCTTTTCGATAAATGTTTTATCGTGTATTTTTTGAAAAAAAACTTTTTCTTTTTGTGTTCTCTGTTTTTCCAAAAATAATCCTATTTCTTTATGGAGCTCTTAAACTCTGTTCAGAACTTTTCCTCGGGATAACCAGCGCATCTGTGTGTGTTATAAAAGAGAATTAAATTTATCACCAACTTTATCGCATAAAACTTTGAATAATCTCGAGTTTGTAGCACTGCCACAAATATTATTCACAATTTTCAAATGTCAGTCAATCTGGTGGAAGCGTAACAGCCAAAGCGTGGAAGTAGCTCGCTGTCTAGGCTTCGTGGTCCATTTATGTCTATTTTTGCCTCGAATTATTGTTTTTCTTGGTATGGTCTTCAGACTGTGTAGAATTAGATTCTATAAACCGCGCCGGGGTCGCTTTCGTAAGTGAGAAATGGGAATTAAAATATCAGAATCAGAGCTTTCCATGATACCTTGCGTAATTGTGCATTTTTCATTAGCACTATCGGTTGGCTGATCATAGTCATCTTCGTCATGAACAGCCGCCTCCAATAATTGACTAATTTCATCGTCTCTAACAACTCGACACATCTAAACAACATTATATTGTATATGCATGTATAAAAACAAATTAAGCGATAATCAACATTGAATCTTTGTAAAGAGTGATAAAAATAAGTACACTTACCTTAGTCCAAAACTCACACAAACACTAAATTTTCGTAAATTTTTCGACACCCCCGCAATAACTCAAAACAAAAATCACACGTGACTATAATGACAGCGCGTGGCAATGGTTTCCAACCTGTGGGGCAACCCTTTGCGCCAGACCCTTACAAGGGGGTCGCGCAGCTGTTACCAAAATATAATTATTGAAGCTGTCGCTTTCTCTGAAAACTTATCGTACAAATAAAAGTATGAAAATAGCGGAATTATAACTACGCATTATAGTAACTCTAAATATAGAAAATATGATCCAATGTACTGGATCGGGATCATTGGTATTTACATGTAAGTTTATTAATGGACAAGAACCATCAATGTATTTGCTCTGTATGAATATTTTGGTCGCAGATAGCATGACACCTAATAAATTAAAACGTCACCTTGAAAATGTACATGTGGTTGGTAAGACAAGAGAATTTTTCGAAAGAAAATTGGAAGTTTTAAATCAACAACAAAATATGCTTTTAAACACCATGTCTGTAACATAAAAAGCATTGCTTGCATCGTATAAGGTTTCTTATAGAATTGCTTAATGCAAAAAAACACATTCAATAGAAGGAACTTTCGTGCTAATAACGGCTAGTGACATGGTAGTTACGATGCTCGGAAAATTGAATATGCTGATCAACTTAAAATGATTCCACTTGCAGATAATACGCTGGGCAGAATAATTTACGATATACCTGAAGATCTTTGCGATCAATTAATTGAAAAAATAAAACCATCTTTTGCCTAGGAAGTAGACGAAGCAGCAGTTATACTAAAAGATGCCCACTTGATTACAAATGTGTAAGATATTTTGTAGAAACTGATGTTAGAGAAGATAATTATGTTATTCTGTAAACCTATTAAATGCAATGTGTGTGATGTGTAAATGCATGTGATGTTTTCAAAATATTGATAATTTTTTTAATGAAAATGATATTTTGTGGGAGAAATGTATTGAAAAAAAAGATATTTGAAGTTATTATATAAGTTGTTAATATTATTAAAAATAGCCCATTAAGGGGAAGGCTCATCGGAAAATAGTGTGATGATATGGATGCAGAATATAGACTTCTATGTTATTGCCAGGCACGTTGGCTTTCTCGTTTTAAAGTACTTCAAGTCAACGGGCGTTTAAACTAAAATAAGATATCGCAGGCAAACTTGTTTAATGGCACAAAATTCGTTGCAAAACTTGAGTATTTAGTGAATATTAAAAACAAAATGGTAGTACTTTCAATTAAAAGACCTTGACATAAATCAATGCCTCAAATACATGCTTTGATACAGAAAGAGAAGATTACTGCAGCTATGAGAAAATTGAAACACTGCTTACTAAATTTGAAAAACAATAACTTCGACATGTTTCCCAATTTTAAAATCACTTGTCCTGCAGATGAAATAGAAAAAAAAAACCCGGCCAAGTGCGAGTTGTGACTCGCGCACCGAGGGTTCCGTACAAACTTGTAAGTAAGGTATCTTTTTTTTTCTTGGAGGACGTAGCAGGCACATTCAGTTAACTTGACAAGTGGCCCTCCTGAAATCACGACCATCTTAGTACCGCTGCAAGCATAACCTCAAGATGTCGCTGTCGTACGATGGAATTCTACCCTATATTTAACTATACATCCCCCATTCCCCCAAAATGAGTGTTTAGGGGTTCTGGAACTTCATTATTTGTTTTTACTGCTCAATTTTGCCTGTATATATGTATACCCTGTATAAAGGTATACAGGGTATTTTTTTTAAAACGCGAATATTTTTGAATTTATAAAAAGACTTTATTTTAGTATTACACTTATTCACTAACTTATATTAAGATCTAACTATTTCTAGATCTAATATAAACTAATATATTAACTATTTCTAGATCTATTTCGATACTCTTAACATTCAGTTGTTCAATTGACTGCTTTTAGGCAATTGACTATTGTACGTGATTTAAGTATATGTAGATTATAAAGAAAAATTAGACGAAATATAATATATACAGGATGTTACGGGACTTGAGTATGTCGCATGTCGGTTATAAACAAGCAAAATTTAGACATAATATATACCCTGTATATATTATGTATATAGAGCGTACGTGATGAAATGCATAACGTATATAAACAAAGAAAATTCAGAATAAACAGCTCGGTGCCGACACATACTTTTTAACCTTCGGACCTAACCGAGGAGGACCTAATTGTATGCAACCCATATGCTTCTGCTGCCTGACAATACCACGCAACACATTTGTGTATTTTCATAAGTTTCTAATAGTAAATTCGCATTTTTCTTGTAATTAAACTACATATTTACGGTTTTCTGATTTTTCCCTTTACATGTGCTGTAAGACACCGCTTCTTGCCAAATTTCGTGATTCTAGGTCAACGGGAAGTACCCTATAGGTTTTGATTCCCTGGTGAAATCGCAAAATATGCGACATAAACGGTAATATCTTTTGATCGCGTTGACTTACAAGTTTGATTTTTTCACAGCTGAAAGAGACCGCAGACCCGAGTATTTGATACAAATTTCAACTTATTACCTCTACGCGTTCCTGAGAAATATGGTCTTGACAGACAGACAGACGGACGGACAGACAGACAGACAGACAGACGGACAACAAAGTGATCCTATAACGGGTTCCGTTTTCAGTACGGAACCCTAAAAACTAAAATTATTATTAATAATCACTTGACCAGTCTATGTAAGCAATTCTCGGTTTACTTTAAATATCTTGACAAGTCAAAATACGAATGGATAAGAAACACATTTGTGATTTAAAAATGACTTTGGTCTTTCACAGCAGAACAAGAAATGATAACTGCTTTATCTTGATGGCTGATTAAAGAAAATATTTCAACAAGAAAATAATACGTTTTGGCTAGAAGTACAAAGAGATTAATATTATTATATTAAAGAGATACTTTGACAAGAAATCTTTCGAAATTTGGCATTTGTAACATCTTACTTATGCGAATCTGGTTTTCCTGCAGTGGCGTTTTTAAAGACAAAATATCGATCTCGATTAGTGATTGAAAAGATACTGAGAATAGTGATTTGTATATTTATACATAATATGGTATATTTATAAATAATTTATTTTATCAAAAAGAAAAAAAACTATTTATTATTATTTAATATGATTTATGAAATTAGATTTTTACAAAAATTGAAAGGGGCGCAAGAATTTTTTTATAAAAAAGGGAGGCGGAGGTACAGAAAGGTTGGAAACTACTGCACACTAACGGACGTAATTAGGAAGGTACAGTGACGCAAGGGTTGCGGGAATGACGCGAACTTTCTTTGTCCAGGAATCGTGATTATACCTTCGCAATTTTCACGATTGTTTAGTAAGCTAGGGTTAAGCAGCTGAGATTGTTGAATCGAGACAATCATCCTGCAGGACAATGTTCGACCCCATATTGCAGGAATGACATTGATCAAGCTATAAGAACTAGACTTGAGCTGAACAAACTGTGTATTCCCTAAACCTTGCTTGAACTGACTACCATTGCTTCCAGCCATTGGACCAACACAATTTGTCTTTCACAATTTTATCACTACTTGCTCTTCAAGCTTCTTTTCTGTTGGCATTAACAAGCTTAACAGTAGCTTACTTGGTCATTAATTAAGTAATTTCTTGGTTGAGTACAAAATATATTTACAGTACAAAATCCGACATTAAATTAAATAATACGCTACAGTAAAATTATAGATTAGTCTTATCTGTCTAATTCTGACTCTCCTGTCTGTCTAGTTTAGTCTGTTTGGTCTTCTTCATCTCCATCATTAAATGGATGAAATCCTGAAATTGTCTGAAATTGTTCTCCTCCTCTTGGGACAAAAAAGACATAACCAATAAAATTGATAAAATAAGGATAATTCCAAAGCATCAAATAAAATACCTGGGCTTAGTAATATACAAGGCACTATCTTGCACACGGGACATAACAGAAGCTGTAGCAAAGTACATGCGGACAATGGCAGCAACTCGTGCCACTCAGGCATCGTTAACGTACACGCCCCCACGGAAGAAAAAAACACAGAAGAAAAAGACAAGGTCCATGAAAACTTAGAGGCGGCTCTCGACAACACTCCAATATACAATACATAAAAATAATCATAGGATACAGATCTCCTGGGGCTGCACAGGGGACCAAGGACTGATTCGACGCGGAATGCGAAAGACAAATAGCAGAAGAGAATGGAGTATATAAGAAGACACAAAGAAGAACGAGGGGGAACATGGAAGAATACAGATGAGCAAGAAGGCGTGAAAAGAAGTTACACATAGGAAAAACACGAGCTTTTCAACAAGAACAAATAGCGAATTTAGAAAAACTCCGGCAAAACAGCAGCTCCAGACTTTTCTATAAGCAGATAAACGAGCAAAGAAACGGATACAAACCCAGAAAGGTGTGTAAGGACCCTACTAACGGATCCAAATGAGATACTAACTAGGTGGACGCAGCACTTTAAACAACTCCTAAACGCGAACACAAACGCAAACGAAACCCCAGAAATCGGACGAACGAATGGGCGAAGAAGAGATGGAACCATCTAGCAGACAAGAAACTATGAACGCCCTTAAAAAGATGAGGAACAATAAGTCTCCTGGCAGCGACCGAATACCTGCAAAATTCTTCAAACAGAGAGGATATCAGCTGATTAACCAGCTACAAATAATATTCACTGAAATATGGGCGAAGGAAGAATGGAACGAAGGAGTAATATGCCCCATACACAAGCAAGGGGACCCTCTAAACTGTAAGAATTACAGAGGCAAATTTAGCTAAACGTAGCATATAAAGTCCTCTTCAACATACTCTACGGAAAACTACTTCCAATGTTGGAAAAACTCATAGGGGGCTATCAGGGGGGTTTCCGTCCCGGAAAATCCACAATTGACCAAATATTTGCGCTTACACATATATTAGAAAATGGAGCGGAATACCAAATGGACACGTACCATATGTTCGTCGATTTTAAAACAGCATATGACAGTATTATACGAACTAAATTCTATGATGCTCTACGGGCCTAGAAATATCAACGAAGAACGAATGGTAATGATGACAATGAAGAACGTTAAGTGTACCACAAAAATACAAAACATACTCTATCTCAGAGCACACAACGGCCTACTTCGAGGAGACCCGCTGGCGTGCTTACTATTTAATATGTACCTAGAAAAAGCAATCAGAGACGCGGAAGCAAACAGAAGAGCCTCGATTGTAGCTAGATCTGCACAACTACTCGCAAACGCAGACGACGTTGACATAATTACCAGGGCGACAAGAGAAATGACTAGAACTTATTCAGCCCTCGAGGAGGCGGCCAACAACTTCGGCCTACTAATAAACGAGGAAAAAACAAAAATAATGCCAGTAACCACATCACAAAGGTCACGTCACTTACAATCGGAACAAAAAAAATTGAAATCGTACAAGAGTTCACGTACCTGGGCATCAACGCAAACGCAATAAATAACTACAGAGCTGAAATAGGAAAGAGAATAATGCTCGGTAACAGGTGGTACAATGCACTACGAAAACAACTAGCAAACCGTAGCATTGCCAGAAAGGCGAAAATGGTCATATACAAGATTCTAATACTGCCTGTAGTAACAGATTGCGCGCAAAACATGGATAAGCCAACAAGACGACAACCTCCTAAGCATTTTTGAAAAGGAAAATCTTACGCAGGGATATGCGACAGCGGTACTTGGCGACTTAGATACAATTTTGAACTGCAACACTTACTAAAAAAGCACGAAGAACCCGAAATCTTAACCGACATCAAAATAATGCGGTTACAATGGGCAGGATATGTAGCAAGAGCCCCGGAAAATAGCGTACCAAAGAGGCAGGCAAAAACTCGGATGGGAAGACGGAGTAACAGAAGAGAACTAGCACAAAACAAGGACGAATGGAGGAATACACTTTGGGAGGCCAGGACCCACACAGTGCTGTAGCGCCACAGATGATGTTGATGAACAACTACGCGACCCCCTTGTAATGTTCACCGCGCCCTACAGGTTGGAAACCACTGGACTAATGTTTGATTTTCGTCTCGCTATCCTTGTTTGTCAACATTTTCTTGCTAGATTTGATCTAGAATTATCTGTGTATAGGTAGGCTTATGTCTATCTTGTAATTTAGAATTGTTTGGACCACTTCTATAGACTATGTTTTTAAAAACGCTATTCCGTTTTTGTTCGGTTGGATTTACAACTTTCTTTGTGTATAATATTATGATATATGCCAATGCGAATTTTTGTTAGTCTTATCATCATTTTAAATAGATTGTTTGCATATATTATTGAAAAACAATGAAAATATTTTCAATATTAGAATCAACGTGGAGTATTTTTAAACAAATAAGAATTTAAGAAATTTGAGTTTTAAAATATCTTTTACCATTTTGTAATTTTACTTTTCAGAAAATTTTAAGAATGTAGCAATTTGCGAATTATAAGAACAGCAAAACATTGCAAAAATAGAACTTTTTTTTTGTAGAGCTCTTTAATATTTTTGCAATACATTAAAGAGAGACCTTCGAGCACATTTTTGAGATTTTCAAATCTGGAACAGGGTTCCTCAAAGTTTCTGTATTTATGCAACCCATTTAGATTGTGCAACAAGTTAACAGTTGTCAGTGTTCACAAGTTCTATCTAGAAACCTGTTTCAAACATTATCAAACCAAATACTTTACACACAAATATGTAGGATTAAATAACAGACTAAATCGTATTAGAAGCATCATTAATATTAAGTATGTTAGAATTAGAGATTAATATACACTGGGGAGTAAAAAATTTAGGTCACTTAAGAAATTGCAACTAAGACTGGCCTGATAAGCAGAACACCTGGATCTTTTTTTTTAGGAGGAAGGGGAAACCTTTTATAGGCACCCTCTAGCTGGGTAGTGTGGGACTCCATTCTCTTTCAGAGATAGTATACCCACTAAAACCACCTCCCCCCCTTTTTCTCATCTTGTCCCTAGCGCTGCCGTGGTTTGCACCCTCTCGGGGTATTATCACTCGGCAACTTTGGGTTCACACTCTTTTCTTACTTTTTAATTTGTAACCCTGCTTCCAGTCTCCTCTCATCTACTTTTTTGACATTCATTATGCTTCTTAGCATCCCCGCGGTTGCGTCCCAATTATCTTTGTTTTCTAACATGGTTTTGGTCATGTTCTCCTTGTCCGGCCATACACCAATTTTGTTTGCCATCCCTCAGCTTATCTAATCTTTCGCAATAGAATATTGTGTGACACGCGACATCCCTTTCTAATCGCCTATTGCCTATTCTGTGCCGAAAGGCATTAAAGCACCCATGTCCCGTTACCGCCTGGGTCACATGGTAGTCGACGTTTCCGTGCATACGTTCGGCCCAGATTTGCACATCCGGTATCAATACACGCGTCCATGCCCAGTTTTTTTGCTTCCTGCCAGGCATTTTTCCAACTCGCCGTGGTGCGCTGCCGCATTTCTTTCTTGGATAGGTCTTGGCATTTTCTGAGAGTCATCCTTTCGTCGACAAGGAGTGTTATTGTTGGGGATCCAGCCACCACTTGTACAGCCTCTGCCGAAACTGTCCGGTATGCAGAGTATGCGGTAATCATAACTGTTCTGTTTTTTCCCAGTTCCAGGCCGGTTCTTCTCCTGCCACCCACCAGGAGCACAGATTCCGTCTTGTGCATTTCTACGGTTAGTTCCATATTACCCATCCACTGCATTATCTTGGCTAGAGACTGGTTTGTTAGGCTTATTAAGTCGTTCTCCTTGTGACCCATTGTCAGAAGAGCTAAGTCGTCCGGGCGCCGACAGGCAACTCCAGTTCCAGGACCGCATCATAGAGTACGTTCTATAAGGCGGGCCCCAAAACCGAGCCCTGCGGAACCCCACAGGTCACCTTGACTGCTCTATCGTCTTTGATTATTAACCATCTATCGCTTAGATAGCTCATAGTTATGGCAACAATTTCTGGTGACATCTCTTTCTTCTTCAGTACTTCCACTATTTTGCATCACGAGGCCGTATTAAACGGATTCTCCACGTCAACAGTCGTGAGAGCACACATATCTCTACTTCTCCATGATCCGATATTTGCTAGCTTTGCAAAATTAATTACCTCCTCCATAGCACCAATAGTTGGGCGTCCCTGCCTGAAACCGTACTGCCTTTCTGAAAGTCCGCCTCTTTCTTAATTTTTTTTTGTAGCCTTGCTCTGACGACCTATTCGTATAGCTTTCCATAGTGCATAGCAGGCATATTGGCCTTACTTTGGGTGTTCCGTCTTCGTTTGTGCCTTGCTTCGGTTTTAGTACTAATCTTGCCACCTTCTATTTTCCCGGAAACACACTGACTGCAAAAAAGTCGTTCACCACCGAGAGCACCGTTTCAGGAACCACTGCTACCACCACACGGATCACTTCGGCTGGGATACCATCTGGGCCAGCAATTTTGTTGCAGCCGCATTGAATTCATCCAGAGTAAAAGGATTTCGACTTCCTACCTGCGCGGGGGCCCAACGAGCCTCCGGTCTTTCAAGAAACAACTATGCTACCGCCTGGAGAGTATCTTTTTCGTCCATACAGCGCGTGTCCTTAACTTTACCATCGCGTAGCCTTTACCAGCTTCACCTGCGGCTTCAATAGTCTCCTAGCGGATTGGTACTCTTCCCTGAGCTCTTGTATTACCTGGTATTGTTGTCTTTGGGTTCTGTTCCGGTTTGATCGGCCACTTCGGGCGTCCACCAGTATACAGGTCTTTTGGAGCTATAGTGAACTTTCTTCGGGGATAGCGTCTCTTCGCATGACTGCGTTATCGCATCCATAAGTTTCTCTACTCATCTACCGTGCAACGAGTGCACTAAGCCAGCTTGCTGTAGATGTTCCCACGTTAATCCCACGTCCATCCTACATTTACTCGAGAGAACTCAGGCAGGTGCCCAGATTTATTCAGCATGAAGGCTATCGGTAGATGGTCGCTGCTACATTCAGAGTCCAGGACTCTCCATCGATCAAGGCGTGTTCCTAGTGTGCTTGAAAAAAAGGTGACATCTATTATAGATTGGCTATTTCCACGAACAAATGTGGGATTGATTCCATTCATTAGCAGTTACCATGTTTAGTGCTGCTGCAAGATCCGCCAGCAGATTGCCTCTTCGATCTTCTATATGGGAGTCCGGAACAACCGGATCCGGGCGAACACGGGTCACCACCCAATGAGATGACCGCTTTTTTGGTGTCCGCAAGTTTGCGAAGTAGAACATCTCCTGCGGTTATACTACGAAATCAACTTCAAGAATTTGGAGATGTCAATGTTAGTGAATGGATCGTTAGAAGAAGGTTTCATGCTGATGAATTATATTGTAGAAGGATGGCTACAGGTCCGCCATTACAATGCTGGCATCTAATTGCAAGATTGGCATTTGCCAGAAATCACTTGGCATGGAATAATGATGACTGGAGCAACGTCCTATTTTCAGATGAGTCATGTTTTTGCCTCACTTGGCCAGACGGACGTGGACAAATATGGAGAAAGATATGCTTCAGTTTGCATTGTCAAGCGATTTCCATTTTTGGAAGTTGCTTGTGGGAATTCGACGGTTTAAATGGCCAGCACTCAGTCCAGACATGAATCCCATCGAACATGTCTGATATGAGTTGGGACGAGCTCCAAGAAATGCTCAGGAGCTAAAAGAGTTGCTATTGCAGGAATTGAATAACATTGACCAAAAGATTCTTAATTTAATTGAAAGTATGCCTCATCCCTATTAACGTTATTAATGAATTAAATTTTATTATATGTTTTTAATGTATGTTAAAATCGTTTTTCATTCTCTTAGTTCCTCATAACAAAAAATCGAACTACATTTTAAACGTAATTTTTTTCCATTTTCTTAATAAAAATCATAAACCAAAATATATGATTTCCAATTCAATACTAGATATTTAGTTTAGCCTACAAATTTATTAATTTATTAATTTTAGAAACAGAAAATTCCATAAGGCATTAAATTTTCAATTCAATTTTTCTTAAGTGACCTAAATTTTTGGCTCACCAGTATATATCAAACATTTTATCTCGAATGTATGTTTTATAAATGTATTTTAGTTAACAAACAATGGGGAATTAGTCCGCATCATTCCTTCTCTAACTGGCAGTTTATATAAGTTCAATGGCAAAACGATAGATGCAATTCCAATCAATGCAGATGTGCTATTAAAATCTTCTTTTCTATATTCGAGTGATCTCGTAATCGCAGGTAGAACGATTGTTAACGATTTATTATGGAACCATTGTTGATCGAAACTTCTTCTATGTAGGTAGTCGCGATGTTAGAACTTACGGAATTATGGCTAGAACAGGAGAAACCATTTACGAGTGTTCGTCGGAAGGCTGTCAGAATAAAACGAAGCCAGCTGACGAGTTTGAAGATATTGTTCTTGTAGAACGGAGTACTATTACCATTAGGGCTCATGAACCTAGAACAGGGCACGAAAGGTAATAAAAGGAATGATAATAATTTGTTGTGTTAATTGTTTTGTTCTAGGTGGAATTATAGTGTGGGTTCGCACAATATTAAAATTCCCCAGGCTAGTTGTATTAATTTGGATACAGAGATTATGGATTTGAATTTGACGGCGGTCTTGCCCAAAGGCATATTAACGGCACGCCGAAAGGATTCTCTTGATCTCGTTTGGCAAAAGGTGCTTACGTCTCCAATTGTTAAAGTTTGGAAATACGATGGGAGAGAACTTCAACTCGTTGACTTTTTCCATCAAGCTAAACCTGTCGAAACCTCTGTCCTTTTATCACCTGCAATTTATCTCGGAATGCATAACAAACAAGTATTAATGACAAATCGAATGGTGCATCAAACTTGACCATTTTTGTTGTAGTTGTATATACACGAATCGGCTAGAATGTTACAGGATTTAGAAGTGCAAATTTATCAAAAAGATAATGTAATAGAAAATAAAATTCAAACTCGCATTCCTTGGAAGCCAATTTCTGCTGGACAAATAGAAGAAGGACAAGATGATACTACAGCTCTATCTGTCTTATACAGCTCACAATATATTAACGGTAACGTAAAGAAAACTATAGTTTGATTATATAAACTAACACTACATTACAGGAAATGGTTATTATTTATATACAGAAAATGATATCAAAAAAAAAAACACAATTCTATGTGGAACGAATCGCACCAGAAAGTTTTTTAAAGAATATTTAACGGAGGAACCTTTCTATTTGTACAAAACACTAAATGTTACATTAAAATTATCACTAATTTACTCATTTTTAGGACACAAATCTTTATAATTTCAGTTATATCTGTATTCGTCATAAACTTCTTCTATAATTTCGGATTAACGAACCGCTTCAGGGAAATGATATTTCGTAACGCCCCAGTGGTAGTAATGGAATCCATGGAAAGTGCTCCAGTCCATACACCATCACTTTCCATTGATAAATCCGAGAGATCTTATTCAGAATCATCGGACACTGTTTTCACCTCAAGGTTCGAAAAGGATTTTCTAACAGTGCGATGTTTAGGCCGTGGTGGCTTCGGCATTGTTTACGAAGTTAAACAGAAAATTGATGAATGTGGATATGCTATTAAACGAATTGCACTACCAAGACAGTAAGTTAACAACAATTTAATTTACAGGAAGAAAGTGATTATTCTTAAATTACTTTGTGTTATATAATCAAGAAGTAATTAAAAAACCTAAATTTTGTCTATAAAGCTTTATGCAACTCTATTTGGTGTTTTGTTATAATCGCGGTTGTCTTAAGCTCACATGGTCAATATAAATGCTTCAAATCATTGACTAATATTTTGAAAATATTTAAGATGCCCCTCACATGGTTAATATAATCGCTTCACTATTTGATCAGTTTTGAGCTTGCATTCATCAAAGAAAGACAGTAGATACGTCTTTCTTTGTCGAATGCAAGATCATAACTAACCAAATATTGAAGTTATGTTTTGGTAAAGATTGTTTCCACAAGCTGCCACCGGTAGCGCTACAAGGCAAAATGATGAAAATATTGTCAATATACCCCTGTCATAAGAGACTTAAGAATTATCGCAAACCTGTATTGGCACCAGGCAGCTACCATAAAAGTGCACAACATTATCTCGCAAGAAGCGTGAGGCAAGTCTTATCAAAATTTAAAAACTGGTGTAGATATTTTAGCACTCATGGTAAGACATGAATTCGTTGTAAAATATTCATATGAAGCAGTTGCAAAATATATAAGATATAAGATCTGTGAATTCTGGACAATATTTAATTATATTTCTGGACACCGCGGTGTCCGTGGACGAATTTACTTCTGGGAAATCCAGGTATTTAACATTCATCTCCTGTTTAAAGAAACAAAGCTGGCTCAACCACGTGGTGGAACCTTCGAACTCTGCAGGTCCAGGTATACACCGGATTGTTAAAGTGGTGAGTGGGTGCTTTGTACACTTCTTCTTCTTAAGGTGCCGCACTCTCTGAGAGCTTAGGCAACCTCTCGCGCATGCTTGTGGAACGAATCATCCACTAATATACGGGACGAGCAGTTTATTGTGGTTCCGAACGGCACTAGTTGAGAGGTTTACTAGGCAGCATTTCTCGTGGTAGTTTGCCCTTGCTTTCCACGAGGTGGTCTCAGCATAGTTCCGTGAAAAATTTCACGGCTTGGCCGGGGATTGAACCCGGCATCTCATGTATATCTCTCTACATAACTGTGACCACTTTGTACACTGGTGTTTCCTTTTGTATGATTTTCCACATGGAATTTTCAAATATTTTTTACCCATAATAGTACGCAAGTACCCATGGTATGGTTATTTACACCTCACACCATCAACATATACTCTGAAAATTTTCTAAGAAGCATTAAACGCAGACGAAGTTATTAAGATGAATGGCGAAAACATCAATAACATACGATACATTGATGGTACCATCATAGTAGCAAACACCTTGGAGAGCCTACAGAGTATAATGAACAAGGTCAAAACCACAAGCGAACCGTGCGGACTCAGATTAAACACCTCAAAGGCAATATACATGATGATATCTAAAATACGAGGGACCACACCAAGATACACTACTACTTGACAATGAACGCGTTGAGAGGTGAGAAATGTGTCTACCTGGATACCCTCATAAGTGACGACAAACTAAAGAAAATGTTCTTTTCCAGCGACTTGTCACTTCCCCTTAAAATCCGAATGGTAAGGTGCTATATCATGCCTGTTCTTCTATATGGCGTGGAGGCCTGGACATTAACAGAGGCGACGCAAAATTGGCTCGAGTTTTGGATATATACATGAAAGATCATACATACATCTTTACATGATCTTTTACATGATCATACAAGATCTTTCATGAAAGTAGCCCCGGATGGATATAGATCGATATAGAAAAGTTTGGAAAAGGCCTATGTTCACGAGTGGACTAAAACAGGCTAAGAGGAAGCATGAAACATATGCTCGCCTCTGTACAGAAAAAATGGCCATCAGAATATGCAGTGCTATCTCCAGGGAAGATGTGTTGGTGGTTGCTGTTATTTCCCCGGTGCAAAATCCATGAAAGAGTTTAATTATATAAGTCAAGGAACTGGGCAAAGAGGGCAGATAGCAAAAAAATAGCAAACAACCAAATGTTTGAAGACTGGCAAAAGTCATGGAGCGTGTAAAAAAGAGACCACTAATACCAAAACTGAAACCCTGGGTAATATGAAACCATGGAGAGATCACTTACCATCTGACACAGGCCCTCAGCAGTCAGGGATGCTGCAGGGAGTATCTACATAGATTTAGAAGGGCAAGTGTAGCATCATCATCAAGGGTCTTCAATCCGAAGATTGGTTTACAGCAATTCTCCACACTGCTCTGTCTTCAGCCTTCCGCTTCATTTCTTGATATGTTGTGCATCCAGCATTTCGAATTAGTTGGTCAATGTATTGGTGCCATGGTCTCTCTATGCGATTCTTGCCATCAAGGTGTCCTTCGATAATTGTGTTCAGCAAGCAATATAAAGCCAATAAGTTGCATTCGTCTCTTTACAATGCTGTTCCACAGAAATCTTTTTTCCTTGAATCTCCTTAATACTTCCTGATTTATCATTCGGTCACCCAGCCAATTTGTAGCAATTTTTTCCACATTTCTTGGGTTTCCAGACGTCTTCTCTCTTGGGTCCCTATGGTTCAAGTTTCACACCTACACAGTGCAACATTCGGCACATTAGTATATTACGTAACGAGAGTTGTAAGAAGCATATTACGTACGAGCGGAACAGTTAAGCACGACCCGCGTAACGGCGAGTGCGTAATTCCGCGAGTACGTAATTGCCTTACAACTCGAGTTATCTACTATACTTTATCTACGACCACACTAATTTGTTTCTGTTTAATAAGAAAAATATGTTTGATGTAACAAATTTATTTCTTATTAAGTACATTATTTAACATTATAATAAACAAACAGTTGTATTTTCATATATACCTAATTGTTACTCGACATTATTTAACTTGATAGAAGTGAAAAGATTTACATTCTTAATGGTTACATGCCTTATCATTTAGTACTTATTTGGGTTAAACTGGAATAAGAGTGCTCATAGATATAGGCAACCCAATGTACGCAATGTCAATTTACGTTAGTTTGAATTGTGACACGGGGGCGCTGAACGTATGAGCACGTAGTAGCAGCTCTTGACCAATCAACGAATCGTAAACCAAAGGCACGTGTGTGTTATCAATGTTAACTTATCATTAATCGCGGACTGTTACATGCGTGTGTGTTATGGTGAATTAACATACTCCACGAACTGTACAGTAATGGGCATTTACAATAGTGGTCGTAGATAAAAGTTTGTATTAGTCTTTTCCTTAGCGTAAGGTTAATGTTGTTGGAGGTGAACAGGTTTTCCGTTTAAGAACTGCAATTTTTGCTTGGTTTATTCTACTGACAATTTCTCTTTTACTTCTTCCGTCAGTTGTAATTTTGCTTCCCAAATACATGAACTGTTGAACTTCATCTGAAGTGTATCCATTTAGGCAGATGCTTCCTTTCTTGTTGCAGACTAAAATTTTTGTTTTTTTATAATTAATTTCCAAATTATATTCGTTTCCCAATATGTCTTCCATATATCTTAACGCATTCTCGAGATCCTCCACACTCTCTCCCAGAACTGCAATGCCATCAGCGTACTGAAATATTTCAATTTTCTCCTCATGAATTTTTATCCCAAAGTCAGTTTTCTCCTTTACCAAATTTACAGCAGCACTAATGACGTAACGCTGGTAGACGTGATGCTAAGATCACCTGAGGACTGGACATATATGGAGACAATGAAACGTGACACCCTGACACAAAAAGAACAAGACAAAACGAAACTACAGAAAAGAAAACCAAAACCATAGAGCCAGCTTCTCGAACCCCTAAACATTCCAGTGAAAGAGGGACGAACGAAAAAAAAATGTTGATGCCAAGAGCAGGGCGGCGAGATCCGTGATTGTTAATGTTAAGAGCGGTTTCAGGATGTGCGTGATTCCGGGGTGCGGATGCGTCAGGTTGATGGTACGCCTGCTACGCTCCGAGGGAACGTGGAGGGGATGTTCGTACGGTATCCCACTTCTGTGACCAGTGTGTTTCTAGAACTACGCGTAGTAGGTTTTTCATATCCCATTCAATGCGGAAGTACATAAAAAATCGTTCTTCATGGGATTCCAGTTTCTGCATTAATGTAACGTATTCTCTAACTTTTTCTCTTTCTTTATTTATCTCATGAAACCTTTTCTTCTCATCTTTTGCTTTTGTGGCGCGGAAATATTCATTTCAAAATTGTAAATTCAATAAATCATCCTCAAACTCGCTATCAGAATCAGAAAACGTGACTTACAGACGTACTAGTGCACTTTCTTAGAAATTACAACAGCGTCTGATGGAAAGTTTACATTGCATACGCGGGACAAGTGTGCACATCAATTCTAACACGTTGCATCTAGGAATTCCAATCCGGAAAACCGGATCTGGTAATCCGGCAGATCTAGCATCACTAAACGTTTACCGGATCCGGTACCAATATACCGGATCCGGTCACCGGATCCGGTGATGCTAATTTTTGTAAAATAATCGCGCTGTTGCATGAGTACGTACTTTAAATGCGTGGTGCTTTTTCAAAACAAAAATTAATTTTTTGATAAATAATGTATACTTAAAATAGTTACCGGTGTATAACGCGCACCTTTTTTCCGAAAAATTTGTCATTTAACATTTGTAGACTCTCACTAGTTTCTTTTCTGTGTGACTATTTGGAGGAATTTTGGAAATCTAAAAACCACAAATTTCTCCAAAAAGTCCAAATTTTCAAAATCTGAAACCGTTTTGTTAATATTTTAAAAATAAGGCAGCGCTAGATCGATGAAGATGAGGTTGAGATTTTATAAAATTAACATTTGTAGGCTCTTACTATTTTCCTAACTGCGCGACTATTTGGAAGAATTTTGGAAATCTAAAAACCACAAATTTCTCGAGAAAGTCCAAATTTTGAAAATATGAAACCGTTTTGAAAATATTTTGAAAACTAAGGCAGCCACAGATCAATGAAGATGTGGTTGAGATTTTACAAAATTAACATTTGTAAACTCTCACTAGTTTCTTTACTGTGTGACTATTTGGAGGGATTTTGGAAATTTAAAAATCACAAATTTATCCAAAAAATCCAAATTTTGAAAATTTGAAACCGTTTTGTTAATATTTTGAAAAATAAGGCAGCGCCAGATCAATGAAGACGAGGTTGAGATTTTACAAAATCAACATTTGTAGACTCTCACTATTTTCCTCACTTCGCGACTATTTGGAAGAATTTTGGAAATCTAAAAACCACAAATTTCTCCAGAAAGTCCAAATTTTGAAGATCTAAAACCGTTTTGTAAATATTTTGACAAATAGGGCACCGACAGATTAATGAATACGAGGTTAAGATTTGACAACATTCATAGACTCCTCGCTATTTTCTCTATTGTGAGACTATTTGGAGGAATTTTGAAAATCTAATAACCTCGAATTTCTCCAAAAAGACCAAATTTTGACAATCTGAAACCGTTTTGTTACTATTTATAAAAATAAGACAGCAACAGATCAATGAAAATGAGGTTGAAAACATAGGTCCACGTTATAAGCGCACAAAAAGTAGGTTGAAATTTAGGGTGCGCCTTGTTTACCAAATGCGGTATTTATAGTAAGTTGATTAAACTAGACATTTAAATAGATATTATATTTCATTAGACTGATTCATCATGATGTTTGTCAAATATAAGAATAAGACTTGTTAGCATACTCAAATACCTAATTGTTGTGATCTCAGTAGATTAAGTAATAGTATATTACGTAACTAGAATTGTAAGAAACATATTACAATATTACAATCAACGAATCGTAAACCAAACGCACGTGTGTGTTATCAATCATAACTTATCATTAATCGCGTACTGTTACATACGTGTGTGTTATTGTGTATTTACGTAGTCCACGAACTTTACAATAATGGGCATTTAGAATAGTGGCCGTAGATAAATAGTATATTAAAGGACGAGTTCAGTAAGCGCGATTTTACAGCACGCGTCCAAGTTTGGAAAACGACGAGTGTAGCGAGGAGTTTTCTAATGGACAAGTGCTTAAAAACGCCTTACGAACGAGTGTTTTTATAGTATTTTTTCTATTTTACGCCCTTTTATGCCATTTCTAAACAAAAAAATCGCTGATACATATTGAGAAAATTGCATCGCACTCGGCGAGCCATAACCGCACGCATATGAGTGCTGTTATGAGTCCATTACAGACGCAATATAGAAAAAGTTTATTATGTTAGAATTCAATCGATGGAAATTCGACCGGATCCGGCCAGATTGAAAATGCCACCGGCTTGCAATCCCTAGTTGCATCGCATACTTTGCGTACGTGGGACCAGTGTGTCTCTCGCTTGAGTACTCGAATGATCCAGAATAATCGAATGATTCATCTCTAGTCCTAGTACTCACTCTGACTAGAATGCTACAAAATAATCGATTATTCTCACACGATTTTGCCTACCTCTATGCTTCCATACATTGAAGGAGCTTTAATAAAAAAGATTTGAAATGTTTCAATTTAATTGACGTCAATCTTATTGACACAATATGTCCCCCAGACGTTCAATAAATCAACAGAAATACGATACTGAAGAAATTATATTGACCATGTAAGGGCCCTTTTAGTCGAGAACTAATAACTAAAATGTTATTTCTAGGAATAAGTCTAAAGAAAGAGTTTTAAGGGAAGTGAAAGCCTTGGCAACATTAGATCATAACAATATTGTCCGATATTCAACCTCTTGGGTTGAATGCCCTCCATTGGGGTGGGAAGATGAATTTGATAAGAAATGGATGGGGTATGATGAAATTTAAAAAAAAATATTCAGAAAAAAATCCCACCTTCATACTAACAATAAGTAAGTTTATTTTTAGTGAAACGTCTTTCGTTAGCACAGTAGGAACAGAAACAACGGAGCCTGCGATGATTAAGAAGCATACAAGAACGAACTCGTTTGTAATAACATTCCGTGATAAAACGATTTCTAATGACGATGGAAGTTGTAAAATTGAGTTTGAGAAAGGAGTGACCGATTATACAACGAATTCGATAACAAACAGTGAGCCATCAGCAGTAACAAACATTTCCTGTAGTGATCAGAGTAATATACTCGAAGACAATATTACTTTTCTCTATATTCAAATGCAGTTGTGCAAGAAAAACAGCTTGAAAGAATGGCTTAATGTGAATCCAGACAGACAAAAAGTTATTATTTTGGATATTTATAAGCAAATCTTAAATGCTGTTGAGTATGTACACTCTAAACAATTAATCCACAGAGACCTTAAAGTATTACTTCTAACAACAAAATCTTTGTAATAATAACATTTTTTTTATTTCAGCCTAGTAATATCTTCTTTTCACAAGATGATACCATTAAAGTTGGTGATTTCGGTTTGGTAACATCCATGGTAAACACCGACATGGAAAATAATTCCTTAGAAAACTCGAAAATTAATTACACTAAGGGAGCTGGTAAAATAAATTATTTCAATTGGTTATTTAGATAAGATTTTTTAGTGGGTTTGTTATAGGGACATTTTTGTATATGAGTCCGGAGCAAATCGAACGGAAGGAGTACAATTATAAGGTGGATATTTTTTCACTTGGCATTATTTTGTTTGAATTACTAGTGCCGTTTTCAACTGAAGCTGAAAGGTTTCATGTTTTGAAGGATCTTAGGGCTGGTATATTTCCGGAGTCGTTTATTGAAACTTATCCATTTGAGGTAAATAAAATACAGCCTGTGATTTAATTATATCAAAGCTCGCCTGAAATATTTATTACTGTTTTGTTTTAGCATAATTTATTGAAAAAGATGTTATCGCACAGCCCCAGTGATAGACCAGATTCAGCAAAAGTTAAAGAACTATTGTTTAGTAGTGATGAATTTTATAATTACTAAGATAGAATTGGTGAAATCATCCTACATTATAGATAATCATACAAACTTAAAACAAACGGAACACAACCTGAATATATAAATATATTCAGCCTTTCCGGAGCTCTATAACAATTATTTTAGTCTTTTTAGGACTACCAAAATAAATCTCACATGAAATTTGTAAGTTATCTTACAGCTTTCAGTCCACTTTCGTGGCGCTCAACAAAAACCATTAAAATAACATTGTTTTTAAGATCATATCTTTCCGATACCTTAAGTAGCCATCTGTGGACGCGTTTCGAGATTTATCTCTCATCAGCACAGCTTTGCTTCCATGAACAATAATTTGTAAACCACTTACTTGAAAACCCATGTGGTGTTTAGGGTAAGATGTTTATAATTTTGACATTTTGTGAGAGAGACTTTTTGTGAGAGCTTGTTATAGAGCTCCGGAAAGGCTGAAATATATTCAGGCTGTGTTCAGTTTGTTTTAAGTTTTTATAATTACTGTTTTGGGTATAAGGAATCAAATTCCTTGCCAGACCATGTAGATAGAATTTCCATTTTTATTGCTTAATTTATTGCATTCCTTTTTAAAACTTTATTTTACCATTTTTTTATGACTTTATTTACTATTTATGTGTATTCAAACCTGTCTACACAACCATGTTGTATGTACTAGCTTTTTAGATACGAAGGTTAGCAATAACAAAATTATTCTAAGCCTTTGACTGATTGATATATTGTGATTCTCTAAGCCTAAGTAAGTTTTACAAATAATTATTATTGAGATGAAACGAGTACAAACGTTTTTGATGCAAAAAAAAACTGTATTAATTTTGGTTTCATCTTGTCTAATTAATATTGAAAAAATGTTTTTGTTATTAAACAGTTTTTCTTCGTTCATTAATCTTCTTTAAGAAGATAAGTTTTATTGTAAGAAAATATTTCCTGTTGCAGTTTAAGAATAATTAGTGTAAAACAAATAATTTTATAAGATTTGTTTGTTTTGTTTTTACAATTTTAACACCTACTGGTTCTCTTTTTCAGGTCATTTGAAAATATGTATTGGAATAAATATTTTAGTAAACGCGCGGCGTTTTTTTCGAGACATTTCTGGTGCGGCGCTTATTAGATGACAGTCTTCTTCTTGTTTCGAATAGGCCTACTTTGGACCACGCTTGTTCAACTGTTGGGCTTTGATCTTTGCCCAGTATTGTCGCATCTTCTGCCGGTGTAACTTCTTTCTCTCTTCTGTCCAGGGTGTACCTTTCCTTCGGGTTTTTTCCTGAAATCCACGGACTTCCTTCAGGGTGCGTCTCATAGACTGTCTGTTTTCGAGATCTGTTATTCTCAATTCTTTATTATCCTTCTCGGTTTCTGTAAACTAAGTGGTATGAACCTTCTTGTTTTGCCAGAAGTTGAAC
The DNA here is from genome assembly GCA_944588485.1 of Phosphuga atrata. Taxonomy (NCBI): domain Eukaryota; kingdom Metazoa; phylum Arthropoda; class Insecta; order Coleoptera; family Silphidae; genus Phosphuga; species Phosphuga atrata. The sequence goes on from OX155907.1 coordinate 3,248,216, forward strand.
AGACTGTTGGTTAGTCGGTTTGGAGGCAATCTTGCCACGTGGCCTAAGACTGATGTGTAGGGCTTAAGTTTCAGGTTGCGTGACAGGGATTTCTTGTTGTAGGTGTTAGTAGTCGATAGGCTACTTCTAACTTGTTGACTCTCATGGATAATTATGCTCTTTCTGATAAGTTGGGTTCAATCCATTCGCTAAGATACTTAAATTTCTCAGTCCTCTTGTTGTTTCCCCGCTCTAGTAACATCTCTCTGTTTGCTTTTTTGATGTTGGTGAAAAGTTTTCTCCAGCGACACTTGAAAACCCACTTCGGCAGCCTGTTTTCTGAGGCAATTTACTTGCATTGTTGTCATCTCAAGAGAATCAGCAATCAGTGCTATGTCATCTGCAAAGGCCAGGCAATCTACAACCAGTCCATCGTTCTTACGTCCTAGATTAGAAACCACTCTGAACACCCAAGTTGATCAGTTCCTTGCGCCATTCTCTCATAACCTTTTCAAGGACGCAGTTGAAGAGAAGAGGGGAAAGTCCTTGTCTCACTCCAGTTTTGATTTATAAGCTTTCTGAGATCTCGCCTCTAAATTTAACCTTGGAATGGGTGTTGGTCAAGGTTTCTAGGACGAGTCTGCGCGTTTTCTTGTCTAGCCCTAGTTCCTGTAGTACTTTGTTAAGCGTTTCTCTATCAATAGAATCGTAGGTCTCCCAAAAATTAACAATGGTGACGACCACCTTGCAGTTTCTCATGTTGGAGTACGCAAGTACAGTTCACAAGTAAGCAAGTTTGCTCATCTGTTCAACACAGGATCCGGTCTTCCTGAAGCCTCCCTGATATTCTCCCAGTTGTCTTTTTTTTTCGGTAGGAGAGGTAAAATACATTTACGTACGGCCCCCAGTGCTCCAAATTGCTCTGGGGAGTGTGGGACTACTCGCCTCAGTGACTTGACTACCCACTAAAAAACCTTAATTCTAACCCCTTGCGGGACTGCCTTCTCAGCATTACTTCGCTCGGGGTTTGCCTTTTGTTTATCTTATTCCGATCCGTTTCGTCCTTCCCTTTTGCTATTATGACAGATGTCGCTAGCTTCTCCACTGTGTCCGAGCATTCTCTGCTTTGTAGCATTGTCTCCTGTAGGTTTTCTGGCGTCAGCTTTCCTCCCACCGTTATTTCCATTTCCATCCGTTGTTTGGACCATCTGGGGCAGTTAAAAAATGTAAGGAGGCAATGATCCACCAGGTCCGGGCAGTACACACAATTTTCGGTCTCCCTCAGATGTCTGCGATAGAGGTATGCCATGAAGCTACCATGTCCGACCAGCAGCTGCGAGAGAAAGTAATTTACTTCTCCGTATCCTCGTGTCACCCATGGTTCTATGAGTGGGATGATTCGTTTTGTCCAGACGGCACATCCGGTTTCCTGGTTCAATCTTGTCTGCCATTCGTGCATAGTGTCTTCTCTAATCCGACCACTGCTCTCCTCCCCTTCAAGGTACATTCTTAGCCTTTCTTTTACCATCAGGTCTATTGGCATCAGCCAGCCAACTACCGACAGCGCTTCCGTCGAGGCCGTCCTGTATAAACTACATATCCGTATTGCCAGCTGTCTCTGTATTCTTTCATATATTCTTCTATATTTTTTAGTTCTTATCAACGATTCATACCACGTAGGAACACCGTACAGCATTTTTGACAGTGCCACTGTGCAGAGTGTGCGTCTGCGGCTCGCCCTTGGTCCCTTAACATTTGTCATTATCCTTCTCAGCTGTTTTACCGTTTGGCTTACGTTTTTTGCTGTTTCCTGCAAGTGCGTATACATTTTTAGGTCTTTATCCAGTCGTATGCCCAAATATTTTATACTTTTTTTTGTTTTAATTGTCGTATTTTTAAAACCTATGCTCATCTCAGATAGGGTCCTTCTCCCCACCAGTACCAATGCTTCGGATTTTTCTGGCGCAATTTCAAGACCCATTTCTTCCAGCTCCTGATCTATGATATTAAGCGACCATTCCACTTTTCGTTTCAGGTATTCCGCATTGCCATCTATCACCACCACTGCCAAATCGTCCGCGTATGCCACGAGGTGAGTTCCCTCCGGGAGGACCAGCCTGAGTATCCTGTCGTAATATGCAATCCATAATGTGGGACCCAAGACAGAGCCTTGTGGCACTTCGCTGCTTACGTCGATTTTTTTGCTGTTCCCTATTTCTATTTTCCTGTCTCTAAAATAGTTTCCAATCAGACTTACTAAGTATGCAAATATCTTTTGTTCTTCCAGCTTTTTCAAAATCTCAAACCACGGTGCACTGTTAAAAGCATTTCGTATGTCTAGTGCCACCATTATCGCTAATTTCTTATGTCGGTAGCAAGGGGCGGAGGCAACCCTTGCTAGCTCTTGTTTTTTCCTGACAGCATCGACAGTTGATCTGCCTTTTCGGAAGCCATATTGTTGTTCTGACAGGGCGCCTTTTTCTTCAAGCTCTTGTTGCAGTCTGTTTCTTATGATGCTCTCCCGCAATTTCCCTGGTACATTTAGTAAGCATAGAGGTCGATAGCTGTCCTCCGAGTCTTTGTGTTTTTTCGGATTTTCTATAAGCACTAAGCGAGCAGTTTTCCAGATTTGCGGGAATCTCTCCTCTCTCAGTAGTCTATTCAGGCATGCTCTGCAGGTCTCTTCGTGATTTTCTAGCACTATTTTAAATATTTCCGGAGTTATCCCGTCCGGCCCAGGTGCTTTTCCATTTTTCATTTGGGTAACCACAGTCCTTAATTCCTCTGCTGATATTTCCTGTACTATCTCGTCGGTTTCTTTCTTCAATTGTGGGGTCCAGCCAGCTTAACGGCCGGTGGGTTGGGAAGAGTTTAACCGCCCATTTCAGTTGTTTTTCTTCCTCTAGTGTATTATTGCCTCTCAGCATTTTAGTTTTCTTCATGAAGATCTGGTACGCTAGTCCCCAGACGTCATCTTCCAGCTCCTTTATCAGCTCGTTCCACTTGCGTTGTTTGGCTTCTTTTATTATCTTTTTTAGGAAATCCCGGCACTTTTTATAGTTTACCCTTAGCTGCTTGTCTGCATTCTCTCCATATGTGCTTCTATCTCTCGTGGCAAGGCGCCTTGCCCGTATACACTGTCGTCTGCTCTCTGCTATCGCCTCATGCCACCAGTAAACAGCTGGCTTACTTTCCATCTTTCCCTTATACTTGGTAAGTACTTCATTACAGGTTTTTTTCTACAGCATTTATCAGGAAGTTTTCGTCTTCTGGGAGCCATGCATTATTATTTAATTGCCTTTTTAGTGTCCCTTTGAACTTGTCTAGATCACCCGCTTTTATTTTCCATTTTCTTGTGGTGCATTCCTCTTGCTGATTTTCTTTTCCGAGTTTTGTGCTACTTGTCAGTGTAAACTCTATATATTTGTGATCCGACAGCGTCTCTGTTTCTTTTAGTACTGCCCAGTCCATCATGTTGTCATATGTTTCTTTCCTTGCCATCGTTATATCGATAATTGAGCTTTGGTTTATTCGTTCGAAGGTGGCCTCATTTCCCGCATTGCAGATTATCAGATCGTGTTGTGCCAGAAAGTGCAATAGAAGATTTCCTCTCTCATCCTGTGTATCCGAACCCCACGCATAGGCCTTTGAGTTAATGTCCCCGCCTACCAGGATCCGTTTCTGTTTTTGCCGTTTGCCAATGTCCTCGCCTAATTCGCTTAGGAAATTTTCAAATTCGCACCTCTGGCAGTTAGGCGATATGTAGCAGCTGTAGTGTATACCGTATGCCGTTTCGATCCAGACAAATCCTTTGCCCTCGCCTTGGTCAGTTATTCTTATTTTGCCCAGTACTCTAATTGCTACGTCTTTGTTTGCATCTGTATACCATCCTCTTGTCCCGTTTTTATTTGGCTCGCTACCCATTATTACGTGCTTTTCTTTCAGCTGCTGTTTTAAATGCTAGATCCATTGCACCTTGGCTCCTGTTTAGGTTTATTTGTAGAAATTTTATTTTTTGTCTCTGTCCTCAGTGCGCCGTGTCGTCTTCCTATATGTATTTTGAGTGTTCATTGTTTGTTAGTTTGATGCTCTGGTCTCAGTTTTCTTACTTCTCTTCTGTTGGTTTGCTAGGTCTTCCCTAAAGTTCTTGCACCTGCCCCCTCCTGTTCGGTGGCCAGTTTCCTCGCAAGGGGGGCATTCTGGTTGGTTTTCGCATCCCCTTGAGTTATGTCCTTGTTTGCCACAATTATAGCAAGCTTCGGATCTATCTACCTCACTCTGGCATTCCTTCGCCCGGTGGCTATAGCTCCAGCGCTTATAGCATCGGGGGACGTCCACCCTCTCTTGTACTTTGCATCTGCTCAGCCCTACCCTTAATGTCTCTTTTGTTATAAGCGGGTCATGGTCATCTTTCCCTACCATGACAGCCACCGCTTGTGTGTTTCCGTAGCTTGGTCTTAAGTTCCCCACTTTCCATCTCATCGGGTCTATCGTACCGGTTAGGTCAAGCTCTGCTAATGCCTCGGCCACATCATTTTTTGTGCCATCGTGTCCAGTCCCTTTATGTGTACTGCTTGTTTGTTTTCGCTGGAGATATTTCTGGCTTTGACATCTTTTACCTCCTCCGTGATTGTGTTTATTACCCTTTGGAGACCCTCCGCGTCCCTGTCCGTGACTATAAGCAGGCTTTCCATTTTTGGAGCTTCTGAGACTCCTGATTATTTTAGCCTCTGCCGTGCTATTCATGACTGTCTTCAGTTCATCTAGTAGCGTCATATATCCTCCCTTCTGTCTAGTGATAGTTATGGCGAACGAATCCCTTTCCTTCTTGTTTTGTTCGGTTCGCCCTGTTTCGTTTTCTCCTTGTCTCGTTTCTTTGGGCGTGTAGATTTCTACTTCCACCTTCCGACCTAAGAACACAGTTTGGGTCATTTTCCTCATTTTATACGTGTCCATAAACCTGGTCCTGTGTAGGACAACCTTTCTCACGTTGTCGCTTTCTGCTTCCATCCTCAAGTTTATTAAGTGATCCTACATGTTCTTGTCTGTCCCGTCTGTTTTAATTTTTGCCATCCTCCTTGTTCTTTGGGTTTGTTCGTTTCCTCGCCCAATTCTTATCGTATTCTCAAAGATTTCAAAATCTTTTGTTGGATTACAGAGTTCTGGAAATCTGTCGCAGTATATTCTTTGTATGCTTCTCTCCATTTTTTCAACATCTGGCTCTACGAGTACGTATTTCATTGTCCCTTCATCATCCGCGGTTATGGGATTTCCCACAATCACCTTTACGTTCTCGAATACCTCTTCCTCCCATGGTAGACTTTCTGCTTCCTTAAAGTCCTCCAGCTTCTCTATGTCTTGTATTATTTTTCTCGTGATCTTTTTGGTGCAATTTCCCCACCCAGTCTGTTTTTTACTCGAGCTTTGCAATCCGATCTTGGGCATCCTTCAGAAGCTCACCGACCCTCTTATTTTCTGACCTCAGCTCCGCTTCTACGTTATTGACCTCTTTTGTCGCACTGATAGGTTCCTTTTCTTTTATTTCTATTTCTTTTGCGTTTATTTGCGCAGTCTCTCTGCTCCCCTGATATACTCTTCGTCCTCACTGTTATCTTCCTCTTTTGTTAAAAAGTTCCGTACCCTGCCCGAGGTCATTTTGTTCGCGCTGTCTCTTAGTTTATTTACCGCTTCTTTGATCTCCCTCTTAGTATTTATGTTTACCTTAGTCAATTTTTGTAGATCTATTATATTCTTTGCCACTGTGTCGAGAAGCTACTGCAGTGCACGCGCTTCTCCTTTCTAGCGGTAAGCGCTCCCCCCGTATTCCGTGGAGCAGCACCTGACAAGAGTTTGTCAGGTGACGGAATTCCCTCTATCTGGGTACCCGCCCAGGGATTTTGTTTCTTGTCCGCCATTTCATAGTTTTTGGGTCATTTTTTGTTCTGAGTGAGTCCCCTGCCCTCAGTACACCCGTAACCCGGGTCCCGGTGCTTTTCCAGAATCGTCATCTCCTGTTTCGAGAACCTTCCATTCCTTTACCAGATCGTGTCCGTGTCAGTCAGCCAGATTCGTCATCGATGTTTTTTATTCCTGGAGCTTTTCTCCTCCGTTGCGCTATTTGGTCCGCGGTGGCTGTTTTATTTGACCACTACCCGCCGGCAAGCCTGTGAGGGCGTTCCCTAACTATCCGTCACCTGTGGGACGCGCCCAGTAGGAGTTTTCTCTCAGTTGTCTACCAGCTGATTTTCTGCCCTTGTTTGTAACGCCTCGGAGAGAATCTGGTATGTTACCGGGACGAGAGAAATTCCACGGTAGTTTTTTAAATCAGTAAATTCTCCCGAAGCGGATGGATCAGAGCAGATTTCCAATCGGGTGGTAATTTCTCTGTTTCTCAGATGTCCTGGATGATCTCGGTTAGCTAGTGCACGGCATTGCTTCCAGCACCTTTCCACAGTTCAGCAAAGATAGAGTCCTCTCCAGCTGCCTTATTATTCTTAAGGAGTTGAATGATCTGGCCAACTTCTTCCTATAAAGGGGGCAGCTTGTCCGGGTTTGGTGTGGTTTGGTTATAGTCAAAGTCTTCGCTGGGTGGATCACAGTTGAGTAGATTTTTGAAGTACTGAGCTAAAAGGTGGCAGTTGTCCTTGTCGTTAAAAGCCAGTTTGCCTTGTGAGTCTTTGAAGTGGAGACTATTTTCTGAGTGTCTGCTTGAAGATTCCAAAGAAATCTCTGGAGTTATTCTTAGCAAACCTCTCTTCGATTTGGGTTAGTTGGTTTTGTGTGAAGGTTCGTATGGTTCCTCCAATTATCTTGGCTGTAACCTTTCTTAGATCCAAAAATTTATGCCAATTTTCCTTAGTCTTTATAGAATTCCAATTCACCCAGGCTGTCTGTCTTTGGGTTATTGCATTGTCACAGTCTTCAGTTCACCACAGATGCTTCATTCTTCTAGCGAGAGGGGCGAGTTCGTTGGCCGCTTTGACAAGAGTCTCCTTCATTTGGTCCCAGCTGTATAGATCTGTATTGTTCAGTCTCTGACTTACTTCTTGCCTGTTCTTAACTCGCTCTACGTAAAATTTTACTATTTTGGAGGTTCTGTGTAATCTAGTGTTTCTAGGCTGGAGTCTTATTTTGATCTTTGAGAGGTAGTGGTCTGACTCCAGGTTGGCGCTTCTTAGTACCTTCACGTTTTGTATTTCCTTTTAAGATTTTCGTGAAATGGCCAGTGTGAAGATGACAGTGTCTATTGAAGAGTGACTAGGTTTATTGTTCATTTCTTTAAAAACATCAAGAAAAATAACAATTTATGGAATTTCAACAGTAATAATGTCTTCATCATATTCAATATCATCAAATTTTTCTGACAAGGCCAGTTAGTAGAATATAGACGGTGACTTTTTGAACCGCTATCTACTCCCACCGGGATCAGCGTCCCAAATCAGAACTCTGCCTCTATTCGTATGCTTACCCATTTCGAGGGCCTCCTCTAGTCATGATTCCTTTAGGAATTTCGGTATCTGGATGGGATTCAAGCATTGCTAGCAGTGGGCTTCAAGGTACACCTTCCTCTTACGGATCAATGTTCCGCAGTCCTCGAGAGTTGTATTGTGGTTTCGTCTGCTGAGCTGCAGAATCTGCATTTGTTATCTTCCTTAAGGCCTAGGATCTTCAGGTGTTTTCTAAGTCTGCAGTGAGTCGAGAAGACTCTTGCAGTGCTGTCAGAATTGTAGATATGGTGGTGACGACTTGTACTGCGACCTTTATAGATCTATTGTACCCCACCCTCTTCCTCTAAGCGTTGGTATATTTACCCATTTAGTGCGCCTCCTCTAGTCTTGATTGCTTTAGGAATTTCAGGATCTGGATGGGATTCAATGTCAAAATTGTAAGTTGGTGCTGTTTTGTTTCAGGCAAACGTTTATACTTTTCTGTTTAAAGGATCTCAACATTACTTTAGATTGTCTTAGCCCTGGAAGTTCTTACCAGGTTTTTTCCATTGTTTCCTTGTACATGGCTCACTGCAGACAAAACCATACATAAATAATATAAACAAAAGCGCAACAAGAAAAAACAAATTAGATAATAAAGAGAATTTGCAACACAAAATACTCCAAATGCACGAGCAGTAGCATCTGTGACACTCTGCTGCAGCTTTGGTGGAACTGGCACGTTTTCGAGGTGCCCCTCTGAATCCTAACCTCATCGGACTCTTTCTGAACGTCTTCACCATCCTATTCTGGTATTCGCTGAACGTGAGAAGCGAGCCGCCGAAATGGACGTTCGCGATGTGGGGTATTCGTGTTCCAGAGCCTGAACGCAATCGCCCTGATAATGAATTTCATTTATAAATAAATTTAAAATGCGATACTTTTTTGAAACAGATAAAGAAGTTTATGTAAGAAGTCGTGTATTATTGGCGAACCTTTTTCATAGGTCACGCAAGAGCTGATATACTGGCCTTAACAATGCTATTAATAAGACTGGCATTTCCAAGACGAAGCTCATTATGCTTGGTTCTAACGGTCTAAATGTTAACAAGAAATTATGATAAATTCTGAATGCTGAAAAAATTGAATTCCATGCCCAAGGAATACTCAATATTGGGTCAAGAATCTTACAAGTAACATTGATATCATCCGTAACGCATTCTTGAAGAGACTAGGAGAGCTTGGTAGTGAAGCGAGTGACTATTCTACAAACCTACTATTTCTTCTACGAGTAGTCACTTTGGGAAAATTTAGATTCAGCAGTAGCTTCTTGGACATCATTTCCTCAACCGCGTTAGTACTCTTGAAGGTGCTAGAAGGCTCAGACAACAAGAGCGTCAGCAAGCAAAAATGGCGTCCAAAATAGCTTGTTGAAAAAAGAAGTTGAAAAGAGGAAGGGTACTCTAATATCTGATATCTTCTTATCAGCAAGAAACTAAAAACTATAATAAATAATCAATTCTAACCATAATCAATTCTAACTAAAATGCAAATGTAACGATATAGAGATAAGAGCATTTAGATATAAAATTAACTCAAAGATTAATAATATCCAAGTTTAAAGTGTTGAAGAAATGAGTAAGACCTTAAAAAGGCTAAAAAACAATAAGGCCACCGGGCCAGATAACGTACCGGCTGAATGCGATTAATTGCACAACATGTTCTCTTCCACTACCTTTTTTTTGTGGGGGTCGTTTCGCTGCAAAGCCTTTCTGCACTGCGACCAACTTGATCTATTGTGCTTGACCCTACTACAATTACTCTCCCAGGAATTCAACTTCGTGAACGAAGTCTAAGATATTGCTGAGAGGCTTGCTACTCAGCTCCAAGATGGTCAATCTTGCGATCCGGAATTGCCCACTTCCGGATCGCAAGATTATATAGATAGATAGATAGCCTTATGTGTGCTAGCGCTATACTTGTGCACATTATGTGTTCTGCGGTTTCTTCATCGGATTCACATAATCTACAGGCAACTTCGTCTGCCTTTCCCATTTTGTGTAGGTGATATCTCACCGGACAATGTCCTGTGAGTATGCCTACCAATGTTCTGATTTCTCTTCTAGAGAAGCTTAGCATCTGCTGCGTTATTGCGGCAGAATAGTTTATGAGCATTTTAGCTTGCCGATGTCCTGGCGTGTTCTTCCAGTGGGTTTGCTTTTGCTCTTCTTCCTATTTCTTAGCCCCCTGCCTTAAGTGGGCCTTTGTAAGCCCACAAGTTGGCCCCGGGCCCAAGAAGGGAGCCTCGGGCCAGCTTTTGGCGAGTGCGTCGGCCATTTAATTCCCATATATGCCCTGGTGACCCGGTGACCACATTAGCCTGAGTCTGTTACCTTTCACCAGTTGCTTTAGGGTTTGTTTACAGTTCCAGGTTACTTTGGAATTAAAGTTGTGGGCTTTTAAATTCCTTAGAGCTAAATGGCTGTCCGTTAGGATGTAGATTTGCACACCTTTAAGACGTTTCTTTAGGCATATTTGTGCGCATCTTTCAATGGCTATAATTTTAGCCTGTAGTACCGTCTGAGCCTGGTCCAATGCCGTGGACTCCATGTGACTCCGGCTGTATATGCCAATTCCTGTAACCTCAGCAGTTTTTGATGCGTCGGTGTACCACATGGACGCTTTGTCTTTCAGGTTTTTGATTCTTTGAACACTGCTTTGGCCGTCATTGATGACCATTTCAACGGCTGTGTCAAAGTCGTATTCTGTAGACATTGCGTCCCAGGGCTGCTTCAGAAATTTCTCTCCGATTTGTTCCCTTATTTTCATGTGTTTCTGAATAGGCGATGTACACCTTAATCTCAGAGCACTGAGAGGACCTTCTTTTTCTACCTGTTTGTGCAATGGAAGTAGGTCCAACATAACTTCCGTTGCTGTGGTTGGAGTAGATTGCATCGCTCCTGTTATACCCAAGCACGCAAGCCGTTGAAGCTTTTGTAGCATGTTTTGGGTCTTTATTTCCTTTGTTTTGTACCACCATACGAGTGAACCGTAGGTGATAATCGGTGTTACCACTGCTGTGTAAGACCATAGGACCATTTTGCGTTTTAGTCCCCATGTTTTCCCAAAAACCTTACGGCAGATCCAAAAGGCCGCTGTGGCTTTTGGGAGCGTTTTGTTCAGATGCGAGTTCCAAGTGAGTTTCTTATCCAGGGTTAGGTTTTTTATAGATATTTCACCTACTTGGAAAACTCCAACGTCTGACCTTCAATGCTCGGAGCTTTCAAGTTCAGCTTCCTCTTTCTGGTAAAGGGGACCATTTCACTACCTAACTTAGATATTTGTCTCTGCACTACCCACTCAAACAAGTGTAGTTACACGGGTAGCGCGCGGAGAAGAGTAGATTACAGTAAGTCCTCGTATAACGTGGTACTTACATATCGTAGTTTTAGTATAACGCGTTTTGTAAATTGCGGAAAGCCCTCATATAACGCAGTACTTATAAAACGCGGTTTCGACATGATGCTCACATGCCTCTCTGTAATATGTATGTTAGTGAGCGTGCTACCTGATTCAAAGAAGTTTGATCTAATTATTGTCCTTATGGGACCTTACGGGTCCTACGAGTCCTTATGGGATCCGTATGGGATTGAAACGCATTCAATGCTAGCTGGAAGAAAATATGGCCTGAAGTAGTGGTTAACGAAAATTTTGAACCTTCTGTGGATGCCGAGCTACGACATATAATAAATGTCGCACGAGCTTTTAGTGGAAATCTCTAATATGATTGAAGATGAAATTCTTGAAGTAATTCATGACAATTGTAGATTGTAGATATGGTGGTGACGACTTGTACTGCGACCTTTATAGATCTATTGTACCCCACCCTCCTCCTCCAAGTGTTGGCGTACTTACCCATTTAGAGCGCCTCCTCTAATCCTGATTCCTTTAGGAATTTCAGGATCTGGGTGGGATTCAAGACCTGCAGCTCCTCTGTGTTCAAGCAGTGAGCCCCAAGGTACATCTGTCTCTTGCGGAGTAATGCTCCGCAGTCTTTGAACAGATGTATGGGGGTTTCCTCTGCTAAGCCACAGAATCTGCATCCGCCATCCTCCTCTAGGCCTAGGGCCTTGAGATGTTCCCTAAGTCTGCAGTGTCCCGTCAGGACTCCTGTCAGAATTCTAAGCTTGGTCCTGCTTAGTTTCAGGCAAGCTTTTGTTCTCTTCTGGTTAAAATATCCCAGCATCACTTAGGATTGCCTTAGCCCTGGAAGTTCTCTCCAGGTTTTCATCCATTTTCCTCTTGTTTCTTTATCTAAACTTTTGTGGATGGTGTTGACACTCATGCCGCAAAAGGGTTCCGGACCTATAAAGGGGCTACTGGATCCCTTGTTTGCTAGGCTTCTTCGTTTCCTTCTATACCAGTGTGTCCTGGTACCCAGTATAGCGTTACTTTATTATTCCTGCCAAGCTTGTTCAGCTTCCCCACACAGTCCCATACCAATTTGGATCTGATGGTGTATGAGCTAATGGCCTTAATGGATGCTTGGCTGTCTGACAGGATAGCAATTTGTTTTTTGCGATAATTCCTGTCGAGGTTAAACTGTGCACATCTTTCGATTGCGTGTACCTCTGCTTGGAAGATACTTGGGATGTTCCCATGGATTCGAAGTACCTGGTACGAGGTCTAAACACTCCTGCACCAGTACCTTCCTTTGTCTTCGAACCATCTGTATACCACTTGATGGCATTTTGCTCTATGTGGTATGCTGAGGATTCGTCGCTCCAATCGGCTTTACTACTGCACATTGCTGTGTAGTTTTTCTCGAAGTGGTATTTGCATACCATTGTTTCGGTCTCTGCTCCCGATTATTTTACCTCTGCCCATTCCTTCCTTGCTGAACCTTATGATCGCCGATCTGGCGGCGCTTTCCACCACAAGGTGCAACGGAGTTAGATCCAGCAGCAGCTCCAATGCTGCTGTCGGACACGACCCCATCGTCCCCGTGATGCAGACACACGCCAGTCTTTCAATCTTCTCAAGCTGTTTCCTCATAGAGGCCAGCTTGATTTTACTTCCCCACGTAACTGCCCCATAAGTGATTGCAGGTCTCACTATCATGTACATCTATCGCAGGATAGTGGGGTTACAACCCCACGTTTTTCCTGCCAGATTTCTGCACACCATTAGGGCGCGTTTGGCTTTACCTACCGCTGCCTCAGCGTGTTTATTCCATAGGAGTTTGCTATCTAGTGTGATACCCAGATACGTTATCTCCTGTTGGTATTCTACTGCCTTCCCATCTATGAGTATGGGATGTAGGCAGTTTAGTTTTCTCCTTATAGCAAATGGTATCACCGTGGTTTTGCTCCGGTTGAGTTTCAGTCCCACTGTTTGACACCATCTACTAGTTACGTTGAGGCCTCTCTGAACAATTTCACAGAGCGTTCCCTCAAATTTCCCTCTAGCCATTATGACTATGTCATCGGCGTAACCTTGACATTTGATGTTTAGGTCGTTTAGCCTAACCAGTAGTTCATCAACTACCAGGCTCCACATTAGCGGTGATAGTACACCTCCCTGTGGGCACCCTCCAGTTGTCGAGATCTTAATGGTGTCTTTTCCCACCTGTGTCTCCGCCGTTCTAGTTCTCAGCATTTTTCCCATCCACTTTGAATTCATGACAATAGACAACATATATAAATGCGGAGGAACTGGAGCATTTAATGGATGACGTTCAACCAAATACAAACGAAGGTGAAAATTCTGCTGAAGATTCCGACTCTAATGAGACCGTTGCAGAATTGCAAATTTAAAAAGTTAGTAGTAGATTTTGATTTAGCCAGACGGTCAGATATATTTTGCGGATAATGATCACAGCACAATTGGATTTTGCATATTAACTCCATATTATGAAATTGAAAAATTATGTAAAACTTGCAGCTTAATGGTAAGCAAAGTCTGATTACTGATTTCTTGATACCTGCACCAGGCAAGGCATGACATAAAAATCCTACTAATGATGGCCAACAAATTTCATGTGATGAGAAAACACGTATATGAAAAGTAATTTTTGTAGACAGCGATGAAGATTAATCGAATGTGTAATTTATGCAGCCTGTTAAATTCAAATACATATTTAGAATATTTGCTAATTTATTTTATTGTTTTATTAGATTGTAGATTTCGGAGGTTTTCAAGAAGGGATAGATTGTAGATTTGGTGGTGACGACTTGTACTGCGCCCCTCATAGATCTATTGTACCCCACCCTCTTCCTCTTATTGTTGGTATACTTACCCATTTTGAGCGCCTCTTCTTGTCCTGATTTCTTTAAGAATTTCATTTCTGGGTGGGATTCAAAGAATACAACCCCTCTGCGTTCAAGCAGTGGGACAGAAGATACATTTGCCTTTTTCCGCAGTCTTTCAGCAGATGTATGGGGGTTTCCTCCGCTAAGTCGCAGAATCTGCATTTGTCATCTTCCTCTAGGCCTATGGCTTTGAAGTGTTTTCTAAGTCCGCTGTGTCACGTCAGGACTCCTGTCAGAATTCTAAGCTTGTTCCTGTTTAGTTTCAGGCAAGCTTTTGTTCTTTTCTGGTAAAAAGATCCAAGCATTACTTTGGATTGCCTTAGCTCTGGAAGTTCTTGCTAGGTTTTCATCCATTGTTCTGTTATTTTTTCATCATAGCTTTTGTGGATGGTGTTCATACTCATGCCGCAAAAGAGTTCCGGACCTATAGAGGGATTACTAGATCCTTTATTTGATAGGTGATCCGCTTCTTCGTTTCCATCTATACCAGTCCTGGTACCCAGTATACCGTTACTTTATTTTCTCTGCCAAGCTTGTTTAGCTTTCCCACACAGTCCCATACCAGTTTGGATCTGATGGTGTATGAGCTAATGGTCTTGATGGCAGCTTGGCTATCTGACAGGATATTAATTTTTTTTTTGCTATAGTTGCTGTCGAGGGTTAATTTGTAATAGATACTGGGTAGATTCCCATGGATTCATAGTATATGGTACGACTGGTACGGGGTCCAAGAACTCCTGCACCTGTACCTTCCTTTTTTCTTCGAACCATCCGTATATACGGTTGAAAATCACAAAAAAAGAGAGCATTTTATGAACAAAAAATAGAACACTTTAAGTACAAACTTCCCTGTTTTGTTTCTCCGCTCAGACTTGTGTATTTTATAAAAGGTAGCTAAATGTCATCATTCTATATGCCTTCTTCCCTTCCCAAACTTTCGATTTATGTGTATCCCTTTCAAATATTTTTAACACGTCGAACCGCTTAGTCGAAAATTTCTGGGATATTCTATTGAAAACAAAAACAGCAGTGATATTTTTAAATAATATCCTCGGATTGGGATTTATTTTTATAAATTTGAAGAAAATGTTCTTCTTTATAAGAGTTATTTTTAAGAGAGTTTCTGCTTTTCTTTAAATGCATAAAAACAATCTTTAAAGCATTTTATCGTCAACAGTTTAAAAATTATAAAAGAAAATGTAAGAAATTCATTTAAAAATGGAATTTCTCAGAAGTTAATTTTGCTTTGTATCGTATACAGTGGCGGATTTCTAAATAGGCTAGGCTGTAGCCTACGGCGGTAAATTTGCGTAGGCGGCAGATTTTTGTAAGCGGAAACTTTTAAAAATATACAAATTTTTCACAAACAGATTTTTTTTTGCAGCAGCCACCAGTTTCGGGCACATTTTGTTATTTTCATTGGTTATACGTCGAAAAAGTTCGGGCACTTTTTGCCCGATACATGGCGGAAATTGACGTGTGCGCATAAAAAAATCAACTGTGAAAATTATTAAGCAACACTTGACAGACAAGACTAGACAGACGACCTTAGTCGTTCCAAAATATCTGCAGTGCGCCTCAAAAAGATTCCCGATGTGCGGCAGGTAAGAACCAAAAGCATCCATTCCGCGTAAGCGCTTAGGTGAGGTGATAATTCACCTACCCGTGCCCACGATTAGCCCATTCATCGATAGTCGGAATCAGTCTATCAGAGGTCGGAAAAGGGAGCCTGGTCCAGGCATCCAAGCTATCTTTTCCGACCTCTCCCATAACTCTTGCCATACACGCATTGTTTTTTCCCATTCAGTTTTAGACTCATTACATTCCCAAACTCTCACTCTTTCATCCGCCAGAAAGTCTAGTGGGATGACTCCAGCAGCTGCTGCCACGGCGTCGCCAGGACAGACCTGTATGCGCTGCACACATGCCGCAGCCATACATCTTTGCACTTTCATCAGTTTCGCTTTGTAACATTCAATCCTGAAGGCATTTCCATGCCGGCACCCCATACAGGAGAATGCAGTACACGACCGCATTCATAACCCTCCTTTTGGAGGCAGACGGCGGCCCACATATGTTGGGCATCAGCCGTCCAAGGGCTCTCACATACACTGTAGCCTTGCTCGCTTACTCGCTTGACCTGTTCGGATACCCTGAGATTTCGGTTTTTTTCGGAAGCTCTACCGCAAGATATGTTACAACCCCAAGATTTCCCCAAGATATATTACAAACTCCCGAGCTTGACTCCCCAGACTCTCCTTTCGTCCCCCAATTAGCAGGACCATCTCAGTTTTGTGGGGAGATAGAGCAAGCTCCCTTTCCCGTATCCACCGGTCAATGCCACCGATTGGTTCATTCATTTCGCTTTCAGCCTTTCTTTCGTTCTTGAAACTGCAACAACCGCTTAGTCAGCTGCGTACCCGACGAGTGGCAGCCTCAGTGTCAAACCTTATCGTAAAATATGTTGTCCAGTATCGGCCCAAGAACTGAGCCCTGTGGAACATCCGCACTCATTTTGATGATTCTACCTTCCACAGTCACTATCTCCCTATCATTCAAGTAGCTCCCCACCATCTTTCGACCTACCTTTTCCCCACCTTTTCAACGAGAGGGACCTACCTGCTTCAGTTCCAAAGCCTCCATAATTCCGTCCCATCCGAATTCCGGTCCCATTCCGGACCGAATTGAAAGCATTTTTTACGTCCAGGGTTACAATCACGCAGTAGCTACGGGTACGTCATGAACCCGTATTGGCTAACCTTGCTCTCTCTCTATCACACGCATCATTGCGTTCACCGTAGTGCGGCCGCCTCTGAACCCATACTGTTCCTCTGAAAGACGCTCTGCCTTCTCGAGATCCTGTTTTACCCTAGTTCCGATCATATTCTCAAGCATCTTCGCTACACGAAGCACTTAGCCTCTTTACCCGTGCACTCGTGTGCTTTGTGCCCTCTTTCATCGCATCGTTCAACACGCATTCTTTCGCTCTATTCCCTTGCATGCCGCCAGGTGCCCGAAGCCAAGGCATCTGTAGCACCTGATCGGCTTATTGTCTTCGGTCACTCGGCACATGATCCAGCCAACTTTTATTCTTCCTTTCTCCAGTATGGTTTGTGCCGCTCTTACCGGAAGAGTGACTACTGCCATACTGACCCTACATTCAGCAGCCTTCTGAATAGCTCCTTTCACCTCATCGGTGGTGGTAGCCTCATTCATGCCCCTAACAAGGACACTTCTGAGCCCCATCTCCGTCCTGACATCCCTTACAGCCTCAGCCACTAGGGCCATTCGCTCTGCCATCTTTTCCCCATCATCATTCACTCTGATGATGAGGTCCCCAGCGTGGGTTTTCCTCATCGCCCTTACGTTTATATTCTCCATATCAACTTCCTTCTTAAGGACAATCACTATATAGGCGTAAGAAACACCCTCTGCCCTCCTCACCAGTAAGGTTTCTGCCTTTCTGGTGCCTCCGGCTCCTTCCACTCTGGGCTTTTGGCCCTCCGCATTCATCCAGCACAGGGTTATCTCAACTCCTGTGCCATGCCACACGCATTCAGCCATCTTTCGTACCAGCCACATATTAAGGTTACCAGCCTGACCGATAGCGAACCTCTTTCTCTCAGTCTTCTCACAAAGACCTCTCATCCTTAATAATGTCTCGAACGCCTTTTCTTCAGCGCCCTCGACCTTATTATCATCCAGACGGGCGATGAAGTGGTACTTGCTCTCGGTGTCCAACGACTCATCGCCTCCCATGCATACAACATTTTCGCTCTTGTTTCGGAGCCTACATTCAAGCCTTCAGACACTCGCTTGGCCTGGGGGAGCTGGTCGAGCATCCCCCAGCTCAGCTGTCCACAGTTATCCCCTTTCTCTCCTGCAACCAACAGGAGTACATCCTCGTCGCTGGCCAGAGGAGAGCCCTTAGCCATTTTCACCGCGGTGGAGGCGTCCTCGGACCACCTCTCCCTCGCCATGGACATGTACTCCTGCACATTCATGCCCGGCTTCAACGCACTGGTGATACTACATTCAGCCTCCGTTTGGGTGCTGACTTCTTTGCGCGGCATACCTACCGTTTGTGCCTCAACGTCGTACAGCACCTTCTCAATCGGTTGGAAGCTATGCTCCTCGAGCCAACTGGTTACCGAGTGGCGCGAGCAAACATTTTTTGTCCTCCTGACGCGCGCTGCTGCTTCTTTAATGTCTGGCTTTGTACTGCTTCCTCCGGCGATGGCCCTCTCCAGCTCCTCCACTTGTCTATTAAGTGCCCCAATCGCCTCCACGATCTCTCAGTCTTCTTATAAGCGTCGACGTCATCCGTCGACCGATCCGCAACTTTTCTTCTCTTCGGCATTTCTCCAATAGACTGGCTCGACTTTCCATATCCCCTGCACCCCTGCTTACTTTTTGCTTCAAGAAAGATTCCATACTGGATGGAGTCTCCACAAAGCTAAAAATTAATTAAAGAAACACTCCCCTCATGGGTGGTGAAAAATTGAACGCAGATATCGTGCTGCAATAACTGAAGCAAGAACGTTGGATTATCATTATCTCAAAAGATAGAATAAGAAACAGAGACAAAAAGAATATGAATTTAAGCCGAGGCCGCACCACGGTTTTTCCCCGCGAGCGGTAAAAGCTATAACCGCGACACCGCTCGAGAAACACACACTGCGATTAAAAATCGCGAAACCTCCCGCAATTTGCACAGTTGAAAATGGATTTCAAACGAGCAGTATGTATTGTTGCTCTAATACTAAGAAATAGAAGAAGACGTGAACGCAAATTTCGCAAATATTGGATCCATCCACTCACTATCCATAGATTTAAGAAAGGTTTCTGTAATAATAAATATCAAGATTTAAGAAGACATCCTGAGAATTTTTTTAATTATTATCGCATGTCAGTTGACAGCTTCTATAAAATTTTGCAAATTGTGCGTCCTCACATTACTTTCATGAATTCAACCTTTCGCAAATGTATTTCACCAGAGGAGCGCCTGTCTGTTTATTTTTCTCGTTTCGATCACTACACTTACGTAAAGTGGTGTCGTATAAAGCTGGTCTTTTTGTACTTCCATTATGATTTTTTCCGACAAACTTTCATATCGCTCGTTTGATACACAGTCTGACTCGGTCGACGACATGTTTTCAATCAGAGACAAGTATCTGAACCTAAAAAAACGTAAGAATTGCCACTCTTCACCAGCTCTTCACGGCTGTCTGTCAAAAAAACCGCTCGCGGTTAAACATAAGTGCGTGCGCGAAAACTATTTTCTATGCACTACAAATTTTAGCGCGGTTTTTACCCGGGAGTCATTTTGGCCTAGGCCGCACTACGGCTAAACCGCCGCGGTTTTCAACCGCCTGATTTTAAGAGTCAAGAAGATTAATACAAGCGGCCTCACTTGCGGTTTTTACCCGCGACTGATTTTTCCCATAGCGTGCTGTGTGTTTCTCGAGCGGTTTCGCGGTTATAGCGGTTACCGCTCACGGGAAAAAAACGTAGTGCGGCCTTGGCCTTTGTAACAATACGCGGTTTTAAAATCAGTCGCAGGAAAATACCGCAAGTGCGGCCGCTTGTATTAATTTACTAGAGTCATAAAATCACGCGATCAAAAACCGCGGCGGTTTAGCCGTAGTGCGGCCTAGGCCTTAAGGAGATAAAAAAACGCGGCGTGAGTTTTGGGACTCAAATTTATAAACTAAAAAGAAACATTTTTATAAAAATCAAAAGAAAGAAAACTCTAAAAAAAACTCTGATGTTGCTGGCACGGATAAACGTGGCGCTGGAAGCCGGAGAGGGGCTATCTGACCACCAGTACGGCCTATAAACAGCCCGCCACTATAAACAGTTTACCCAGATTAAATCAATCAAATTCGCAAAATTTCTTATCTCTACACTCAAAACATAGCGGCGGCGTGCAGCATTTTATGAAAAAACTGTAAAGCACGCCGCTTGCTCTACAGTTTTTTCATCAAATAAACAAACACTACTTACTAGGTGTGCAATTAAAATTTAAAAGTTCAGTATGATTTTATTTATAAATATAATATAAATAGTGTGTGTGCAATAAATGTAAAGGAGACCAATTATTTAGGAAATTGTGTGAGATCAAACAAGTAAGTACGATATGCTTATTTTTTATTTTAAATAACACCGAATAAAGTGTAAATTTGAAAGATATTTTGCACATTTATTTGTATATTAATCTGTGTCTGATTCTACCATACTACAATTATTTTTCTACTTCATAGATCGAATACGTACAAATAGAAATGGCAGATGGTAGAAAACGTTTAGACGGATGGGAATACTAAAAGAAATTAGAGGAAAAACAAAATGAAACTGGAAAAAAACAGAAAAAATGTTATTTTCTTCACCAAGAATCTTTCCAAAATTGTTCAGCCATCACCTATTCCTATTGAAGAGCCTGAAGATCTTACTGTACCTAGTACATCAAAAGAAACATAAGCTAGTGTTAATTCTGCTTTGTGTAAAAATGAAAATGCTACATTTAAACATGTTGAAATAGAAGAAAAAGATCAACCAATTTTTTAGGAAATATTGTCTGTCTCAAGTTTTTATATTGGACGTAGATCCTGCAAAGTGGGTAGTTAATGATGAGTTGATAGATTTTCTTGCGCGATATTGTTTTCTCAAAAGGCAGAACCTGTTTTTGACAAATCAAAACAAATCTACAAAGACCAAACACGCTTTTTGAGTTCAACAATTTTTAAACGGGTGCTTCACAATGGAGAAGTTTCAAGTCGGCAATGGATAATCTACTCTGAATCAAATGGAAGTGTTTATTATGGTCCTTGTTTGTTATCTAAATTGGGTTCATCTTTTTGCACGGATAAAGGATTTAATGATTGGAAAAACTTAAAACAATGCGTAGAACAGCACGAACGATCAATAAATCACAAAAAATCTGTGGTTGCTCTGAGGGCAAGGATTGAAAGTAAGAATTTGATTAATTTATTAAATGCAGAAATGGATCTAGAAAAAAATTATTACAACGCGTTGTCGCAATCGTCAAAAGTTATCAAGTCGTGGTCTTCCCTTAAGAGGTTCTAATGAAGTTTTAAGATGTCATAATGGTAACTTTTTAATGCCCGTAGAACTTTTAGCCGAATTTGATCTTAAAGGAACATCTAAACAAATATGGAAGACCGGGTAGCGGTAAAACTAATTATCTTTCGTCCACAAATTACGAAGAAATAGTTCATCTTATGTCTCAGAAGTACACAGAAGTAATATCTGCCAAAATAGAGGCGGCGAAATATTTTTCTATAATTGTTGATTCTACACCAGACATCGCACATGTAGATCAGTTATCAATTGTTCTGATATATGTTAAAGAATGTGGAACACCAACTTTCTTTTGCGTTTACTTCTCTCTATTTAATTAAAATTTCAATATACCAAGTGTATAAATGATAAAAAATTATTTTGTTACGTTGGTGACATATTTAAATTCTTTAGTTGGCAACATCGTTGTCATGGCACATTAAATTTTCAAAATTCAAAACGTGTGTCAAAAAAATTAAAATTGACAGTTTCATACTGTCAACAGAGCACAATACATTTATTGTTATGGCCTATTTTCGCAGTGGAATGCCAAATAAAAATGGCCATTGGCTGTATTCACAGCATTCAGTTTACGAACAATTTGTTGAAACCCATCCCGAAGAACAAACGGAATATCGGAATTTTGCCGAATAGTTGGCGGAACACTGTGGGCGAATAGTTGAACGCTTTGTTTGACACTTGTAATGTAAGTAAATGACAGAGACAAATATCTAAAATTAAATAATTATTTCGATAAATATTTAAAATATTTATTTCAGTAAATGATTATTTCGATTATTTTGCAATCGTTTTTACAACGTACTACCCTGTTAGCTAAATAATGAACTGATATTTCGACAGAATTTCATAAACATATGCAATACATAATGAGAATTAAACTAATAATTCATTGTCCCTGATTAAATTAGAAAATAGAGAACAATTCGGGCATGTGTAAAAAAAAGATAGAGAACAAGAAATAATTGTAAGAAAAGAGAACATGTTCTCTTTAAAATAGACCTGTTGGCAACCCTATCCGTATAGCACTTGATACTTTTACGTGGTATGCTGAGGATTCGTCGATCCAATCGGCTTTACTACTACACATTGCTGTGTAGTTTTTCTCGAAATGGTGTTTGCATACCATCTGCCTTTTTTTAAAATTTTTTTTATTTTTTATGGTGGTTTGGGGGAAGCTCTGCCAGCCTGTGTGTGGGGCTCTCACCCACTAAACCCCTACTTCCACTTGGCTTACTATGCTCCACCCCAGTATCACTTCCGCATTCCTTCAGGTGGGCAGCCCGGACGACTAGTGTTGCCCTATTTGTTAAGGGGAGAGTCTGTTGCCCTCTTCTTCTTCCTTCTTTAATTTGTCTTTTGCTTGGTCTTGTTTCGTCATTATCTTCTCAAAGTGGTCTTTTATGTAGTTTCAATTGTCTGAACTTTCTATCATTATTTTAATTACGTTCTCTTTTGTTATTGCCTTCCCTACTTGCTTTTCTACGTGATTTCTTTCTACCTTCCATTCTTCACAAAGGAAGATGTGTTCCGGATCATCTTTCTCTTTACAATATATACATTCCTCTTCCATCTGTAATTTGAATTTTTTAAAGTATGTGCCGAAGCATCCGTGTCCTGTTAGAACTTGTGTTAGATGGTAGCTTGTATTTTCATCCTTTCGTTTGTACCACTTTTCTATGTCCGTGATAAGCGTTCTGGTCCACAGTCCTTTGTTCGTTTCGTTCCATTTGTCTTGCCATTTTTTAATAGTTCTTTCCCTTTCCAGCGTTTTCTCCTCCTTACTTTTCCGGAACGTCATTTCCCGTTCTGCTGCAAGTAGTTCGATGGGAATTATTCTTGCTATTACCCTTGCGGCCTCCAGCGATGTTGTTCGGTACTCTAATTGTCACTCTAATTGCCAGTTGTCTCTGTAGGCTGTCTAATTTCTTCTTATAAGTTTGTGTTTTCAGAGATCCTTTCAAAATTTGCGCCCCATATAGGATTATTGATTCTACTACCGCAGCTAATACTCTTTTTTTGCTGGTTTCCACTTTCCCCTTTCTTGGCATCAGTTTAATTAGTGCTTTGGTTGCTTTAGTGGCTTTCTTATAGATATAATTTATGTGAGGTCCAAAGCTTATTTTTTCATCGAGGATTATACCCAGGTATTTAGTTTCTTTTTTGGCCCTTATTTTTTCGCCCTTCACTTCTATGGAAAACTCACCATGTTTCTTTTTTTTTCCAATGAGTAGCACTACTTTAGTAGCACCGTTTTGTCTGTGCACAGCTCCAGGTCCACACTTTCCATCCAGTTCACCATCCGTCCAATGCATTCTTCTATTTCTTCCTTTAGTTGTTTCTCGCTTCTGGCCGTTGCAACCACTGCAACGTCGTCCGCGAATTCTACTGTTGTTACGTTTCCCGGATTTCTATTCCTAGTAGTGCGTCATATACGAGGTTCCACAGGATACTAAGGCGCAGTATCCTCTGGTTTTTCGACTTTTTTCTTTTTCTTTCGTTGCTATCTCTAGTACTTTCTTTATGGCACCCAGCGTTGATTTACCTCTAAGGAATTCATTCTGGTATCCTAATAATAGGCTAATAATCTCTCCAGCAGTTTTCCGAACGTGTTAAGCATGCACAGTCGTCTGTATGCAGTTTCTTTCCCCGGTTTGGGTATAAGTACTAGGCGTGCCGTCTTCCATTGTTTTGGGTATTTCCCTGTTCTTATGATGTTCATTACCTTTAGTACTACTGTGGGGTTCATTTCCACTACTTTCTTTACTATTTCCGGCAGTATTCCGTCTGTCCCCGGGGCTTTCTTCGTCTTCATTCTGTTAGCAGCCCTTTCAAGCTCTTTTATGGTGAATTCCGGAACTTCCTCTGTCTGTATTTGCTGCCATTGATTTACATCTCTCTGTGGGAACAGTGTGCTGTATATCTCTCTTTTCTTTTCGATTCCAATGTTTTCAGGTGCTCCTCGAATTCTGTTCATTACTATCTTGTACCCAAGCCCCCATACGTCCTTTTCTACTTTCTCGCATAGTTCCCGCCAGTTCTTTTCTTTGCTTTTCATTATTTGTATGCTCAGGTCTTTTTTGCAATTCTTGTATTCTATATTCTTTGTCTGTAGTTGTTTTCGCTCTTGTGTATTTTCTTGCTGAAAATGCTCTTGTTTCGTGAATGCTCTTGTTTCGGCTATCTCAGTTGTCCACCAATACACCGGTCTTTTGTTTCTTTCATTGTTTCTCCTAGGCATTGATTTATCGCAGCTGTATGTCACGGCGTCGATAAGTTCTTCGGCGCTTATTATTTCTTTGTTTTCTGTCTTCTCTTTAAGTGATTCCTTGAATTTTGTTATGTCCAGTTTGTAGTAGCACCACCCTCTTATTGGCTGCCTGTTTTGTGTATTTCTTGTCTCCATTTCATGTATTTCGTACAGTTTGTACTTGTGGAAACTGAGCGACTCGTCATTTAGTACCTTCCAGTTTTTTATTCTAATTGACAGTTTCTCGGTGCAGAGTATAATATCTATGGGATCTGCTCTGTCGTCTTTCGAAGGTTGGTTCGTCTCCTTCGTTGGCAACTGTTAGTTTGTTTGCCGCTATCCAGAGCTCAAGCGCTCGTCCCCTGCGGTCTTCTTTCTTGGATCCCCAAGCCGGTGCTTTAGAGTTGAAATCTTCGGCTATTATAGCTTCACCCTTGGTTCTTCTAATTTCGGTTTCTAGGTTGTTTAGATACCATCTACCTATTCTAGTACTATCTACTAGCATAACATCTGCCTATTCCTTCCTTGCTGAACCCAACAATTGCGCAACAATCTGGCTCCACGATAAGGTGTAACGGAGTCAGATCCAGCAGCAGCTCCATTGCTGCTGTCGGGCACGACCCCATCGCCCCCGTGATTGTTTTATTAACTGAATCCAATTAAAAAAAAATGCTAAACATTTCATTCTTGCTTAATAACAAAACGAACGATTTGGAACCGAACCTCCTTGTACATATATATTTTTAGTCTCATATATCGCGGTTTTGTATAACGCGGCATTTTCACGGAACCTAACTACAGCTTTATACGATGGTTTACTGTATATAGCTATGGTGTGAGTCAGTAAAGTAGAGATACTTTCCTGCTGTGGCAAAAGTACTCGACTCTACCTGCTACTAGCTACTTTACCTCCAACTCTACTTATAGTTTTTGCGGGTTTCTACGGGTAGAGTTACTCTGCTCTACCAAGTACTCGCCTGACTTTTCTATCTGTGTAAATCTGGTCTTGCGTCAATATTTAATATTTTTGATTAACTTTCAAATTTGCTATTTCAAATTTTTTTAATACAGCCGATTTGTTAATTTTTCTGAACTGTTTCTAGGTAAATTTTGGGCGCAGAATCCCAAATACCCGTCATGTTTGGTTTATCAGATTTAATTTTGCCATACGCTATATACGACCTTTGCCCTAAGGCTCGCTACACACGTACCGTGTGGATATGTCCGGCGCAGGGCCGGCACCGGGTGTAGGGGGTGGTGTTGCATAGTCTAGCATGGAGGAGTTCAGACGTGCCGCGTGAGTCCATCCGGCGCCGGGCCGACTCATTTTGTCGGGTTGTCACCGGTCGGCCCCCACTGGCCGTCCGACTGGCGGGTACCGGCTCGGCTATGGTGGGCTATGGAACTGTATTGAAGCTTGCACACATGCCGGTCCGGCAGTCCGCCGTCCTCACTTCACGAGTGGGTGCACGCAATGTTTTCTTTGCTTTTTTTTCTTGCGAAGTAACCGCAGATAAAGTATCCACATACAAATAACTCTTTCGCGATCCATTTTGTACTGAAGTCAATTAAATACACTGCTCGTAGCTCGACCTCGTGGGCCACCGGGCCGGTTCCGGACAAATCCATCCGGCATGTGTGTAAGATGTCCAACCCGGTGCCGCGCCGGCGCCGGACACATCCACAAGGTACGTGTGTAGCTAGCCTAAGGCCTCTTACGAACGCTTTAGAATCTTTTCCGCACTTTTGAGCACCGCACTTTTGAGCTATTCCCATTAATTTGTTGCAAGATTTTTTTCCAATTTCAGTCAAAATTCCTTACGATTTTTCAAGATTTTATTTTTGAAATTGTGCCAAAGTGCCAAAGCGGACTAAGCCACAAATTTTCCGAATTCTTGTTTGTGGCAGTGATGTACTTTATATTACCGCAAAAGTGGACTAACTTACATTTTCCAAATCAAAATTAGATGCCAGTATAAAAAGAGTTGTTTGAATCTGAAAAGTTGTTTCATTGAATGTTTTTATATCCGTCCGGTCAGCAACCAAAGATTTACCATTCGTTCAATCATGGCTGTTCCTACCAAGTGCGTGGCCCAGGCCAAAAAAATAATTTTGGGGCCCCTTTTGGGGACCAATTTTTTTTTTAAATTTAAAATCTGCAAAATTGAATTTTTTTTATAATGACAAAATAAGAATAATAAATACTGTTTGTTTGTTTTGCACAAGAAAAATAAAACGAAGTAAAATAAACATCCATCTTTACTTATTGCTAGTAATAAAGCAAAAAAAAATGAAAAACAATTTATAGCGTAAACTAATACAAGATTAAAAATTCAAAAATTTAACAAATACAAAATATATCCAAAATATATAACATAAATATGATCAATAAAATCATAAAAAATAAAATATAATTTTTTAAATATCTGACAATATATTTATTAACTATATCTAAGATTATTGTCCTAAACTAAACGAAATTAATTTCTCGTGCCTTTATTTCTGAAAATGCATCAATTGATTTCATCAAAATTTGAACTTTCACACAACTCGTGCTCAATTGACAGTAATGTTAAATTGTTTCGTGACTCATACTAGTTCTCAAATAATTTTTTACTAATTGTAACTTTGAGAAACTTCTTTTCGATGGCGCCGATGTTACGAGAATTGTCAAAATTATTCGTAAACAAATTAGGAAAGGATTCTCGTATTTGTGATATTTTTTTAAACACTCTAATGGTGACATTTTTATGGTGTCTTTGTAGAAAATTTCGCAAAATATCTTAAGTTCTCCAAATAATTCGCTGCCAGTTATATCACGGTTTTCGCCGTCACGTAGCATTAGATCTAGGTCCGCACATTTCTTTTTTATTTCATCTTATTATTGTTACTACTTGTTACTACTTATAGTTTTCATTTCGGGAATGTTACATAAAAATCGAAAATTTATTACATGACTTTTTAATTGTGTAAATCTTTCCTCTATCGATACAACTGCTTGATCGACCACACAGATAGGGTTGCCACCTCAAATCTGGGACTCGCTCGGAGACGATAACTAACAAAACCACAAGCATAAATTTTTTTTTTAATTTATATAAATTAACAAATTCAAAACTCGCATTCCTACTAATTAAATAGAATTGCTAATTATCACAGAGTAGTTACTTACTATGTATATAACTGATAAAGCACAAACTTATCATTTTACGTATACAATTAGAACAGGCAAAGAAGAAAAAAATATGCAATATGCAAAATAGTACATAATAAATAATTTATTTATTTTTCCATGTTCTTGTTTGACATCACGGCCTTTACAAGACCGGCATTTTCTGGTGTTTTTTTGAATTCAAAAAATTATCAACAGCTCATGTCAAAATTAAGTTTTATGCATAATTAAGCCTTTACCAACTCAACCCGCATTCTGTTATGGTTGTCTGTCCAAGTATTTCCCATAATCGAAAAAATTCGTTCCATATATGCATTACATATAGGTATCGATAGAATCTTACCAACAAGTTTTGGCAGTTCAGTGAAAACACAAGAGGAAAATATTTTTATCCATCTTTTATCAGTTGGCAAATTGGTGAGCGATTTGGTGGACTGAATGATATTTTTAAGAAGGCAGATATCATCATATAATTTATCGGCATCTAATTCTACATTTACGTATTTTGCAGCATCTAAAAAATCTTGGTATTTTAAATTTTCGTTTTAAAGATTAATCTAAATAAAAGAAAATATCAATTGCCTTTCAGTACACCTTTTTCGCTTCAGTCACAAATTTTTGTTTTTCATAGGTACCTACATAGGAAATCTAAACTTGTATTCACTTTACTACTGAGAAATTAATCTTCAAGTCTATTTCCCAGTTTATTTTTCAGAGATAACATTATGTCATGCAAAATCACGGAACTTGTTACCGATTGATTTTCAAGCTGTAAAATATGCTGATTCGTAAGTCCCATAAAATTATGCATAAAGTAACATTCGGCTAAAGATAAACTATCTTTATTATCTCGAATCTCATCTTCACTATCCTTCACGAATTTCCAAATGATTTTGTGCGTATCTTCTTCACCCAGTTGTACAAAATAAAGTTTTATTGCTGACCAGGCATTAACATTTTTTCTAAAGCTTTATGTAGAGATAGCAATCTCGTTATCAAATTAGATTTAATAGACTTAAATAGACTTAATTCTATTAGATCTAATAGAAAATTCTGCATATATTTTTAATACCAAGTTAACACTCTCCAATACCACTCTGGGCATGTGCTCAGGGCCCCGCGATCCACAAGGGACCCCTAGTTCTTGCCAGATCACCAAACGATAACGTTTTGAAAGAAAATAAAATTGAAGACACATTTTCAAAAGTAGAAATGGCATTTTCAAAAGTAGAAATCGGCACTTGAATCCAACAAAAATTACCACCTTAAAGCTTAATATTTCACAAACGGATCCCTTATTCAAAATATCTATAGACCTATCCAAAAAACCTATCCAACGACACCCAAAAAATTTTTTTAGGGTACTTCATGTTGTGGTACCCTAATTTTTTTTTTCAAGATTCTATTTACCACTTTGTCGGCGTGACTAATCTGTATGTCCGTGCCAAATTACAGCTTTATATTTCTAATAGTCTCCAAGCTAGATTGCGGATAGACGGACGGACATATCGAAACTATAAGGGTCACTTGTTGATAACAACGGAAACCTAAAAAATGAATAAAGAAGTACAATGCTTCGAGAGAGAGTAACCAGTTTGTCGCAGATGTCCATAGAATGTGATATGCTGAATAATGTCCATAACATAGACTTGAAAGAGGTGATTTTGCCCATCTCAAATCTAAAAAGGCACCTCTTCAATCAACATAGATTTTTAAGGACAGAGATATTTGGGAATGCCAAAAGAGTTACTTTTGTGGATTATATTATATTATCCCTTCATTTAATGTGACTGTAAAGAAATACAAATAAATCTAAAACTTTGCTTATCTGGTTTCCTTGTCTATTCTAATAAAATACTGCTCTGTCAAGATCATATGGCAATGACCTAAGGGGCTCCATTATCATTATGTTCCCAGAGCCCCAAATAGGTTAAAGACGGCCCTGGATATATCTGCATCGTGTAGACGCTCTAAAAATTGCGTAACGTTTTTATTCCGTCGGTTAATTAAAATACAGATTTATTCTTACCGTAATTAATAGATGCGTTATCTGCAGATTAAGAACGTAAATTTAATAAGTTAAGTTTACATTCTTCAAGACAATTCAATAATCTTGTAGCAATTGCCTCAGGAGTTTCGTTCCTGAATCTTCGTAAATGTAAATAATTTTATTTTGAATTCCTTTTTCTACATGGAAATATTGAACTGCAATCTGGAAAAAATTTCTGTTACCTTTGTTGGATGCATCGTACATAAGCTATTTGAGATATGGAGACTTAAAAGATATGGGGCCGCTTAAAATAGCGGCATTGGCGAATTTTTGAAAACTTTCAAGGTCAAACGTTCTAGAATTGAAAGTTAGCGTTCACTGTTAACTTAATTTGGGAAGAAAAATTGACAGTGGGCACTTACCTTTACCTATTTCCAGATTAGTTAAACGCGAAAGCAATACATTGGATGAGAGGGATGGAGGGGTAATGGTTATGCATGTGCTTTACAAAAGAAATTGATAAAGAAAATTTGAATGATCTTCACGGGCCGCATAAAATGTGGGCGTGGGCCGCATGAGGCCCGCGAGCCGCCATTTACCCAGGTCTGCTGCATTAATATGAGTGTTATGTTTATCACTCTTGCAATGTTGTGTTATTGCTGCTTTGCCACTATTAGCAATACTAAATTGTGAGCAACATGTTCGCTTTGGAAATGCATAAAATCAAAGCAGTTCATCTTAGAGAAAAGGAGTTCATATGCAGTGCCTAAAAATTGGACAGTACAGACTATCTCAAAGAAGTACTGTACTGGCTAAAACAGTACGCCTGAACACCTTAGTCAAGAACTACTTGAATAGACTTTTAAGTTCTAGTATGTTTTCAACAATTGCTTTGGCTTTTGTTCTGTCTCAATGGATTTGTTTTCCAATTGTTGAATCAAAATATAATAACCAATTGATTTTCATTCCACAGTCGATGCTGCAATAACTGTGATTATGTTTTAAGCCGTGGTTAAAGAGCTTTAGATATTTGCGACACTCTGCATATAAGTTTGTGCAAATTGAATTTTACTTAAGCCGCCCGGAGAAATAATAGTTAAACCCGGAGCCCGGAGATAACTCACTGAAACCCGGAGTCTCCGGGCCAAACCCGAAGAGGTGGCAATCCTACACACAGAGGAAATAGTCCTGATAAAATTTTAATTCAGGCGTTTTGTTTCTCGAATCTTTTCCTTCGTATTCATGTAGTCTTTTTCTCTGGCGTCTTCGAGTTTCTTTAAACTTTATTTCAATGCCATTTGCACTAGAAATTTCACTTGCAACATGTTTCGCATTGGAAAAACCGGTCTCTCTCAATTGAATTAGAAATGTTTTTAGCCCGTTTAGTAGCGATATAGCCAAAGTTAAATCCGCTTCGGTTTTTTGTAGTGCTTTGCTAATCTTATCTATGGTAAGCAGGAGGTCGCGCCATATAATTAAGGATAAAATAAATCCATAATTTTTTGGGTCTTTTGTGGTTTCACTAACTTCTTCTAGGGCGTCGCGTATCTTAAATATGTGAAACCTAACAGTCTTAACGGATTCATGTCGGCATTCCCACCTGGTGTCAGATAAGGGCTTTAAGCCATCGCTATAATACCATGACGCCTAATGTGAAATTTAAGGAATGTGCCGTGCAAGGTACATAAAACGCGCTAGGATTTTGTTTGCAAAGTTCTAGACTGTTCACCTTTGTTTTTGCCAATCATATTGGCGCCGTTGTCATACGATAGCCCCCGACAATCATTTAAATTAATATTCATAATTAGTAATTGTGTTTGAAGTTCGTCGAATAAATTGAGACCCATAAATTGCCATTTTTTTTGTGATTATCGTACAATTGGAGCCACGTCAAGCGTCGTGCTTGGCTATATATTGAATTGATAATATATATATATCTTTTTAAAACACGTTATTGAACAATGTCGATTGTTTGATCTTTATTGTATCTTTTAATCAATTCGATATATTTACTTTGGGCTTTGTTGTGCAGCATAGATGTTTCGTGTTCTTTCAGTCTGTCTCCTATATGCTTCCAATCACCTAATTCATTCGTAGGCCAAACCTGATATGGCAGCCACTTTCAATAAATTTTGTCGCCCTTTGGTAAACATCTTAAATAATGGGATTCGTTAAACCTTCTACCATATTCGTCAACTGGAAAATTAAAATCACGAACTTGAGTTGGATTATTGTTTACGAGAAACATCCTCATAGAATCAGTAACATTTAGTGGCCAATTTCCGGGATCATTATCAAGACAGGAAACTTTTCTAATGGTTTCACTTTCATTATTAATTTCATCACGTTTTTCTTCACACATTTCACTCTATGCGCTTATAGATGTAGTAGCCACATATCCCAGATTTGACGACTGTTTTTCCTTTTCAGTTTCACATTCCTCATTATCAAATTCATATTGAAGCTCACGGTTTTCTTCATACATTTTACTTTCCGTGGTTCC
The DNA here is from genome assembly GCA_944588485.1 of Phosphuga atrata. Classification (NCBI taxonomy): domain Eukaryota; kingdom Metazoa; phylum Arthropoda; class Insecta; order Coleoptera; family Silphidae; genus Phosphuga; species Phosphuga atrata. The sequence goes on from OX155907.1 coordinate 3,279,946, forward strand.
AGATGCAGTAGCCGCACATTGTAGATTCCTCGACTCAATTTAATTTTCAGTGACAGCATTGATTCTCGACTCATTTTCATTTTCAGTGACAGCACCGGTCTTTAGAAATTTGAGCATGCCTCCGCGTTGAAGATTTTGTATTTCTGTTTGTTTCTGTGCTTTTCTGCAAGCCACTCATATTTTCTACCACGATCCCGGTCTCTACTCGTTTCTGAATTCGTTTTAATACCCTAAAAATAATTTTGATTTCAAGGCTCACGTTCGTGCCTGCCGGTTCGCATAAAGCTTCGAGACTCTCAAAACGCGGGGCCCAGGGCCTGGACCCCGCTCGCCCCAGTCTAAGAACGGCTCTGTGTTCAATTACCGGGTACCCACCTAATGCCTCAGTTGCCATATATTCGGCCGGAATGTGCCGAGCAATAATTTTGCAATTTTTGAATGTTATTCGGATCACCACAGTTCATAAAAGTCAGAACAGTTAATAAAATCAGGTCCTTTGTAGACCAATTCCGGAAATTACTTATTTTTGATGAAATTCGAACTCGGTTCGAACCTCTTCGACAGTAGCGGCAACGGGCCACAAGAAAAACTTTCAAAAAGGAAATAGTTTTATGATAGGGTTATTTCTGTAATCCCCATGTGGAATGGACACGATGGATACAATGCTTGGTATTTATACTACAAGAAGGTCCACTCGAAGGTGGCCTTCGAGCATTTTTTTATGTAATAAAAAAAATGATAGAGACTCCGCGTGCCTTGGTGCCTATATTCTATACCAGAGGTCGGCAAAGTGTGGCTCGCGAGCCACATGTAGCTCTTATGGTATGAGCTTATGGCTCTTCAGAAATAAATTGAAACATCACAAAGAAAAGAAACAGAAATGTCCATTCTCAGAAGTCTTACGACCGCTGCCGCCAAGGTCATAACTCACAGTCACTGCGCGGATCTCGGTTGTTTCTTTTAAACGGAATGGACTGAATCGTTTGAGTTTGTACCTAATGCAGTTGGTCTTCCAACTTGTCTTATTTGGCACGAAAAAACAGCAAACAACAAAACGTCTAATGTCGAGAGACATTTCGAAAATAAACATGCCGCATTTGCAAAGACTTCGGAAAAAAGTTTACAAGGCAAGTTCCGCTTTCATCTGTTGGATGCAGTCTGCAAATATTAATAACTTGGCAAGCTTTGTCTTGAGTCACGAAATTGTCAAAAAACCGAAAATAATTCATTAATGGTGAGTACAAAAAAGTTGTATAAAGAGTAGTTCACGCTATTATTATTGCAAGGAACTGCAAAACACCAGGTCCAGACGATATCTACGCAAAATATTTCAAGCAGATACAGTAGGAAAACATAAACATAATTTCAAAACTATACAATAAGATCTATGACACTGAATAACTTCCAAAGGAATGGCTAAAGTCCACGTTCATAATGCCTCCCAAAAACATCCAAATGCAAAGATCATAGGCCAATCTCGCTAATGTGTCACACATTAAAAATATTCCTACGCATCATACACACCAGGCTGTTTAATAAACTTGAAGGGCTAAGCAGAGACACTTTGTTCGGATTTAAGAGCGGAACCGGTACTCGAGAAGCAATATTCTGCCTAAACACATTGGAACAAAATTTCTATGACCAAAGAAAGGACATCTTTAACCACGAACGTCTCATCGATTATCTAAAAAGAGTCGATATAGATGAAATAGACGTAAGTATAATAAACCTATAATGGCAACAGTTGGCCAACGTTAGAATCAACAACTAATTAACGACAGAAGAAATCGAGATAAAAAGAGGGGTACGGCAAGTATGCATAATGTTGTAGCGGCAACGTGCCGTTCCATTTTTATTTCTGAGAGTTTATGAGGGCAGTACAATAATTACCCAAATATTTTCGGGCAATTTCCGAAAATATTTTATTAGGGTCGGTAATGTTAGGGTCGGATCGGCAGATTAAGAAATATTTGTATTTTTAGTTTTACGATGGCATTACGGTGATTACCCAAATATTTTCAGACGAATTTCCGAAAACATTCTATTAGGGTCAATGGTGTAATCCCCGGGGAAATTAGGACAAGATGTTTTTCCGGAGAATCAGTAATCACCAAAGCGACAGAAAAATAATCACCCCCAGATGAAGGACCAGTATACCTGGACATAACATAAATACCTGGACCCCCAAATAAACAAGACAGTCACGGTCCACACAGTCAGGCGCAAACAGTCAGCGAGTGACACTAGTTCAGTTCAGTCCAGCCAGTTCAACCAGACTCAGGCAGCAGTCAGTCAACCAGACCAGGCGAGTCCAGTTCAGAGAGTCCAGCTCCACTCATTCCCTCAACGGTGTGTGAATCTCTTGTACATTTGTATATATATATCGTTCATGTAAATAAATTCCTCTGTAAACCGTGAGTGATACATTATTCTACCGCGTATCCACCTCAATGTCACCAATGCTATTTCATCTCTACGTCCAACAAATATTCTCGGAAGCCTTCGATGGTGTAGAAATTGGAATAATAGTGAACGGTATCAAAATAAACAATATAGGACCAGCAGACGACAAGCAACCAGCAAGACCTACAGCTACTAATGAACAACATAAACAGAAAGGGGTCAGAGGCCAGACTAAGAATGAATAGATCCAAAACAAAATTCATGGTTATAAGCCATAATAATCAGGCAGAAGCGTCCATCACGGTAGAGCGGGTAACAATCAAAAGAACTATGAGCACGAAATACCTAGGCACACTAGTAAATTACAGGTGGGACCCACTACAAGAGATCAAGAGTAGGGTAGAACAAGCTAGATTGTCATACAACAAACAACGTTTAAAAAACCTAAATTTAGAAATCCGCCACAGAATGGTCGAATGCTACGTTTGGCCAGTCCTACTGTATGGAGCAGAAATCTGGACGATAAAAGTAGCATCCATTAACAAGGTCGAGGCGTTCGAGATGTGGACACTCAGAAAAATGCTCCGTATCCCATAGGTGCACCATATTACCAACGAGGAGGTGCTGAGAAGGGCAGGAGTGGACAGATTACTATTCACTACCATGAAACAGCGCAATATCGGGTGTCTGGATCACATACTAAGGGGGCCAAAATATCGAATTCTCCAGTTCATACTCGGAAAGGAAAGAAAACAGAAGGGGCATCGTAGGTGAACAGCTATCATGGCTGAGGAACATCAGGAACTGAACCGGAATCAAAAAGTTTGGTGACATGTGCCAAGCCTCAATAAACAAAACATTAACAATTATTCAATAAATGAAGAAGGAGATAAATGTGGCTGACACACGTCATCACAATTTTAAAAATAATGCTGATATCATGAATAAAATCAAAAGCTTATCTTTGTCTGCCAAAACTGTATCAGACAGGGCAAAAGAAAAATGTCGTTAAATGTATGCTAACAACAAGTTGAGGACGTAAAATTAGCATCAGCCATATCAATAGCAGTCGATGAGTCTTGTGACATAGAGAATGCTTGGCAAGGTGTTCTATTTGTTCACTATGTTTCATCAGATGGTCCCAAAGAAGAACTTCTGTGGGTTTGTCAAACACGAGGAAAAGATGTTGAAAATACAGTGACCAAATATCTGAAGAAAAATCACATCCCACTTATTAAAATTATGTCAAATGCAACAGACGGAGAAAAATTGATCATGACGTGTTATCTTTCCATTGCATAATTCACCAGGAAGCTATCTGCACACAAACATTTCCATAGGTTATTGGTAAACTTATGGATTTGTAGTTAAGTTCACCAATAATATTATCGCAAAGGTGCTAAATAATCGCCAATTATGAAGAACATTAAAAAATTTGAAATCATCCGTGGCTCTAGGTCCAGTTTGAAATTAGTTTATATAGAAATTTGGCTCTTAAGTTTATAGAGTTTGCCGACCTCTGTTCTATACTATGAGAGTAACAAAGAGCTTTAAAAAAAATCGTATGAACGACGATTGTTTTATCGGCATCTGGGTGGAGAACCACTCCATTCGTTGAAAATCGTTGGCATAATTCACGAATTATTAAATATTTCACAAAGAAAGTGGCGATTTATCGTTTTTAGGGAGTTTTTAGGGATAAATTCATTTGTGCAGCTAACAGCATTTGCATCTTCAAAACCCCAGGCATAGCTCGATTCAACCGGGAGGAAACAGTTTGCTGGTGTATGCCATGCTTGTCAGCAGAGCGAAATCAAAAAACGGCGCAAAATACGTAAATCATGTTCGATATGCGAGCTACCTACTTGTAATGAACATTGTATTTCAATCACGACGTGGGGGTGTGCGAAATAATTATATTCACTTGTATTTTGATATGGCACTGTGTTATTATACAGTAGGGTCAAGTGGGGGACAGTGTAACAAAAAAGTCATTTTTATTTTTAGAAAAAATATCGTCTTCTATTATATCGTCTTCTTATTATTTGCCATAAAATCAGAAATCTTTAACCTTCATATTAGGCTTGAAGTAATATCAAAATTATACTTAGAAACTATTTATTTTTTTAGTTTTCTGAGATCACACATTTGTTATATAGTGTGCCCCAAGGGTGGGGTACAGTTTAACAGCCATATGGGTACAGTATAACAAGATGGGGTACACTATAACAGTAGACTAAACATATATAAAACGTAATAAAACATGAAAAATAGAAAACATTTAATGTAAATTTATGTTCCTAAACATATTTGGTAATCAAAATCAAAGATAAACAAATTTATAATATGAAAATATCATCTTTTCTTAACCTAGTTTAAAGTGCCTCAGTATTTTTTCTGGGAAGCAATTCTGGTAGCAATCAGACTGACGTTTAGTTCTTTTTTCTATTTTAGGTAATGGCAATATAAGCTCAATATCATCTAGTCCGACAGTAGCAAGATCTGGCTCTGAAGGAAAATAAAAGACATTCTCAACTTTCCTACTTTAGCGTAGATAACTGACGTCATATTCATTTTCCTCTTCAGATATTAATAATTTTCCAATATAATGCTTTGTCTGTTTCCCCGAAAATTTGACAATGACAAAATCATCTTTTATTGGATGTTTCAGTAAAGACAAAGGGATTTCATTATCATCTAAACCGCAAGTTAGAACCTCTGAATCTTCATCAGCATTTTCAGAGCCTACTCCAGAACTTAAAACCTTGATAACGTTTTCGACTTTCTTTGGTTTCTTCTTTATTTTTATAATTCTCGCATTTTGAGTTTTCTTTTTACGCTTCTTGTTTTCTCTTTTTTTTTTGGCTGCTTCTTCAAATTTCGGTTTAATTGGTGAATCGGTGGTGATACAACTTTTCCCCTTTTTCTTCCTTTTTTAGAGAGTCTGGGAGCGGCCTTCGGATATTCTCTACATTCGATTGGGCACACTAAAATGTCTCCCATTGGATCAAGATCTCTTTTTTTAAAGCTTAAATTTTTTTGAATCATCAAATCGCTGAGTTCCTGTGCTTCTGCAGAATTTTGATGCAGCGACGACGACGTCGAAGCTTCAGTTGCTGTAGGTTGGTTTAAGGCCTGTTTTTTTCTCTTTTTCGGATTTTTCAGAAGTTGTAGGCTGGTTTATTGACTGTTCATTCGGCTGGAATAATGAAGCTTCGGGTTCTAGAGGCCGCGGCCGGTTTGTAACCTCGCTAGGCATAAAATCGTCGCTTGTGAAAATGTTCCTGTCAAAAGAAAATATACCCGTTTTCATAAAACCCGATTTTATATTTATGGGTGACATTGCTTTTTCAAATGCTTGACCCAGTAGTTCTGCAATGTTGTATATTGTCAAAGGTATTCCCGGATGGAGCAAAAGCCAGGAATCTATTGCGGCGTTGTAATAAGTCTGTAAAGGTCCAAACACTGACAGATCAAGCGGCTGTAATTTGTGGCTGGAATGAGGCGGAATGGTAAGCATAGTCATGACGTTTTCTTTAGCGATGTTCAAAGTCGCCGGAGCTAAGTGGGTTTCATGATTATCAAGTATAAAAAGCGATGGATTATCTTTTGAGCTTCCAGTGACCTTTACAAAATGCTTTATAACATCAGGGAACAACTGAGAATTCATCCAACCCGTAGTTTGCGCTAAACCCAATGTACTAGTAGGTGCTCCCTTCAACATGTGTGATTTGAAATTTTTCCGAGCGAATACCATCGCGGGCGGCAGGGCATTACATGTAGCAGAAACTGCGCAACATGTTGTCACAAGGGTACCTCGTTCACCACTTGTTACTTTATTAAGTTGTTTTGATCCTTTTGATGCCAAAACCCTTTTTGGTTTTTGTACTGTGGTCGTACCTGTCTCATCAAGGCAAAATAGTCTAGTGCCATCACCAAAACTAGGACACCTTCTCATTACCTCTTCTAAATTGTTAAAAAATATCTCTATATTATGTCGGTTGAATGGTGTAGCTCTTGAAAGGCTGCAGGCTTCTGGTTCTCGAAAAGTTAAATCAGGATTCCTTTTTCGATAGCCATCCAACCAATCTTTTCCTGCGAATTGTCTTGCATCTTTAGCTTGTGATGTGTAGCCATTTCATAAGCTAATTTTCTAGTTTCAATTGTGTCAAGCCCGTAACACATTTTTGAGCACGTTATAAGATATTCTTTTAATGCTTTTTCTTGAGCACTTGAAAATACCTTGTTAACACCTTACGTTAATACCTTGTTTAAATCGCTTCCTCAGCTGAACAGGCCATTTTTTTAACATAACGATATAAAGTACCGTAATTTACGTTCTTACGTTCGGCTGCCTTTCTCAAAGGTACTCCTTTCTCAACCAGTTCTATTGCTTCTTTCATGTCATTAGCATCATGTAGCCCAATTTCCGTCTTCCTTTTCCGATTCCGCACCATTTTCAATGTAACACACCTAGAAAAGAAAATTTAATCAAAGGGGGGCACACTATAACATGTTACACTGTACCCCGTTACACTGTGCCCCACACCCTACTGTTTAAAACAAAAATTCGTTAAAATTTTATAGGTTAGAAATTGCAATAAACTTTGTTTGCTATATACATATCAACTAATTGAAGATTAAAGGGAACATATATTTACTCACCAGAAATTATTAGTTTTCCAACAAAACAAAACTTCACTAGCCAAATTTTACACGTTGTTTCTACAAAAAAATTAAATTCGAGCACTATTCCGTTCACCCGGCAATTTAACGTCCGATGACAGCTGTTTAAGATGGCGGCGCATAAAATTGACAAAACATGTGAATAGACTTCATAGACCAATTAGAAAATGACAGCTATTCTAGATGTTATACTGTGCCCCCTGTTACACTGTCCCCCACTTGACACCTTGACTGTCCCCCACCTCCGCGGATGGGGGTACCCAATAGGGAAAAAAATCTGTATTTTTCATTTTACGACTAAAAGTCATTCTTTATAAAAAAACCTGCTTGTTGAGTAAATGAATTGACGATAAGAAAATTTGAGATCAAATGTACAGGGTGTTAATGAATTAGGAAAGTATGAAAATGCTTCAAGGGTAAATGTACCTTTATTTACTATTTTTTACAAAAAATTTATAAAAACAAAGTTGTTTATAAACTGACTTGAAATAAAAAATCGTATTTTTAATAATTAAATAATAACAGACATTTTTATTTACATATTTGCATTTTACAAAGTGCCCATATTTTATAGAGAGAAATTTAAACTAGCACGTGTATTTGAACATTTTGGAACTTTTTGTCTTACCATTTCTTAATACATTAGAGCCAGAAGTACGTAATAATTTGTTTTGGCAACAAGACGGCTGCCCTGTACATTGCACAGCCTTGGTCAGACAATGTTTACATGATCATTGTGACGAAAGGTGGAGAGGGAGGTTTGGCCCAAACAATTACCCAGCTAGGTCGCTTGACCTTTAATTATTAGATTTCTTTTTGTGTGGTACCTTTAAACAAAAGGCTTATTCAGATTATCTTCCACATGATATGGAAATATGAAAACAACGCATAGAAGAAGCAATTCATGATCTGAATGTGCAGCGAATGTGCAGCGAACCTGAATGTGCAGCTTGTACGGTAGACTTATTAAGTTAGCGGAAAAGTGTGTCGAGTTGGAGGTAGCTATGTGGAATAATTATTGAAAATTCGAATTTTTTTTTTTCCAAATTTTGCATTCAGACTTTACATTAGTTTTTAAACAATTTTGTCTTTCTAAAAAATAATAAATAATGCAACTTATCCCTTGATGCATTTTCAAACTTTCCTAATTTATTAACACCCTGTACATTTGATTTAAAATTTTCTTATCGTCAATTCGTTTTCTCGACAATTTTTCTTATTCCTCGATTTTCCCTATTCTTCTTAAGGTGCCGTACTCTCCGACAGCTTAGGAAACTTCTCGCGCATGCTTGTGGAACGTATCATCCACTAATATACTGGACCTAGCAGTTTATCGCCGGTTCCGAACTAGTTAATTTGTTTACTAGGCAGAATTACTCGTGGTAGTTTGTCCTTGCTTTCCACTAGGTGGCCACAGCATAGTTCCGTGAAAATTTTCACGGCTTGGCCGAGGATTGAACCAACCTATTTGGACCTATTGAGGATACCCAATAGGGAAAATTTGTATTTTCCGCGTATCCGCGGATACACTGTATATAAAATTATAGAAAAATAACTAAAATGAAAATAATTGAATGATGTTTATTAGGGTTCCGTACCGAAAACGGAACCCTTATAGGATCACTTTGTTGTCCGTCTGTCTGTCTGTCTGTCTGTCTGTCAAGACCATTTTTCTCAGGAACGCATAGAGGTAACAAGTTGAAATTTGTATCAAATACTCGGGTCTGCGGCCTCTTTCAGCTGTGAAAAAAATCAAACTTGTAAGTAAACGCGATCAAAAGATATGACCGTTTATGTCGCATATTTTGCGATTTCAGAAGGGAATCAAAACCTATAGGGTACTTCCCGTTGACCTAGAATCATGAAATTTGGCAAGAAGCGGTGTCTTACAGCTAGAGGATTCGGTTCCGGGATCCCGATCATATTTTGGTCCCGAAATTTTCGGGATTAAATTCAATGAATCCCGGGGTTTTCGGGACTAAAATATTTTTTATATAAGTCAATAAAAATGTGCGTGAAACGAAACGCACTTACTTTCATTTGACGTTAAACGTCAAAATTTGCCGGCCATCTTGTTTACACAAATGATTGCGTTTGTTTCTGCTAACGACCGGTGTCGGATTAAGTATGTGTGTAAAATAGTGTAAAAATTACGCTTCAGATCGTGTAAGTATTGATATTTATATTGTTAATTGGTGATAAACAATTAATTTATTAAAAAAACAACAATTCATTAATGTGTATGAGTAAATATAGATGAAAAACAGCGAATGTTTTTTCTGTTGATCTAAGAGGTTATGTTTATGTTGTACATAGATTTAAATGTTCTTTTCTTTTTTGTTGAGGTTTAAGAAGTAAACATTGTCACTCTCCAAGGAAAGTTTTTATGTCAAACATAAAAAAGATGAAGACGTTACGTCAGTGTGGAGTCATTTTTTAGTCGACAAAACGGGTAACTCAGCACAATGTAAGCGTTGTTTAGCTATTTTAAAAACCTTACGAGTATCAACCAAAGGCCTACATACTCATCTATTTTCAAAACATTCCGTAAAAGTAGATTCTGCTAAGGCATCTTCCTCAACGAGCCAAAATAATGAAGGACCACCTTCGAAAAGAAAAATGACGTCAGTCGCCGCCTATTTTGTGAAATCTGATACTCTTGACGATGTTTTGGCCCGTATGACTGCGCTAGATGGTTTTCCTTTTAGCGTATTTGTGACATCAAACGATTTAAGATCGTTACTGTTAGCAAAAGGGTACTCAGACTTACCTTAATCTGCTTCAACAATCCGCAACAGAGTACTAGACTATAGTGTAAAGATAAAAAAACAAATAACAGCTGAACTATCTACATTGAAAAAAGAAGAACAACGATTTAGTCTAAGTTTTGACGAATGGACTTCTACCTCTAATAAGAGATATATGAATTTAAATATTCATTCAGTAAACAAAAAATGGAATTTGGGACTTTTTCGATTTGATAAATCGCTGAACGCCGAAACTTGTGTTCATACTTTAAAAAAGCGGCTTCTGGAGTTTCATATCTCATTAGATACAGATATTGTGGCAATAGTGACTGATGGTCCAAATGTAATGCTGAAGGTTGGAAAACTTGTTAATGCAGAACACCAAGTTTGTTTCGCACATGGTATTCATTTAGCCGTTTGTGATTTATTGTATAAAAAGACACCTGTAAATGAGACTACCAGTGATGATATTGATGACTCGGATGATGATAATGAAGAACTAGACTCAGGATTAGTCATTGAAACTGGAAATGGTCGGGATTTGACTTGGTGAAATAGTAAAGAAAGTTCGTAAAGTGGTTCTTATTTTCAAAAGAGCATCCTTGAAAAATGATACAATACTTCAAAAATATGTTAAAAAAGAACATGGAAGAGAGCTTAATTTACTACTCGACTGCAAAACGCGTTGGAACAGTCTCTTTGCAATGCTGGAGCGATTTGATCTTTTAAAAACTAGCGTAAAAAAGGCACTTATTGATCTTAATAATCCTGTACCATTTGAAGAGTCAAATTTTCAACTTATTAGTGAGATAATCAAGGTATTGGCACCAGTTAAATTATCTGTAGAAGCACTTTGTCGTTCTGATGCCAATTTGTGCACGGCGGATGCGACACTCAAGTTTCTTTATCAAGAATTGCGTGACAATGACTCAATTTTCGCTTCTAAATTGAAGACACATTTATTGAACCGCTTGAAAGATCGTCGACGAAGTGAGTTAAGTGGAGTATTAAACTATCTACAAAATCCTCATACTGAAAAGACTGAGTTGGAGACTGATTGTGATGTAAAGGAGTTATTTTCAAGTCCAAGCAAGATGACTATAAAAAAAAGATTATTTTGTTAACTGGGAAAATTGAAAATAGTGATAATGAAGAAAATGACATGAACATTGAACCCACGCAGACAACTAGTAAAACTGATTTAACATTAAAAGAAAAGCTTCAGAACGAAATAGAAAACAGTATGAAAACTATAAATCCTGAAGCATATAAAGAAACTGATCTTTCTAAGATCATTAAACAAGAAATGAATCTTTATGAGGCTAGTTCCACATGAGGTTATAATTTGGAGAAGGCTTATAAAAATTTATTGACGATTCTTCCAACTTCCATCGAGCGTGAACGCGCGTTTTCCGCTGCTTCATATTTGTGCAAAGTTAAAAAAGTTAAGAATTTCGGATGACACGTTGGATGCGTTGTTATTTCTTAGATTTTATTTTCGTGGCTTAAATAAAAGTAAATTATAGTTTCTGGTCTATTTGATTTAAAATTTGAGTCCTATGAACATTGATCTCTTTTGACAAATTTTAAGAAGTTGATTTTTTTAAGTTTATTGTAAAATAAAATAAACAAACTAAGCAATAATTTATTAAACTATTTTATAAGGGCCTAGTTTGTTAATTTTATTAGAAGAAATTATAATTTTGTTTTGTTATTGAAGATTTAAGTAAAGATTTAAAATAAAAGGTTGATTTTGATATGTTTTACTTTCTTTTTGCTACCACTTTCTATTACCAATACAATCCCGGGACTATCCCGGGATCCCGGTATTAACTGTTGATAATCCCGAAATCCCGGGACTAGAAAAATCGACCGGGATCGAATCCTCTACTTACAACACATGTAAAGGGAAAAATCTGAAAACCGTAAATATGTAGTTTAATTACAAGAAAAATGCGAATTTACTATTAGAAACTTATGAAACTACACTAATGTGTTGCGTGGTATTGTCAGCCACCAGAAGCATATGGGTTGCATACAGTTAGGTCCTCCTCGGATACCTTACTTACAAGTTTGTACGGAACCCTCGTTGAGCGAGTCACAACTCGCACATGGCCGGTTTTTTTTAACCTACTATCTTCACTATTATTTGTAATAAAAATTGTTTAAATGTACCTGGGTACCTGGTACGGCACATCCAAACCGGTTAAAACCGAACCCGGTTAACCGGGTTTTCTGTTAATATTCGAAGATTTTTTTAAGTTTCTTACAATGAAAGGCCAAACCAGAGGTACAGATTATCTCGATAGAATTGGTGAAACCATACTTATAATTGATAATCCAACAAACTTAAAACAAAACGGAACACAGCCGTAATATATAAATATATTCAACCTTTCCGGAGCTCTATAACAAGTTTTTGTTGAGTGCCACGAAGGTGAACTGGAAGCTATAAAATAACTTACAAATTTCAGGTGAGATTTGTTTTGGTAGTCCTAAAAAGACTCAATAATTGTTATAGAGCTCCGGAAAGTTTCAATATATTTATATATTCCGGCTGTGTTCCGTTTTGTTTTAAGTTTGTTGGATTATCTCGATATTATTGGCAGTTTTACACAGAAATAGAAGCTGTGATGAAAACAGTTATAAGTATTGTGAATCGTATCCGAGCACGAGATCTAAAGCACAGAAGATTTAATTTTTTTTAAAGAGATAGATAGCCAATATATCGTTAAAGTAAAGCGTAAAGTTGTTTTACATACCTCGGTGCCCTGGCTTAGTAGAGGAAAGTTTACTGTATTTTAAGAAGAGGTTACTGTATTTAAAGAAAATACAGTAACAGAAATGCACCAATTTGCTTTCTATACTGACACACAAGGGTTCCTAAACTTCACATCTACCATGCTCTCTTGAAGAGAGTCGTTTCTACTCGTCTCTTTATTTTAATATAACATTTATCTATATAATTTGCATATTTCGGGGGGGGGGGGGGGTGTTTGAACCCCAACCCCCCCCCCCCTCGGCTACGCCCATGAAACTGAATGTTGGATAATAGTGCCCGATCAATGTAAGACTGTTAAAAAATGTGCCCAAATTCTGTTTATGTTGTTTGCATCCACATATCTTTGTGAATCATCCTATTCCAAAATGAATATGCAAAGAACACATACAGAAACCGGTTTACTTTCATCTTTCATCTCGATAACGTATTGGGAGTAGCGTGCAACAATTACAAGGCAGATCTAAATGAAATTGTTAAAAAAATGTTCGCAATACCATCTTTCTCATTAAAATTTAAATAAACGATTAAACGTAATAGTTTTACTTTTTAACACCTAATTAACAGATGTTGTGATTTTTATAGCGGCCCACATCTAAAATATGAGAGTGGCCCAAGAAAAAAAAGTTTGAGTAAGGCTGGTCTATAGCTAATTCTTTCTGCCGAATAGGTGATATTTCACCAAGAGAATTCCTCTCATCCACTCATTTCTATCTCTGTTTACCCCCTCTTCAATAGCTTCAGCGAATTCCCTGATGAGAGCATTATCGTATAATCTACCAAAGCAACTTTGTAAACACTTCTTTAGTTTTAATAATCAATTTCACAAAACTCACCGCACAGAGCACTCTACTCTACTGATAACTAACCTCTGTGTAAGCGCGAAAGCCTGGTTTACACGGGTATAGTAATGGGCAGAGTAGAGTAACTCTACTCGTAGAACCTCCCAAAAACTGTCAGAGTAGAGTAAAGTACAGAGTATCTAGTAGAGTAGAGTACTATACTGCATGCAATACAGGGGTCTCTACTCTACTTACCCCCACCACAAGTCCCACTCTACTCGCCTCTTCACTCTACCCGTGTAAACATCTTCTCCCCTACAACAGCAAGTACCAGTAGAGTTTAAGTTGCAATGTGCACGTTGTGCAATATTTTCTTTTAAAAATGGTTAAGTTCTCGGAGGATGAAACAATTAAACTTGTTGATTTATTTGTTGAACAAGAGTGTCTGTGGAAATTAGGCAGTATACACTATATAAACAAGGACATGAGCAAGGCCGCGGAAAAGAAAGTCTTGAGACCCTAAAAAAATGTGAAAGGCATCATCTGTAGTTGTTCTCAGTAGCTAGAAAGTTCAATGTAACTTCTAGTTTGACCTCAGATTTTATAGCATCTCTCATCATCGTACCTTGGCGTTGAATTTTGTCTTTCACTATGCTCAACGCTGTTCAAAATTTTCTGGTGTCATTCTGACATCATTTATATTCTAACTAATCCTCTACGGCTAACTCTTTTAGTAGAAGCGATGTTGCTCCGAGTAAATCTCTTCTTTTGAGCCATTCTCTCGCCCACATTATTTCTTCTCTGTTTATCTCCTCATCAATCGCTTCCGCAAATTCCCTAATCAGAGCTGTTAAAACTCTAGGTAAATAATTGTTCTTTAATTTCTTAACAACCATTTTGCTTTATATAGTAAAGCACTACTGTACTATACTTGTTTAAACGAAAAAAAAAATCAAAAGTGGTAGAGTAGCTAGTAGAGTGAACTCTACTAAATACTCTACTCTTCTGATTACTATACCCGTGTAAACCAGGCTGAACCGAAAATGTGTAGAGTAGCAAGGCAAGTCCGCACTACCCGCTACTCTACTCTACTCACAACTCTACCCGTGTAAACGAGCCTTAACTGAGGCAATGGTCGCAAAAGCGAACTAACCCCAACTCACTAATTTGGCAATTAGTCCACTATTGCACACAGACAATATACACGTTCGGTCAGTAACCGGGTACGCATATGGATAATTCGGTTTCAAAGGTAGAATTTATTGACTTGATGATTCAGTTTCAAAGGTAGGTATTTATTAACTCTCCTTTAAACGAATTCTACGACCGCCCGGATCGCCAAAGTTGAAGAAATTTTTCGTGAAAATGTTTCTAATCCATTCATTCAATAAAAGTTATTAACTATCAAACTCTATACCTCCTCCGTTCAATGACCAGGTACTAGGGCAACCAATACACCGATGAAATGTCAAAAACCGGTTTTCTGTTTTCCGTAAAGTAAAAACTCGGTTAACCGACTTATACCCGGTTTTTAGTATGAAAATAAATAAATTGAGTATTACCTTTTAAAACTTATTTCAAAAATAGTGCAGCTGTAAACCAGATAACATAAATATTTATTTACCATTTATAATTATTTAATAAATAATAAAAAATATTTTTGTATTATTCTGTTCAGTGCAATATCTAACAAAAACCGAACATTGTGTTGTTGCTGAAATATCGGTACTGGAGTCAAAAGCTAAGCTAAAGAACTTCCTCAAGTGGCCAATTACGTTACTACGAATATGCTTGGTGATATATTCAATACGTCTCACACATAGGGTTGCAACCTCTCCGGGTTTGGCCCGGAGACTCCGGGTTTCAGTGAGTTATCCCAGGGCTCCGGGTTTAACTATTATTTCTCCGGACATCGTAATTAAAATTGAATATGCACAAAATTAACCTTTTCGCTGCGAATTACTTTTTTGAACTGATGTGATTGTGTGTTCAATATTCTAAACATTACATTATAGCCCGCGTGGAATACTTTTAATACTTTGTATTATTTGCAATAATTTTCAAATAATATCAAATTTTGAAAAACGAAAATCTCTATTCGAAGCAAAATTAGCTTTTTGTTAATTTGAATGGACAAACCATGCAAAATTCTTTTGTTTTGTGTCAAAATTGGACAGAAAACGTCAAAATAATTTGCAAATATTGCCAAATTTTCAAAATCCAAAATCTGTATTTGAAGCAAAATTTGTTTTTTTTGTTAATTTGAATGGATGAGCCTTGCTACATTCTTTTGTTTTGTGTCAAAATTGGACGAAAAC
The DNA here is from genome assembly GCA_944588485.1 of Phosphuga atrata. NCBI lineage: Eukaryota > Metazoa > Arthropoda > Insecta > Coleoptera > Silphidae > Phosphuga > Phosphuga atrata. Next base: position 3,295,661 of record OX155907.1, read on the forward strand.
GGCAAAATAATTTGCAAATATTGCCAAATTTCCAAAAACCAAAATTTTTATTCGAATCAGATCTAATTTTTTTGTCGATTTGAGTGTACAAATTTTGCAAAAATCTTTTGTTTTATGTCAAAATTGAACGAAAATGTCAAAATAATTGGCAACTATTGCCAAATTTCCATATACTAAAATTTTTATACGAATCAAATCTTGTTTTTTTGTTGATTTGAGTGGGCAAACCTTGCAAAATTCTTTTGTTTTGTCTCAAAATTGGACGAAAACGTCAATATAATTTGCAAATATTTCCAGATTTTCAAAAACCAAAATCTTTATTTCAATAAAATCTTGTTATTTGTTGATTTGAGTGGACAAACTTTGCGAAAATCTTCTTTTTTATGTAAAAATTGGACGGAAATGTCAAAATAATTGGCAAATATTGCCAAATTTTCAACAAACAAAACCTTTATTCGAATCAAATATTGGTTTTTTGTTGTTTTGAGTGGACAAACCTTGCAAAATTCTTTTGTTTTGTGTCAAAATTAGACGAAAACTTAAAAATAATTCGAAAATATTGCCAAATTTTCAAAAATCAAAATCGCTATTCGAAGAAATTTTTTTGTTGTTGATTTGAGTGGACAATTCTTGCAAAATTCTTTTGTTTTGTTTCAAAATTGGACGAAAACTTTAAAATAATTTGCAAATGTTTCCAAATTTTCAAAAACCAAAATCTTTATTCGAAACAAATCTTGTTTTTTGTTGATTAAAAAAAATAAATCTTAGGTGCAGGAGTGAGTCCCTAATCTTTCACCCAGGGTAACGTAAAGCTCCAATGAGAGTCTATATATTTATTAATCTCTTTGTTATGTTTAAAAAAGCCACACTGAAATCATGAATTCGGTAGACTGCTATAGCAGTCCATAGCATCTGGCCGCCAAATCAATTGGACTACTATAACAGTCAATAGCACCTGTGCGTCAAATCAATTGAATTGAAATAGCAGTCCATAGCAGCGAAAGGGTAAAATGCAGTGTCGCGTGTATCTCGTATACCGTGTACGGAATAGCTAACGCGGTCGGCGTTCCAATGACCCAACATCTACAAATTGGCGCAGTACTGGCTGCTTAGAGGATAGGATAGGACCTTAATCCGAAAATTTTGAAAAGTAATTGTAACTGCATGTACTTCATAATGTAGTTAGACACCCATTTAAGGCATTGTCTCTCAAAGATCTTTAGATCTCTAGATCTCAAACTCTAAAAGAATTAAGGAACTAAAAGATTGCTTTGATTTTTTGGAATTGGAATATGACGATATTATTCGCCACGTGATAACAAAATTGATATCTGTACATAAAACTTTAGAAAAAATTGTTAATGCCTGGTCAGCGATAAAACTTTATTTTGTACAACTGGGCGAAGAAGATACGCACAAAATCATTGGAAATTCGTGAAGGATAGTGAATATGAGATTCGAGACCATAAAGTTAGGTGTTCAGTTTATCTTTAGCCGAATGTTATATTCACTTTGTGCATCATTTATGGGACTTATGAATCAGAAAATAAAACAGCTTGAAGATCAATTTTTCACTAGTAAAGTGAATACAAGTTTAGATTTACTAAATACCTTTGAAACAAAAATTGTGTCTGTAGCGAAACAGGTGTACAGAAACGCAATTGATTACTTGGAAAATTTGTATAATTTTGAAAACAGCCCATTCAAATATTTTTCAGTAAATAATCTTAAGAACGAAAATTTCAAATATCAAGATTTTTTAGATGCTGCAAAATACGTAAATATAGAATTAGATGCCGATAAATTATATGATATCTGCCTTCTTAAAAACATCACTCATTCCACCAAATCGCATATTTTCCTCTGGTATTTTCACTGAACTACCAAAACTTACAAGTAATGCATATGTGCTACGAATTTTTTCGATTATGGGAAATACTAGGACAGACAACCGTAACAGGATTGGTAAAGGCAGAATTATGCATAAAACTAAATTTTGACATGAGCTGTCGACAATTTTTTTGAATTCATAATTCATTTTTTTTAGTTATCGTCTCCGGGCGAGACCCAGGTCTGGGGGGGCAACCCTACTCACACAGCTAGAATCAGAGAGCTGTATTTTTAAATTTCCAATAATATCTGTTTTTTTTTTACCATTTACGAAACATTCTTTTACGTCGTATCTGCGTCGGTAAACGGTTTCATATTTTTAACAAGAATATTACAAATTTCATACGATGATTTAGTTACCACTGCATCTTGCGATAATGTCACCGACATAACATTTTGTTGTTGTTGTTTATCTTTTCAAAATAGCCAATTTCTCATTTCTCACGAGTGACTAACTTTGAAACGTCTTTGAAACAATCGTCTTCTCTCGCCGCCCGTTGAGTCATGTGTCGCAGTGTGCAACCAGTGCCCTGCGCCAATTATTCCCGCGGAATTTTAAGTAGGTAATTGGCTTAGTAGCGTTGTTAATAGAATTTGAAACTAAAACGGGTGGGCAACTTTCCACAGCTTGTCGGGCCGCAGTTTGAGTATGGCTGCTATAGACAATCAGTTGGAATATAAAAGATGTCTCACAATTACACCAGACAAATTTGAAGAGCTGTTGGTCTTTGACAGAGATGCGATAAAGCGAGAGTGAACTTCAAGTTACAGTTATTCTCAGTGAACTTCATTTTAAGTTGTTTGATTGTCGTATTGTAAACTAAACAAAACCAACTTTACTCAAACAAGTGTGATAACATGGGTAGAGAGCGGAGGAGAGTAAAATATATAGCTATGGCAGCGGTCAGTAAAGTTACTTTCCCACCGTGGTAATATACTCTACCGCTTACTAGCTACTCTATCCGCTACTCTACTATACTTTGTTGCGGGTTTCTACAGGTAGAGTTACTATGCTCTACCCAGAATTTGCCTGGGTACTCTACCCGTGTAAAGGAGCCTTTAAGAAAATCGGTTTAAATTTTCCCTAGAAATCACCTTAAATTAACTTCAATAGAATTCTGTGGATTTTGAAGGAGTACGAAGGAATCAATCGAAACAACAGGAATTTTGGCTTTTAATATACATTTATTTTTCGCATAATATTAATAATTCTCTAGAAATCACATACAATTTAAAGAATCTTCAGTAGACTTGAGGATATTTAAGGGCTTGGGAGGAATCATGGAAAAATGTAGATAAAACCAATAAAATTACGAGTTTTCGCTTCTATAATACATTTATTTTTGACATAACATTAATAAGTTCGTTATTAAATTACCTATGAATAATAAAAATGATTCAAAGCAAACAGAACGTAATAAAATTTACAATGCTTGTTTTCGGTTGCTGCTCAAGCAGCAATTAGAAATAAGATCAGTCATAATGATAACTACGTTACTTCCTATTGTATATATAACATACAAACATTAAAGAGCATAATTGTAATTACACATACAAATATCACATTTATATATTAATTTTTGTTGTATCCACACTGTTAAGGCATTTATTTAATTTGAATTCTTGTTTATTTTTTTGTATTACTTCACAAATAGATATATAAGGTATTACATAATTTACCCAACTCGTATATACGAAGAAAATTTAAGAAGAAACATTCATAATATTACATTTATATTTTTCTCAATACATTCCCATAAATATATTTAACATTTGATTTTTAATAACTTGTAACTATAATGCAATAATTTGTAACATATTCTTTTTTTATAACGTTAATTATATTTTCTTTGTAATTACATTTATTTTAGGTAGTTTCGTTTTATTGTTAGTTTAGTAACATTAATACGGAATTAGTTTATTGTTAACTCATTACTATGCATTGGGGTGAATTATTAATGTTGGAAATTGTGGCGAGGGAGGCGGTTTCAAATGTCAATTGGCCTCGAGGTGAAGGTTTGATTGCAAGATTCGAAAACCTTCTACTTTTTTAAGACTAGTTTTATTTACATCGTTTTCATGATTGCTCTTGAGTCCTTTCCTTACTCATTCATTTAATCAGGATTTTTTGATATTTTTTCTCAAAAATCTTGTTTTTTAAGAAAATTCTGTTCTTTTATTTGTAGACCCAAAATAAAATATTTTTCGTCTACATTTTTAGTTTTAGTCTTATATTTTTCTAGATACTAATATCTAGATTTAATCGATATTGTATTAGTCAAAAATTGCAAATTTTGGAAGCAGTTATTCTAGATAGGTTTTTTCTAGCTTACACCCTAACGGGTAGAAAGCAGTTTTGAATATATATATATATATATATATATATATATATATATATATATATATATATATATATATATATATATATATATATATATTCTAGATAGATTATTTATTTCAATAAAAAATGATATCTAGTTTATCTGTTTTTTTTTTATATGACATATAGATAATTCTTTTGTATTTATATGTCGCTGGGTTTTTATTGTTCTCGTCTATATAAGTGGCACCAAACCGTGGGTTGCGATCCCTAAAGGGGTTGAGACAGTAATTTTGTCTTCGAATTCAAAGAAATTTTATTGACAATAAAAAATGTAATCCTATTCTGCAACAGGCTATCATGTTTATCAAATTTATCTAGGGGTCTCGACAAAATATTACACAAAGTGGGGGGTCGTAAATGTCAATAGTTTTCGTACCACTGGTCTATACAGATCCTTTTGAGAATCACGTCTTGCGTCTTTCATTTCACAAGAAAAAGTGTGAGAATCAGACGGGCCAAACACAATTTGGGTTTCGCAATTTGGGAGTTGGTACACGTGAAGATTTGTTTTCCCTGAATGTCTTGGCCTAAATATGCTGAGATATGAATTGCGACGCCTGTTATATAGACTAGCAAAAGGCATTTGATAGTGTTCAACATGAGAAAATGATAAGCATACTGAAATCAACAAGCATAGATTGGAGAGACAAACAGATCATCAGGATTATACTGGAATCAAACGGTTCAAGTAGTAGTCAGTGGATGATGTACTCACGGATGCTATACATATAAAGAAATGTGTCCGGCAGGGGTGCATGCTATCGCCTCATCTATTCAATCTATACTCGGAAGTAATATTCAACGAAGCACTTGATGAAACTGCAGGCGGAATCACGGCAAATGGGTGAATAATAAATAACTTGAGGTCATCATTGCAAATACCCAAGCTGAACTTCAGAAAATGATAGATAACGTAGAGTAGCATAGTGAAAGGGCAGAGTTATTTATAAACATACTGAAGACAAAAATCTTCACAGAATCGAAGCCTTTCAAATAAAACTATACAGGCGCATACTGAGAATATATTGAATACAAAGAGTGACTAACGCTGATGTACTTACCCGTATGAAAAAGTCAAGAACTACTTCATACTATGGTGAGAAGAAAGGCCGAATACCTGGGACACATCATGAGAGGGACGCGTTACAACTCCTACGATTAGTTATTGAGGGGAACATACAGGGAAAGAGGCCGGTTGGCAGACGACAGAATTCATGGACGATAGACCTATCCCGTTGGTTCAAGTGTACGACCACTGATGCCTTCCGAGCATCTGTGTCAAGAAAGATCAGTCAATTGGATCGCCAATCTTGGGAAGGAGACGGCATGAGAAGAAGAAGTATTTTATTTAGTATTGGTCAAATATGTTATCTAGGTGAAGATATTATCTAGGTGAAGATATTATCTAGGTGTCGTATAGGTATCTAGGTGTCGATTCTTGTTTATTTTGTAATATACAGTTTTTAAAAGCAGATCTAGGATTATATAGTCTATATAGAGTTTTCTGCGTTTTATAGTCTATGTACATATATTTTTCGTCTAGACTTACTGAGGTGGTTGATCTGTGTTCGAAAATATACGAGCCTGAAGTATTAGCAACAATCTTTCTTCTGTTAGTGTATTCTGTTATTTAACAATTTCTTCTCTTTCACACTAATTCTCTAGATAACTGAGTAGGGAAAAATCCTATGTTCTGGAACCACCTCCGCCTCTGACCACCTCTGACTTTGACCTTGACACTTCCGGTTTCCGGTTTAGACTTCCGGTTTTGGCTTCCGGTTTCCGGTTTAGACTTCCGGTTTGCCGTTTCGATTTCCGGTTTCGACTTCCGGTTTCCGGTTTTGACTTCCGGTTTTTGGTTTCGACTTCTTGTTTCCGGTTTCGACTTCCGATTTTGACTTCCGGCCTCCATTACCGGAACTTCCAGATGCGCGGGTAAATTAAAAAAATTGACGCGAGGCGGGAAAATTCAAAATTAGGTGTCGGCGGGGCAAATGAGGTGTGTAATTCGTTGCATATGTCAACGAGTCTAAATATATGAGACTAGATAGACGGGGCTAGATACATGAGACTATATAGACGGGGCTAGATACATGAGACTAGATAGACGGGGTTAGATACATGCGACTAGATAGACGGAGCTAGATACATGACACTAGATAGACGGGGCTAGTTACATGAGACTATATAGACGGGGCTAGATACATGAGACTAGACAGACGAAGCTAAATACACGAGACTAGATAAGACTGAACTAAAATATATAAGAAATTGTTTTGTGTTTTAATTTAATAAACATAATATTAAGATTTTGATTTATCAGTAGCCGGTTAAGCGTTGCCGTATGTTTGGCAGTCATAACAACTTCCTGTTATCTTATCAGTGGCACGCGAGAATCAGTTTCAGGGTTACAGGTAAAAATAAATAAAACCAAGTTATTGCGAATTTTCTTAAACTTGTCTGTGACCCAGATAGTATTAGTTTTTTTTATTTATATAAATACCAAAGAGTTCAATTTTCGGGCATCCACTTTTCATCTACTTGCATCCACTTTTCATCTACTTTCATCCACTTTTCATCTACTTGCATCCACTTTTCGTCACGCTAAACAGGGTGTGAGGTCTATGTGACCCCACGCTAAACAGGGTGTGTGGTCTATGTAACCCCACGCTAAACAGGGTGTGAGGTCTATGTAACCCCACGCTAAACAGGGTGTGAGGTCTATGTGACCCCACGCTAAACAGGGTGTGAGGTCTATGTGGCCCCACGCTAAACAGGGTGTGAGGTCTATGTAACTCCTCGCTTAACAGGGTGTGAGGTCTATGGTGCCCCACGTTAAAGAGGGTGTGAGGTCTATTTTTAGTCAGCTTTCATCAGCTTTTATTCAGCTTTAATCTCATTGGGTTAGTTGTGTTAGCATTAGGTTAGGTTAGCATTAGGTTAGGCTACGTGAGGTTAGGCATGAAGCGCGCTTTATTCCTAACCTCACGTAGCCTAACCTAATGCTAACCTAAGCTAATGCTAACACAACTAACCCAATGAGATTAAAGCTGAATAAAAGCTGATGAAAGCTGAATAAAAATAGACCTCACACCCTCTTTAACGTGGCGCACCATAGACCTCACACCCTATTTAGCGTGGGGTCACATAGACCTCACACCCTGTTTAGCGTGACGAAAAGTGGATGCAAGTAGATGAAAAGTGGATGCAAGTAGATGAAAAGTGGATGCAAGTAGATGAAAAGTGGATGCTCGAAAATTGAACTTTTTGGTATTTATATAAATGGAAAAAATTAACACTATCTGGGTCACAGACAAGTTTAAGAAATTTCGCAATAACTTGGTTTTATTTATTTTTACCTGTAACCCTGAAACTGAATCTCGCGTGCCACTGATAAGATAATAGGAAGTTGTTATGACTGACAAACATCCGGCAACGCTTAACCGGCTACTGATAAATCAAAATCTTAATATTATGTTTATTAAATTAAAACACAAAACAATTTCTTATATATTTTAGTTCAGTCTTATCTAGTCTCGTGTATTTAGCTTCGTCTGTCTAGTCTCATGTATCTAGCCCCGTCTATCTAGCCTAATGTTACTAGCCCCATCTATATAGTCTCATGTATCTAGCCCCGTCTATGTAGTCGCATGTATTTAACCCCGTCTATCTAGTCTCATGTATGTAGCCCCGTCTATCTAGTCTCATGTATCTAGCCCCGTCTATCTAGTCTCATGTATTTAGACTCGTTGATATATGCAACCATCTACACACCTCCTTTGCCCCGCTGACACCTAATTTTTAATTTTCCCGCCTCGCGTCTATTTTCAGAATTTTCCCGCGCATGTTCCGCGCCGGAAGTCGAAACAGGAAACCGGAAGTCAAAACCGGAAACCGGAAGTCGAAACCGAAAACCGGAAGTCGAAACCGAAAACTGGAAGTCGAAACCGGAAACCAGAAGTCAAAACCGGAAACCGGAAGTCGAAACTGGAAGTCGAAACCGAAAGTGTCAAGGTCAGAGGTGGTCAGAGGCGGAGGTGGTTCCAGAACATAGGATCTTTCCCTACTTAACTGTATACAGATAACTATATCTAAATCATTGTATCCAGGCAAGTAGATCTAGTTAACTGCGTCTAGAAAACTGAATTTAGATAACTATATCTTGTTAACTACCTAGTGAGTCACCGGTGGTGGACTTGTCAAAGTGTCGGACTACTAAGCCATAAGTTCCAGGGGGCACGAGTATGGAAGTAACCATCGTCCTCCTATACATGGCTCTGGCAAGGCCATCACAGTAATCTGCCTCCCCTAATATAACTTTAACCCATGTTAAAAACTTTAAAGGTTCATTCACACATATCAGTCACGGCACATTTCAGTCAACGTTCCGAATAGACCTTTTTACGATTAGTTAAGCGCATGCGCGTTCGCCTTGTTTAAATGAAAGGCGGAAAAGTTTCGGGCACATTTTGTTATTTTTACTGGTTATACGTAAAAAGTGTGGTGCGAAAACATGGCGGAAATTGACGCATGCGCATAAAAAAATCCACTATGAAAAGGTCTATTGGAACCACTGAACTATATACTAACTGGAACGAGCGCTGCCTCTTGGCTTGTGCGGGCCGACAGAGAGCATCACAAGGTGTCTCTCGTATCGCTCTGTCTTAGTCTAGTACAGTCCAAAAGCAAAACTAAATGTGTGTCCTACGTCCATTTTTCCTTGCAAATACAACAGTATTTTACCATTGTCTTTTTGAAAACAAGTTTCATTAATATATATATATATATATATATATATATATATATATATATATATATATATATATATATATATATATATATATATATATATTTAACTATAAATATAACTTCGGTTTATAATATTCTCACCGATTGAACGATCTCACTCTCTTTCTTGATACAACTCAATAGAACTAGTTTTTCGCTCTAACTGTATCACACCCTTCCCACTCTCGACTACACTGTTGGCTAGACAAGGATGAAGGGAGGTCCTTGGGACCTCGTTCTCGGTCAGCACAAGCCAAGAGGCCAGCGATCGTTCCAGGTAGGAACGACCATATATATTTCAGTGATTGGAACCGTCGCCGTCCAGTCTCAGTCAAAATAGCGGCTGTATTCAATCTATCGGTCAGGGTTTTCAAACCATATTCAGTCATTTTTTTTCAAACCATATTCAGTCAAGCGTGCCCTCGAGTGCTGTTGTACCATTAATTTTGGACGAAGAAGAGGAAAATCAACAGATGAAGAGACGAATGAGTACACGAGGCATGAAAAAAAACGAGAAACACTAGAGAATTTATCACAGAATTTAAAAAATATTTTCAGTATTTCAGAATGACCGACAACTGTTTTAACATTTTGCACAGTAATTAGATATGTATTTAAAAAATAAGATACTCACTGGCATTCACTGATACAAATACATACTTTTATACACATGCATTATTTTTAAGACAATATTTTAATTAAGTGACATCATCGGTATCAGGTTGAAACTGATGAAAGTAATGTGGTACTGTGTCTTGGTCTTGTTGTACCAATTGGTGCATATTGACTAGACATTTTAGACGAGGAAGGTGAAAGAAATGGAGAATTTAGTATCGTGCTACGTTGATGTACCATAATAGACCTTTTCATAGTTTAATTTTTTTTTATGCGCATGCGTCAATTTCCGCCATGTTTTCGGGCACTTTTTGGACGTATAACCAGTGAAAATAACAAAATTTGTCCGAAACTTTCATATTCCCGCCTTTAAAACAAGACGAATATGCGCATGCGCACAATTAACACGAAAAAGGTCTATTGCTTCATATTCGTATTTCTGCACTGCGTTAAATATTTCTGTTTAGCTAAATGGAGATGGTATGGAGAAAATGTTAGTTAGTTTCAGCAATGCTAGCTAAAGTATCAATTGGGTATTGAGATTGTAGTTGTTGCTTTTCATTATTTCAAATTATATATTCCATCAATTTGCTTGCAGCTGTTGGTTCATTTTCTTTTTTTGTAACTGTTCTTGATTGTGTGATTTGATGGATGCATCTTTAGACGTTCCTCGCTCTGATCTTGACTATTCTGTGAAACATCATTTCCTATCACCAAGAAGAGAATGATCATTTTCTTCCCTTGTAGCAAAATCTACTCTCATCGCCATGTTCTACTTCCTCGCAATGTTACTTTTAGTTTTCCTTTCCTCAAATGAACATTTTCATTTACATTACTCGTCACCATCATTATCACCCATTACTCGTCAGACAAACAAAAAAATAACGTTGAGAAGAAATCTGATTTTGACTGTACGGTGACTGCAGTGGACTGTCGGTTTTGATTCCTGACTGCGTATTGTAGACAGCGCTATTTGACTTCCAAGAAAACATATTTTTTGTGACTGACACTTCTCGGAACTGACGGAACGGAAACGTGACGTGACTGATGTGTGTGAAATCACCTTAAGGGCTCCCTACATTTGTTTTAAAAATCTAGACACCAAGCACAAGTGTAGGGAGAGGAAGGAGGTCAAAGTCCACTAGGACAGCAGCACCAGAGGAAGATATCAAGTTAACTGCATCTAGATACCTGTGTATAGAACCTATATCCAGGGGTGGCTACAAATGGATCGCGATCGACCGGTCTATCGCGAGGCCAATTTTGTTAGATCGTCGATTGCTCGCAATGTCTGGGGTGAAATTCCGTATACCATGGACTTTGAAGCGATTGTAGAAGGCAACCCTTTCAAGCGATAGTTTAAAGCATTCTGGGAATTTGACAAGGACATAAATTCCTAGAATTCTGACAGCCTGACATATTCTTGTTTCGGATCTACATACCTATGCGAATCGGCATTTTCATACTTGAAGCTAAACAACGTTCTATTCTGGCTGATTCCCATACTGAATTCTGATTATCTTAAGTTAAGGCAACAAAGTAAATTCTAAATGTGTCTTTATCTGCAGTTACTTTGAATTAATAAATATTGTTACTAATTATCCATGTTCTTTTAATTCCTCTGGTCGTGAGTTTTTTGGCCCTTGTGAACCAATAAGTATTGTTGTTGTGTTTTGCGTAGGTTGATAATCCGTATAAGCCGTAGGAAGATAAGCCGTAAGTAGATAGGCTATTAGAGTTCTAGCGCAATATCCCATAAGGATTTACATAGGGTCTGAATTCACATTTCTTCCGGTCCGAGAGGTTGGTGGGTCGGAGAGACCTCTGGCGGGGGATTCGCCGGGGGAGAAAAATCAAAGCTGGTTATTTGGTAATCAGGTTATCAGGTAATCAGCTTTAAGGAGCTATACCACTGTGACACTTTAAAAAAAATCGTATTTTTTTTGGTCTTATTTAACAGTTCATACTTTCAAGTATATCCAGTGAAAATTTCAAGGCCGTATCTCTAATACTCCCCTAGTGGCAGCCTTCTAAAGCGCAACCGCTCGCAGCGATAAAATTCTGCACCTGCCTGGAGGCGATAAAATTTTGGATTTGGAGGAAAACTTATTTTTTATATTTTTCACTAAGTAGATGTTTCTTTTCTGAATTCTTCTGAATTTTTCTGAATTCGTATGATTTTTTTCGGATTTTTCTTATATTTTTGAAAAATATTTTTTCGATCATTTTTCGAAATTGGAAAAAAAAGTCAAAAAGACAATAAAAATCTGGGAAAATTTAGGCGGATTCTGAAAAATCAATTCATTTATTTGAAAAAAAAAAGAATAGCTTTTCCAAAAATTTGTTAAAAAACCTTCAAAAAAATTCATTTGTTAAAAACTTTTCAACATTATTATTATGTAAAAGCAATGTTTCCGACATCTTTAATATATATGAGATTTTTTCAGATTTTTTGTCGTATTCGGAAGTATATGAGGTTGAGAAAAACGTCCTAAACTTTAAACGCGTTTTTCTCCAAATGGCATTTTTCAAATTTGCCCCTGTTGTAACTCAAAGAGAAATTATCCGATTGACTTCAAATTTGGTCTGAGTACTATTAAATATATTTAATATACCGTAAACTAGGATATTTTTGATTGGATGAAAATTGACAATATGGCATTAAAAAAACGACCATTTTTTATGCAAAAAAACTGACTTTTTTTTCATAACTACGCCATTTTGTTGGATTTTGATATTTTTCGGTAATCCTAGTTCATGGTACACAAAATACCTTCTAGTTTAACGACAAATTTTTTTTTCGGGTTCAGCTACTCAATCGGCTTCAAGGAGGGGGGCAGTGGAGGAACTTTTTTTTTTGCGCTTCCGTAGGCAGCGCATAAGTCGCTTGGATGTTAATATTTTTCTATGAAAAAATTATGTACTGAAGGTCAAATATAGAAAAATATGTTCTTAATATCCTGAAACATTTAATTGAGTACTTTTCTTCCAAAAAAATCGCCAAAATCACCCAAATTTTCAGCGGTCACAGTGGTATAGCCGCTTAATCAGCTTTTAATCAGTTTTAATCAGCTTTAATGAGCTTTAAAACACTAAACACCAGTGGCGGCTCGTGGATGATGTTTGCGGGAGGGCTGGAAAAAAATATAATAAAAAGTATTTCTACGAGTTGAAAAACCCGCATTTTCTTTGACACATACAGAAACATATTACATTTTTTATTTCAGTGACAACCTGTTAACCAATTATGCTTCACATAAATGTTGAAATTAAATTTTCGGTCATAATTATTTGAACGACCTTGTGACACTGGACAAATATTTAAATCTGGAGTTAACCGTCCTAATTATTTAATTTCAATTTTTTATTGAAATTCCAGCCGTGCAAAGTTGATCTTTTGCAAATGCATAACTGAATTTTTTTCTACGTTCATTTCTATAAAAATGTAATTAAAATTAAATTCAATAATTAAATTCAAAAATAACTATCTTACTTTCTATGTGTATAGCTAAGAACTACTTATTTATTAATACTTAGTTTTAAATTGTCCACCAATTAATTGTCCACTTAAGGATCTTTGCCGTTGCCGAAACTAGAGTTCTTAGAAACAAACTAATAAAATGTCTAAAATGTGCGGACTGAGTGCGGACTGCAATGTTTGCAGCCCACGATATACTTATTACAAAAACGTATATCGCGGGTGGGGGTAATCAGCTCAATACACTAACTACGCAGCGAGACTCGGTCTGCACTGACTGTAGCCCCCTATATGAATATACAACCGCACTAAATTACACAATACACACATACAGAGCGCCTATCGAGGTATTTATTACCTACAATTCAAAAAAATAAATATACTACGAACGGAAAAATATGTTTTTGTAAAATATTTGTATACTAATGGAATAGTTTAAAATAATTAAAAAAATGTTTTCATTTTGGCGGGAGGGCTGCAGCACTGCAGCCCTTATGGGCGAGCCGCCACTGCTAAACACCCTGATTAGCGTTAGAGTTTTTAGCGTTTAGTGTTTTAAAGTTGATTAAAAGCTGATTAAAGCTGATTAAAAGCTGATTAAATCTGTTTAAAAGCTGTTTAAAGCTGATTAAAAGCTGATTAAAATCTGATTAAAGCTGTCTCTCCGACCCACCAACCTCCCGGACCGGAAGAAATGTGAATTCAGACCCTTATGTAAATCCTTATGGGATTTTGCGCTAGAACTCACACCCTCTATCCTATAGCCTATCTACTGCCGTATCTATATTTCAGTACGAAGTGTACACAGCGAGCTAATGATAGATTAGTAGAAAGTAAGTCGTATTATTCTTTCATGATAAATTTGTCTGGCCCCCTAAAAAAAAAACGCGACAAATCGCGTGAAATATTGAAATCAAATTATCATTTCAGAATTCTCATAACAACTTTTTCATGTTTACGAGCAAATAGTACAAATTATACATTGCAGTTTAACAAATTAAATTGCATTTTAAATTAGCAAAAATGTATCTAGAAATCTAAAAAGTATCTAAAAAGTGTGGGAAAATCTAATTTTTTAGGTACCGCATTTACGGAATGCTGGTATCAAAAGTTGGGTCTGGAAATGTATTTTTTATTTTTTTTATGAGCTCTGGAAAACTCATCTCGAAAACTTAATAAGTGATTTAAAAAACAAAAAATAGTTTTGAACATCTATTTTATTTATCTACCCATACCTCGCTGGAATGCACCTTATACTGAAACACAGTGTATACACATAGTATGCATTTCGCACCCTTTCTTCCCCCCTAGACTACGGTTATGACAAGTCGATCGGGACTAGGGATTGCAATCCGGAAAATCGGATCCGGTAATCCGGCGGATCCGACATCACAAAACGTTTGCTGGATCCGGTACCAATATACCGGATCTGGTGATGCTGATTTGTGGGAAAATAATCGCGCTGATGCATGAGTAGGTATTTTAAATATGTGGTGGGCATGGCGTCACATGGTTTTTTGAAAACCAAAATTGATTTTGTGATAAATAATGTATACTTTTTCCAAAAAATGCCTCTAAAACATAGGTCCGCGTTATAGGCGCACAAAAAGTAGGTTGAATTTTAGGATGCGCTGTATACACCGGAAAATACGGTATTTATTGTAAGTTGATTAAACTAAATAGTTATAAACTCATTATTGTGATAATTGTGTCATTCATTAGACAGATTCAACATGATGTCTGTCATAAATATCGCATACATTGATTTAATTGATTTCAACACCTATACCCGACCATATACACAAGTCATATTAATAACCTAAAAAAACCTAAAATGTAACCTACTTTTTGTGCGCTTATAACGCAGACCTATGTTTAGAGGCATTTTTTGGAAAAAAGTATACATAATTTATCACAAAATCAATTTTGGTTTTCAAAAAACCATGTGACGCCATGCCCACCACATATTTAAAATACCTACTCATGCATCAGCGCGATTATTTTACCACAAATCAGCATCACCAAATCCGGTATATTGGTAGCGGATCCGGCAAACGCTTTGTGATGCCGGATCGGCCGGATTTCCGGTTCCGATTTTCCGGATTGCAATCCCTAGTCCCGATCGACTTGTCATAAGTCATGTTAATATGACATGACATATTAACATATATCATGTTAATATGGCACAAGTTCATGTTAATTGAGAAACAAATTTCAAAGAAGCCATTTGACTACCCATTAAAAAACATTTTGCATTTCATATTTTTTACTTTTGTGGCTAAACCGAATGATTTAAGGAAATTTGCAAAGAATACTTTTTTGTAGACACCGATGGCTTATATATGGAAATTTTAACCCAATTTTGTATTTTGAAGCCTTAACTAGATATTTGCAAAAAAACTTACAAGCAAAAATTATTCCCCACGTCGTCCCCATTGGAGGCGGAGCATTCAAATGTGGTCAAAGGGTACTTCTTGTGGAAACCTACATTCAGTAAAAGTTTAATTGAAATCCCACATTTTCTCGCTATTTTGTAATATCCCGACCGGATCCGGCCGGATCGATGGAAATTCGGCCGGATTGAAAATGACACCAGATTGCAATCCCTAATCGCGACACACTCTTAAGATAAAAAGTAGATCTTATATACAGAAAAGTTGGCAACCCCTGCCTGTATCTAGGTAACTATAAGCAGATAACTATATCCATTTTAATAGTTTATATCAGCGTTTCTCAACCTTTTTTGGCCCGCGGACCAGTAAAATTTGTAAAAAAAATTCGCAGACCAGTGATATTTTTTTAACAAAATTAGTAGTTCTTTAATACCTAGTAAGGTATTAAAGAACTACTACATAAGTTAATTGTAACATTTTTGCCGATAGAGAGTCAGCCGGCCGGTGTCTGGGCGCCGCGCTCGCGCGCATTTGTAAGCATTTCGGGAATTTTTCTTCAGTGCCGTACTAATAAAAAATTACCAAATTAAATTACAGAATTAAAATTAGTTTAAGATATTTGTATTTCATAATTTTATAAATTAAAATTTAGTTAATATTATTTTTTTTTTTTAAGTAAAGTAATAAGTTTTTTCGCGGATAGAAAAAATTGTCCGCGGACTAGTAAAATTTCTCCGCGGACCACTGGTGGTCCGCCCGGACCAGCGGTTGAGAATAGCTGGTTTATATGTATGTAAATAGTTTATATGTATATGTAGTTATATTGTCAATATTTAGAATTTGTTGTGTTAAAACCGGACATCTTAAATTATAGATAATAAAATGATCTAGATACCTTAGATTATACAACTAGATATAGCACCGGATTACGCTTTAATGTAACAGATATTTAATATGTATCACTGAAGCAGTTTTGAACAGTTTTTTAATTTTTTATCTATCGTTCAGTTATTTATTGATGATTAGTTTATTCATTATCTATGGTTATTATGTTTATTATCTATGATTAGTTTATTTATTTCCTATGGTTAGTTTATTTATAATTTATTGTTGGTAAATAAACTGCGTTTGAATTCGTTGCTTTATTTTATTGTTTAGAACTATTGAACTTGATAAGTTTCTAATAAAACTTCGTTCCCCAATTAGTTTTTCCAACATAATAAATGTTTATGTGAATACAAATTTTCAATGAATTTTATAACTGCTGATTGATGTACGTATTTATTATTCAAATGGAATTCTAGTAGATAACAAAATAGATAAATAAAGAGAAAATTCATTGTTTGCAATAATAATAATAAAAGCTTGTTTTTTATCACATTATAGTTTCGTTTTTCTATTTTGCTTTTGAGGTATCATTAATATTGGATACTATGACCTTTAATCTATTTTTCTTCTTCTGCAGATTACGCAAAAATTTAGAATATATTTTCTTATTTTTTTGGTTTAGTTATTTGCCGTTTATTTTAGACCTGTATTCGTTTTACTTTTCTTCTGAATTATCAAAAATATTATATATATATTTTATTTTAGGAACGACACAACAAAGAAAATAATGTTTTTGCGTCCTTAAAAAATCCCTTCGCAAATAAATCCGTTTAGAATCTTCTAAAAATATTTGTTTGTATTTCCTTCTGTTGTGTTGTTCCTAAGGCACACTGTTATTAGACATTTAATAGTTAGAATATATAAACCGCAAGCTAAAGCTGCAATAACACACAGCAAAGACATATTAAAGAGCTTGTTTTTTGATATTCACATATCAATAGTCATTTGAACTGTTTACACAGCTTAACCCCTGAGCTTTAAAGGTTCTAACCCTGAAGAAGTAAACGGATAATCAATTTTAATTGGCTTGCCTAGCACGAAACCTTGGCAATTTGTACAATTTAAATTCTACGAACTCCCCAATATATTATTTCACATAGATAAATTGTATGTTTATTTTTATGTCTAGAGAGCTTTTTCTAGGAATTTGATTCTAGGCCTTTGTAAATTCGATTGGTTTATTTAATATTGCTTTTGGACGTTCTTTGTATACTTTAATGGAATGAATTATGAATTTGACAAATATTTTTTTTACTGAAATTATTGATTCATTTAATAATAATAATGTAATAATAATGTATATATATAATAATAATGTAATAATGTAATGTAATGTTTGTTTCTACATTCCAAATACCTTTAAAGTTTTAAGATTTGGATCTTATCTTGCATTGTTATTTTTATCAAAATTATTTTTTTCAACTACAACCTGCTTTTGTAACTATATATACGCTATTTAGAATTTATCGTTTAGAAAAATAGAATTTACTCTCAAAAGTTATCTTATTTTAAACTTCAAAAATTGGTTCTTTTTGTGTAATTTAATACAAACTAAATTCTTCCAGTCTGTTAGTTGCACATTTAGTCACTTGATTCCAGAATACATTTATCCACATAGATATCTAAACATTTTTTTGCTACTTCTACTCTTATCTATATTTTCCATTACATCAGAGCTTCCCAAACTTTTTTCACAAATCGATTTTTAATCTTTTCACTATTTTTAACCCCCGACACAAAAAGAGGGTTGTTATAAGTTTGACGTGTCTGTCTGTCGGTCTCTCCGTATATGTGGCTTTTTGAAATGGAATCGTAGCTCTTAAACGAATGGACCGATTTTGATGCGATTTTGTTCTTTGAAAGCTGAATTGATCGAGGAGGTTCTTAGATATAATTTATGAAGATCTGATGAGCAGCTCATTTCCTACTTGACAAAATTAATTTGCAACCAATTTGACACTAATGTTTGTCTAGTTCCGTATATTCAAACTTGTCTTTTCACTGTTTTTAACCCCGACACAAAAAGAGGATTGTTATAAGTTTGACGTGTCTGTCTGTCAGTCTGTCCGTATATGTGGCCGTTTATGGAATCGTAGCTCTTAAACAATTGGACCGATTTTGAGGGGGTGTTTTTCTTTGAAAGCTGAAGTGATTGAAGAGGTTCTTAGATATAATTTATGAAGATTTGACCATCAGCTCATTTCCTACTTGACAAAATTAATCTTTGTTCAAGATTTTGTGAAGATTTGTTCAGGTGTTTGATAATCATCAGTTCATTTCCTAAGTGACAAAATTAATCTAACCATTTAACCAAATGTTTCCTATCATTTGAATTGGATCTTACTGTTCATAAATTGCAAGGACCCACCGTAGACAAGGCTATCGTTTATTTGGGAAGAAGCACTTTTGTCAGAGGCCAAGCTTACATGGCCTTAACTCGTGTAAAAAGTTTGCAGGGTGTTGCAATTTGTGAGCTTAATCAAAGAAAGTTGTTTAATAATCCTCATGACAAATCTGCTTTAAAGATTACGAAACGCGTAACTATCATAACTAGCGTAAATACCGTAACTATTAAATTTTATAGGAACATAAATCAAACTTAATCTTTTGACCAAAACTTAATCTTTTTTTGTAAACAATCCCGACCAATCACGTATATGCGAGCGTTATTTCAAAGAGGTAGCATTAATCACGTATTTCGAAACAAATTATTAAAGAAAAGATAAAAAATCGAGTAACAAAATGAAATTGAAAATTTTAAGTAAGTAGGGAAAGTTGGTTCGTTCTGGCGCCACCTCACCCTTTGGACCCTAACAGTAGTTCTGAACGCGGCCGAGCGAGTATGAGTAGATGGCGCCACGATTTATCATTAGTTCTGAACGCAGCCGAGCGTGGATGTGTGGATGACGCCAGGATATATTCAAAAAATGCGCGGAGAGGGGGGGGGGGGGGGGTTGTAAAATTTCATTCATAAATTTGAACATAGTAAAATTTCGTATAGTTGGTTGCATATATCAGCGGGTATTGGGATAGAAAATATCTTGTGCAGTTGGTTGCAGAAGCCTAGACTAGGCCGGACTAGATTAGATAATACCAGACTAGGCCGGACTAGATTAGATAATATCTGAATAACCCTGACTAGATCAGATAACACCAGACTAGGCCGGACTAGATTAGATGTAATACCAAACTAGGCCGGACTAGATCAGTTTATACCAGACCGGACTAGATCAGGCAGATAATACCAGACTATGCCCGACTAGATCAGATAAGACCAGACTAAATTGGACTAGATCAGGTAATACCAGACTACATTAGATCAGACTAGATCAAATATTATCCGACCAGAACTGGACTAGATCAGACCAGGCCGGACTAGATCAGGCTGATATATGCAGTCAACTATACGAAATTTTACTACTACGTTCAAATTTATGAATGGAACTCTTCAAGGGCCCCCCTCTCCGCGCATTTTTGAATATATCCTGGCGCCATCTACATATCCATGCTCGGTCGCTTTCAGAACTAATGATAAATCGTGGCGCCACCTATTAATACTCGCTCGGCCACGTTCAGAACTACTGCTAGATCGGAGGGGTAGGTGGCGCCAGAACGAACCATCGTTGCCTACTTAAGTATCCCCCGACACAAAAAAATTATCTCTATTTCTCTCTTGCCCTTTTGATTTCATTAAAAGTACCTATTAATATTTTGATGTTGAGCGTCGCCGCGTCGGGGGACTGCTAATTAAATCAAATAATAAAAGCAGAATACAAAGAAATAAAAAGAAGATTGATAAAGAATGGATTATACAAGCACCTACTCTGCGCAAGCAATGCACGTAAGTTACAAAACAACAATATCCAATCGTTTAATCGTTCACCAATATTCAGCCTTGATTAATTTACTCCAAAAAAATCGCAAAATAAACACAACCGTCAACAACGTCTACTCTCACGTGTCTGCTCGTTCTCTTTGACGCTATCGTGCCGCATATTCATACTTACAATTTGAAACTTGTAGGTATTCTCTATTCGTTATACCTATATAGGTATAACTAATTACACTTCTTCACATAGCGGTCCCCCGACGCGGCGACGCTCATAATCAAAATGTTAATATTTAAATTTAAAATATTAAAGTTAAAAAGGCAACAGAGTAATTTGATTTTTTTATTTTTTAGTGTTTTTTGTATCGGGGGTTACTTAAAATTTTCAATTTTATTTTGTAGCTTGATATCTTTCACTATCAACTTCTTCCGCGAGCAAATTTTGACGATTCAACTTGTTTTATGATCTCCTTTAGACGAATCAACATAATTTGCCACCCTTTTTAACAACCCTATTTGACAACTGGACTTGTCTTACCACCCCATTTTGACAACTCGACTTAAACTCGACGAATTTAACAATATTAGGCGATTTTTATTTTACTTGATACCTTTTTTTTATACATATAGAATTCCGTCTTATAGTTTGAGAAACTCTAATATATAAACTCTACACTCTAATAGAATCTATTTCCAACAAGTTACTTTTTTAATTTTTAATTATTATATTAGAATTGAATGATAAAATGAATGAATGAAATTGCTTGAAATAAATTGTTCAGTGTTATTTTTTATGCTCTTAAACAATATCTGGTTATTATTCAATTTAACAAGATAAAATCTATTTAGAAAATTGGATTGTTTTTTTCTCGAATAAATTTATCGTTTTGAGGGAGACCGTAGAATACTAATAAGTAAATTGATTTATGTTTTGGGGTAGAAAGAATAAAGCTGGGGTCCATTTAAAATTTCGGGATTGAAATTTGTTCTTAAATTTAAGTCTGAGAACACTTGGTAATTATTTTTTGCATTATGAATGTGGGTCGGATCAATGGTGATTAGAACGGAGGCAGTAAATAAACGGCGTCAAAATGTTTGACGGGAAATTAAAATTATGGAAATGAGGGAACTTTTTTTATGTCGTTGAAAATTATTGAGTTTATGAATTAATTAATCCGTTGAATGTGTGCTGTGTTTTATTTTTCTCTTTGGAGAATGGAAAAACGTACGCGAATGCAAGTCACGCGATTATTATTACTTTATTTTATGCACTTTAACATGCTTTTGCTGGAATATTTTTAGAATATATAAAGTTTCCTCTATACACACCAATTTTGGCTTTCATCCAATTTACTTGAATCCAACTAAGGGTGTGTCGTCTTTTCTCGAAGATCCATCTAAAGCGGAATGCACTTCATACTTACTATTTGTTGTAGTCATTTCTGAATCCGGATCCGTATTCCCTAAACAATATTTACATCTCATTTTCGTATCATCCCCTACTTTAACAGACTGCATTATTATACATAGCGTTATAAAAGACACTACAAATAATACAGACGGCACAGTCATTGCAACTATCAATTGTTTCCACGTCTCATCTAAATTGTAACGGGCCACAACCATAAACGAACTATTCTAAAACACACAAAACAAAATTATTTCTTACGATAAAAAAAAATCTTAAATGTTTACTTTGTTGTAATAACATGGAAATCTAGATTGTGCTGTTTGATTCCTTCCATCTCTTCCGTTTGTCGCCAAAAACTCCCGACATTCTCCCCTTAAGGTATTCACGCATCCATCTAAATTAATATATAGACGGGAGTGGTTGTAAATTGTTAAAATTGACTGCATTGGCAGGAATTTCTGCTCGGGATCCACAAATTCTTTCCACTTGTTCCTGATCTTCCAAAACGTCGTGAAGTTCATGGCAGGGGTTGGCATTTCTGTCAGGCTGTAGATTGTCCCGTTCAGACAATCCGTTCCGCTGTAAAAAACGTTCAATTCAAGTTTGAGTCAAGTTTCGGGTTTGAAATAATTAAGTTAATTAGCTATTGTTGGATTAAGTAATTATAAGTGTTGGGATGATAAAGGAGTGGCAGGATGTAATCAGCTTGTTACTTATTAATTAATTGATATGTTTTTTTTAAATGGAAAAATCAACAGTGTGTGTTTTTATTCGGAAATGAAAATGTTTTGTAGAAAATCATGTAACAAGGATTTTAATTAACTAATAACAAACGCGATATTTGTTTTTATTTATATGCAGGAATAACATTTGGAAATTTGGTTTTATGTTGTAATTACCAAAACTAATAGTAATAAGAACTTATGTAATAAGTGAAATTTATGATTAAGGGCATAATTAATTAAGGCTGAATTCTCAAAATGAATTTATTGTAGTCAAATTCATAGAAAACTTTTACAAATATTGTATCATTTTTTAACGTTTTGTACAAACTTCGGCACCAAATAACCGAAGTCGTAGCAAATTGGCAAAATGTAGTAGTCATTGTCATTTTATTGTTTATAGAATAATTTAATTGTCAACGTAATTTAATTGTCACAGGACCGTTCCTGGGCTGTCGGTGTTTGGGAAGTTTGGGTAAATCAAATATTTATTACTAAAATTTTAATAATTAAATTTCTTTCGATTTTTTTTAAATTTATTCAAACAATATTTTCTTAATAAAAACTAATAGTTTTTTTAATTAATAAAATTATAAAAACTAATCACAAAACTTCATAGCAGTGTTTTTAAAATAGTTTACACATAGCAGTCCGTTGACGTACAAATAAGTTTTTTTAAATTTGATTTATTGTAGCCGCCGACGTAGAAATACGTTAAGTATACCAGCCTTTGACGTAGTAATACGTTACTTTTTGTCTGGAACCTTTCTCCGAAGACAGCCGTCTAAAGAAGTTTCGGCAGCTTCTTTGGAAGGAACGGAATTGGAAAATAGTTTGGTTTGCTGGGATTTTGAGAAATTTTCTTTTTTATTTTCGTTGGAAAACCTGTTTTTGCAGACCAGACAAAACAAGACCAGACAAGACCAGACAAAACAAAACCAGACAAGACCAGATAAGGTGAGACAAGACCAGAGATGGTCAGACAAGACCAGAAAAGACCAGACAAGACCAGATAAGACTAGACAAGACCAGACAAGACCAGTCAAGACCAGGCAAGACCAGACAAGACCAGACAAGACCAGACAAGTCCAGACAAGACCAGACAAGACCAGACAAGATCAGACAAGACCAAACAAGACCAGACACGACCAGTTAAGACCAGGCAAGACCAGACAAGACCAGACAGGACCAGACAAGACCAGACAAGACCAGACAAGACCAGACAAGACCAGACAAGACCAGACAAGACCAGACAAGACCCAACAAGAACAGACAAGACCAGACAAAACCAGACAAGACCAGACAGGACCAGACAAGACCAGACAAGACCAGACAAGACCAGACAAGACCAGACAAGACCAGACAAGACCAGACAAAACCAGACAAGACCAGACACCCAGGGGAGAAACCAAACTCCTACTGGGCGCGAGCCACAGGTGGCGGATAGTTAGGGAACGCCCTCACCGGCTTGCACCGCGGACCAAATAGCGCAACGGAAGAGAAAACCTCCAGGAATAAAAAACATCGTTGACGAATCTGGCTGACTGACACGGACACGACCTGGTAAAGGAATGGAAGGTTCTCGAAACAGGAGATGACGATTCTGGAAAAGCACCGGGACCTGGGTTACTGGTGTACTGAGGGCGGGGGACTCATTCAGAACAAAACAAATGACCCAAAAAATATGAAATGGCGGACAAGAAACCAAATACCCGGGCGGGTACCCAGACAGAGGGAATCCCGTCACCTGACAAACTCTTGTCAGGTGCTGCTCCACGGAATACGGGGGGAGCGCTTACCGCTACTATCGGCGGAGGAGCTAGTGGTGACAACAAGGCAATGGACATGGATATAGATATGGCTACGAGGGCGGAAAGGTGCGGCCAGCGACAGACAAACTTACGGAAAACCCGTAGGAGAGCATACCACAAGAGTGGAAAATCTTCTGAAAAAGAAGCTGTATTAAAAGGACACCGCCAATAAATAACAGGCAGCACAGTACGGAACGGGTAAATAAAAAAGAGAGAGCGCAAACAAAGAACGTATTCCAGCTGTGGAAAGCAACGGCCCTTGACAGCGAACAAGGAAAGGAATCTGAACAGGAGAGAGAGGAAAATGCCACAAGCACCGATAGTTCCCCTAAGCTCACGACGGAGGACAAAAAAAGGAAAAGAAGCAAAATAAAGGAAAATGAGGAAAAAAAAACGGAAGAAAGTAGAAGCGCGTACACTGCAGGAGCTTCTCGACACAGTGGCAAAGAATATAATAGATCTACAAAAAATGACTAAGGTAAACATAAATACTAAGAGGGAGATTAAAGAAGCGGTAAATAAACTAAGAGACAGCGCGAACAAAATTACCTCGGGCAGGGTACGGAACTTTTTAACAAAAGAGGAAGATAACAGTGAGGATGAAGAGTATAGCAGGGGGAGCAGGGAGACTGCGCAAATAAACTCAAAAGAAATAGAAATAAAAGAAAAGGAATCAGTGCGACAAAAGAGGTCAATAACGTAGAAGCGGAGCTGAGGTCAGAAAATAAGAGGCTCGGTGAGCTTCTGAAGGATGCCCAAGAACGGATTGCAAAGCTCGAAAAAAAAAACAGGTTGGGTGGGGAAATTACACCAAAAGGATCACGAGAAAAATAATACAAGACATAGAGACGCTGGAGGAATTTAAGGAAGCAGAAAGTCTACCATGGGAGGAAGAGGTATTCGAGAACGTAAAGGTGGTTGTGGGAAATCCCATAACCACGGATGATGAAGGGACAATGAAATGCGTACTCGTAGAGCCAGATGATGAAAAAATGGAGAGAAGCATACAAAGAATATACTGCGACAGATTTCCAGAACTCTGTAATCCAACAAAAGATTTTGAAATCTTTGAGAATACGATAAGAATTGGGCGAGGAAACGAACAAACCCAAAGCACAAGGAGGATGGCAAAAATTAAAACAGACGGGATAGACAAAAACATGTGGGATCACTTAATAAACTTGAGGATGGAAGCTGAAAGAGACAACGTGAGAAAGGTTGTCCTACACAGGACCAGGTTTATGGACACGTATAAAATGAGGAAAATGACCCAAACTGTGTTCTTTGGTCGGGAGGTTGAAGTAGAAATCTATACGCCCAAAGAAACGAGACAAGGAGAAAACGAGCAGGGCGAGCCGGACAAAACAAGAAGGAATGGGATTCGTTCGCCATAACTATCACTAGACAGAAGGGAGAATATATGACGCTACTAGATGAACTGAAGACAGTCATGAATAGCACGGCAAAGGCTAAAATAATCAGGAGTCTCAGAAGCTCAAAAAATGGAAGCCTGCTTTTAGTCACGGACAGGGACGCGGAGGGTCTCCAAAATGTAATAAATACAATCACGGAGGAGGTAAACGATGTCAGAGTAAGAAATATCTCCAGCGAAAACAAACAAGCAGTACACATAAAGGGACTGGACGCGATGGCAACAAAAAATGATGTGGCCGAGGCATTAGCTACAGAGCTTGGCCTATCCGGTACGATAGACCCGATGAGATGGAAAGTGGGGAACTTAAGACCAAGCTACAGAAACACACAAGCGGTGACAGTCATGGTAGGGAAAGATGACCGCGACACGCTTATGAAAAAAGAGAAATTAAGGGTAGGGCTGAGCAGATGCAAAGTACAAGAGAGGGTGGACATTCCCCGATGCTATAAGTGCTGGAGCTATAGCTACCGGGCGAAGGAATGCCAGAGTGAGGTAGATAGATCCGAAGCATGCTATAATTGTGGCAAACAAGGACATAACTCAGGGGAATGCAAAAAACCAACCAGAATGCCCCTTTTGCGAGGAAACTGGCCACCGAGCAGGAGGGGGCATGTGCAAGAAATTTAGAAGAGAAGTAAGAAAACTGAGACCAGAGCATCAAACTAATAAACAATGAACACCCAAAATACATATAGGAAGACCACACGGCGCACTGAGGACAGAGACAAAAAAATAAAATTTGTACAAATAAACCTAAACAGGAGCCAAGGTGCAATGGATTATTTGAAGGTGCAATGAAGTAATTAAAACAGCAGCTGAAAGAAAAGCAGACGTAATAATGGGTAGCGAGCCAAATAAAAACGGGACAAGAGGATGGTATACAGATGCAAACAAAGGCGTAGGAATTAGAGTACTGGGCAAAATAAGAATAACTGACCAAGGCGCGGGCAAAGGATTTGTCTGGATCGAAACGGCATACGGAATACACTACAGCTGCTACATATCGCCTAACTGCCAGAGGTGCGAATTTGAAAATTTCCTAAGCGAATTAGGCGAGGACATTGGCAAACGTCAAAAACAAAAACGGATCCTGGTAGGCGGGGATTTTAACTCAAAGGCCTATGCGTGGGGTTCGGATACACAGGATGAGAGAAGAAATCTTCTATTGGACTTTCTGGCACAACACGATCTGAAATCTGGAGTGCGGGAAATGAGTGCCACCTTCGAACGGAGAAACCAAAGCTCAATGATCGATATAACGATGGCAGGGAAAGAAGCATATGACAACATGATGGACTGGGCTGTACTAAAAGAAACAGAGACCCTGTCGAATTACAAATATATAGAGTTTACACTGACAAGTAGCACAAAACTCAGAAAAGAAAATCAGCAAGAGGAATGCACCACAAGAAAATGGAAAATAAAAGCGGGTGATCTAGACAAGTTCAAAGAGACACTAAAAAGGCAATTAAATAATAATGCTTGGCTCCCAGAAGACGAAAACTTCCTGATAAATGCTGTAAAAAAACCTATAATGAAGTACTTACCAAGTATAAGGGAAATATGAGAAGTAAGCCAGCTGTTTACTGGTGGTATGAGGAGATAGCAGAGAGCAGACGACAGTGTATACGGGCAAGGCGCCTTGCCACGAGAGGTAGAAGCACAAATGGAGAGAATGGCAGCTATGGGTAAACTATAGAAAGTGCCGGGATTCCCTAAAGAAGGTAATAAAAGAAGCCAAACAACGCAAGTGGAACGAGCTGATAAAGGAGCTGGAAGATGACGTCTGGGGACTAGCGTACCAGATTGTCATAAAGAAAACCAAAATGCTGAGAGGCAATATTACACTAGAGGAAGAAAATGGAATGGGCGGATAAACTCTTCTCAACCCACCGGCCGTTAAGCTGGACCCCACAAGAGAAGAAAGAAACCGACGAGATAGTACAGGAAATATCAGCAGAGGAATTAAGGACTGCGGTTACCCAAATGAAAAATGGAAAAGCACCTGGGCCGGACACCGGAAATATTTAGAATAGTGCTAGAAAATCACGAAGAGACCTGTAGAGCATGGCTGAATAGACTACTGAGAGAGGAGAGACTCCCGCAAATCTGGAAAACTGCTCGCTTAGTGCTTATAGAAAAACCGAAAAAACACAAAGAATCGAAGGACAGCTATCGACCTCTATGCTTACTAAATGTACCAGGGAAATTATGGGAGAGCTTCATAAGAAACAGACTGCAACAAGAGCTTGAAGAAAAAGGCGCCCTGTCAGAACAACAATATTGCTTCCGAAAAGACAGATCAACTGTCGATGCTGTCAGGAAAATACAAGAGCTAGCAAGGGTTGCCTCTGCCCCTTCCTACCGACATAAGAAATTAGCGATAATGGTGGCACTAGACATACGAAATGCTTTTAACAGTGCACCGTGGTCTGAGATTTTGAAATCGCTGGAAGAACAAAAGATATCGGCATACCTAGTACGTCTGATTGGAAACTATTTTAGAGACAGGAAAATAGAAATAGGAAAAAGCAAATAAATCGACGTAAGCAGCGGGGTGCCACAAGGCTCTATCTTGGGTCCCACATTAAGGATTGCATATTACGACAGGATACTCAGGCTGGTCCTCCCGGAGGGAACTCACCTCGTGGCATACGCGGACGATATGGCAGTGGTGGTGATAGATGGCAATGCGGAATACCTGAAACGAAAAGTGGAATTGTCGTTTAATATCATAGACCAGGAGCTAGAAGAAATGGGTCTTGAAATTGCGCCAGAAAAATCCGAAGCATTGGTACTGGTGGGGAGAAGGACCCTATCTGAGATGAGCATATGTTTTAAAAATACGACAATTAAAACAAAAAAAGTATAAAATATTTGGGCATACGACTGGATAAAGACCTAAAAATGTATACGCACTTGTAGGAAACAGCAAAAAACCTAAGCCAAACGGTAGAACAGCTGAGAAGGTTAATGACAAATGTTACGGGACCAAGGGCGAGCCGCAGACGCACACTCTGCACAGTGGCACTGTCAAAAATGCTGTTCTGTGCTCCTAGGTGATATGAATTGTTGATAAGAACTAAAAAATATAGAAGGATGTATGAAAGAATACAGAGACAGCTGGAAATACGGATATGGACTTCCTATAGGACGGCCTCGACGGAAGCGCTGTCGGTAGTTGCCGGGTTGATGCCAATAGACCTGATGGCAAAAGTAAGGCTAAGAAGGTACCTTGAAGGGGAGGAGAGCAGTGGTCGGATTAGAGAAGACACTATGCACGAGTAGCAGACAAGATGGAACCAGGAAACCAGATGTGCGGTCTGGACAAAACGAATCATCCCACTCATAGAACCATGGGTGACACGAGGATACGGAGAAGTAAATCACTTTCTCTCGCAGCTGCTGCTCGGACATGGTAGCTTCATGGCATACCTCTATCGCAGACATCTGAGGGAGACCGAAAATTGTGTGTACTGCCCGGACCTGGTGGATGATTGCCTCCATACATTTTTCAACTGCCCCAGATGGGCGAAACAACGGATGGAAATGGAAATAACGTTGGGAGTAAAGTTGATGCCAGAAAACCTACAGGAGACAATGCTACAAAGCAGAGAATGCTGGGACGCAGTGGAGAAGCTAGCCGCATCTGTCATAATAGCAAAAGAGAAGGACGAAACGGATCGCAAAAAAAGAGGAATAAGATAAACAGAAGGCAAACCCCGAGCGAAGTAATGCTGAGAAGGCAGTCCAGCAAGGGGTCAGAATTGAGGAGTGGGTTTTTTAGTGGGTAGTCAAGCCACTGAGGCGAGTAGTCCCACACTCCCCAGAGCAATTTGGACCACTGGGGGCCGTACGTAAATGTATTTTTCCCCTCCTCCCGAATTTTTCGGAAAATTTCGTTTCGTTCCGCACGATTCATACCACGTAGGAGCACAGAACAGCATTTTTGACAGTTCCACTGTGCAGAGTGTGCGTCTGTGGCTCGCCCTTGGCCCCTTAACATTTGGCATTAGCCTTCTCAGCTGTTCTACTGTTTGGCTTAGGTTTTTTGCTGTTTCCTGCAAGTGCGTATACATTTTTAGGTCTTTATCCAGTCGTATGCCCAAATATTTTATACTTTTTTTTGTTTTAATTGTCGTATTTTTAAAACCTATGCTCATCTCAGATAGGGTCCTTCTCCCCACCAGTACCAATGCTTCGGATTTTTCTGGCGCAATTTCAAGACTCATTTCTTCCAACTCCTGGTCTATGATATTAAACGACCATTCCACTTTTCGTTTCAGGTATTCCGCATTGCCATCTATCACCACCACTGCCATATCGTCCGCGTATGCCACGAGGTGAGTTCCCTCCGGGAGGACCAGCCTGAGTATCCTGTCGTAATATGCAATCCATAATGTGGGACCCAAAACAGAGCCTTGTTGCACCCCGCTGCTTAAGTCGATTTTTTTGCTTTTCCCTATTTCTATTTTCCTGTCTCTAAAATAGTTTCAAATCAGACGTACTAGGTATGCCGATATCTTTTGTTCTTCCAGCGTTTTCAAAATCTCAGACCACGGTGCAACTCAAACGAAATTTTCCGAAAAATTTCGCTGTTTTGCCCAATTGGCCTTTGGGTTTTGGGATCTGTTGACGGTTTGAGATTTGGTTCCTTAGCAGATGAATAAAAAATCTCGCGGTAAAACTAGAATTTGGAAAATTTGCCATTGATTCTTTGCTTTCTGCCCTAACAGTATTTTAACTAGGACTAGCCTAGCGTGAGTACCGCGCAATACAACTAGTAAAAGAGTGGATGACAACCAATAACTTAACGGTTGAAATGAAATGTCCGTAGCTATGTTACTTACTGGGCTTAAGAGATTAAAGCCAATATATTTCCAAATACAAAAGACTCGCATAGTCCCAAAGGATGAAATCTCATACGTTGGAGTAGTAGTGGATAAGAGACTTTCCTTCGACCCAAACTTCACGAAGGCAGCAGCTAAGGGTATGATGGTAGCTTCAGCTCTGTACAAAATTATGCCCAATGTAGGTGGCCCAAGAAGCCACAAACGCAGACTCCTTAGTATGGTTACACAATCCACTAAGCTTTACGCCGCAGTACAAAGAAAGGTCGCACACGTTATTCGGGTCTGTGGCGCATGTAAAACTATATCCGGGGAAGCAGCCCTAGAAATCGCTGGCATACCTCCCATAGACCTCTTTGTAAAAGAGACAGCTGAATTGTACGTGAATGGTAGTAACAGGTCAGCAAGAAGAACAGCTAGAAAAAACTTTCTAGAGGAATGGCTATGAAGATGGCGGATATCGGACAAAGGCCAATGGATACAGCTGGTCATAGCAGACATCTCGACATGGCTGAACAGGAAGCACGGTGCGACAAACTTTCATCTAACACAATTCCTCTCAGGTCACGGCTGCTTCCGTGACTACCTGCATCAAATACGGACAACCTGGCGAA
The DNA here is from genome assembly GCA_944588485.1 of Phosphuga atrata. Taxonomy (NCBI): domain Eukaryota; kingdom Metazoa; phylum Arthropoda; class Insecta; order Coleoptera; family Silphidae; genus Phosphuga; species Phosphuga atrata. The sequence continues at coordinate 3,326,768 of OX155907.1, forward strand.
TATTATGGCGTGATAGACTTGGTACGCCACATCTTATTTGACTGCTATAGATTTGACCTTGAAAGAGAAAGACAAACAGGTGGTGTGCAGATGCCGTTCGAACCCGGAACGATGATGAGTTTCTTGATAGATAACAAAACAAATTTGGAGAGGACCGACAGGCTTGGCAATATTATGTCCTCCAAAGAAGATGACGAGAGGCTGAAACGCCTCAGAAACAATCAGATAGTGCAAACAAGCTAAATCACCAGCTAACGAGCAAAAACATTAATTTACAACCATCTTTCTGAAGACATGCTATACGCGGTTCCGGAATGATTGGCGGGGTTCTCAAGGGCCACTTTTCTGCATAGCTCCTAGCTGCCAGCTAAGCCCAAAAAAGGCCTAGCCCAAAAAAACCTAACATCCCGGCTCTAACAGTACTTTGTGGCGGAAATGTTGCTGCTTTTCTGAAATTCCTTGGAAAATTCTGTTTGATATGATTTTCAATCTTATTCTGAGCAAATAGAAAAGGTTTCTCAAAATTAAAAAAAAGCAGTTGACATAATTCTTTCAGATTTGGGCTGTTTAGATTTGTTTAAGCTTAACATATTTAAAAGTTTGGAATGTTTGCATGAATTTTTTTCATACAATTTTGGCTAAAAAGTTGCTAATTTAAAATTTAAGTGAAACATATTTTATGTAATTTTTATTATTAAAAATTAACAAAATGTTTAGTTTCTTCACAAACACATTTTGGCAACTACTCCCAAATCCGTATATATATATTTTATGTTTTGTAAATTCTTCTTCTTCTTTATATGGCATTCCCTTTCAGGAGGTTTGCAATCATCATCGCTATCTTCATCTTGGAAGTGGTAGCTCGTAATAACTCTTGGGATGTTGTATCATACCACTCTCTCAAGTTACGCAGCCATGAGTATCTGCGTCTACCGCTGTTCCGTTTGCCTATTACTTTGCCCTGAATTATCAGTTGAAGCAACTCATACTTTTCTCCTCTGGATATATGGCCTAGATATTGTAGCTTCCTTCTTCTTATTGTTTGTATGATTTTATGTTGTTTGTTCATTACTCTAGTGCTCGTCACTTTGTACGTTCTTGGTATTTCTCTAGCTTTTTTATTTGTGTTTGTTTTAAAGTCCATGCTTCCATTCTATATAGTAGAATGGAGAACACGTAGGCTCTTAGAATTTTTGTACGTAGATCAAATTTTAGTTGTCTATCACAAAGAAACACACGCATTTTAAGGAATGGCTTCTGGCCATTTCAATTTTGGATATAATTTCTAGGGTTTCGTCTAAGGTATTGGTTATCCATGTACCAAGGTATTTAGATTTAGTAGCCTTTTCTATACGTTTGTTAAAGTTGATGTATAAGTCTTGATATTTTGTTCTGCTTTTTGTTATGACCATGTACTTCGTATAATTTGTAAATTAGACATTGTTAATTAACATATGTTTGTAAAACATATATTAATGGTTTAGACATATATAATGTTGATGATTTAGACATATTTAAAATTGTAGCATTGTCGCGTCAGGAGATTCTAATGTTTACTATTTTAGTATTTATTTTAGTATTTATTTAACCACTAAAATTTTACTTTAGTAAATTACATTATGCAATTAGCCGTGAAATCCTGCAGAGGTACACGCGGGTACCTGTTGGCAGGACTGGTAGATCTTACCAACTAAAATTTATTTACACTCTTACACTTACACTCTTACACTTTAGTTTTTAACGTCGGTGTGGTCAGGGGTGCAGGTGAGTAAAGTGTAGTCTAGTCCGCTGTAACCTAACCGCTGAGCCTCGGATGTGATTAAACGACTGGCCATTTACTACTCGGTCTTGTTCCAATTCAAGCTATCGTAACCACGAATTGAACTTCCACCGAACGTTTCTCCAAACGTGTAGTAACCTTCCAAAAGGCTTGGATAATTATCCCTCAACAACAATAATCATATTACAATGGTTTCCGCCACGAACAAAACGACCGCTCCGCGTTTAATCCACTTTCTACATTGCGGACAGGGATCTTTGTAGATCATTCTACGGATATCTGCGACTGTTACAACACCCGATAAACACCCAAACAAGGAAAAAAACCCACACCAAAACCAAAAATACACCACGGACAGATGTCAAACTAATTACGCTAACGACGTTTAAAAACTTTTAAGGAATTTAAAATTCTGTAATTATTGCATACAGGATTGTTTTGAAGCTTTGAAGATTACGATCACTTTTATTTCGAAAAAAAACCTTTACCAGTGTTCACAATTTAAATATGCGTTAATTTACAAAGTAATTTAAATACGCAAATAACGATTTCCAAGGGTAATTACAATGTGTTTCCCAACTTTACCCTTAAAGAAAAATCAATGGAAGTCCAACGAATCGCTCTAGAAACCACCACAGTAATTTGAAACATTACAAACACATTGAAGGAAATGGTGGATGCGCAAGGACTTGAGATTCCGAGCTTTTGATAAAATCTAGAATATTTATGATGCAACAGTAAAACTCAAACAGAAATGTTAATGTACTTTCCAAATCCTAATCTAATAAAGTTGCATGTCGACTTGTCCACACATATATTAAAAAACGAGGAAAGTCTAGAATAAGTTTTGTTGAGGAGATATTTTAGATTTCCATTTAGATAACGTACATAATTTATGTTAATAGAACAAAAAATGTTTATTTATAAATATACTGGGGATGCAATATTTCGGCTAAATCGATTTGATTGTAATGTAAAAAGCCTTCTAAACATATCGCGAATTTGTAATTCCATATTTGAATAGTCTAGAAATTCTTTCAAGGATTTGAATTAAACGTTTTTAAATGATCGATTCCATGAATTCCAGTAGTTAGATATCTACTAAAATAAAGGGGGGCAAATTGTCGGGTTTCTATGTCCCTCCGGGCACAATACATAAATTACACAGTTAATTATATAATTCTAATTGTAAACTATCGATTTCTTTCGTCCAAAATAAAAATAATATGCGGTTTATATGCAAATATTTCATGTCACATATTTTCGACCTTGTTCAAAATCGCAAGGCTACATACAATAAATATTAAATATAATATCTTGTTCTTTAATATGAATTATTTTACTCGCGACTTTCACCTTAAAACGAATTTCGAAAGGAAATATGCGTGTTGTAACTTTATTTAACAACTAAATATTATACAAGTTTATAGGGCTGCCTTTAAGGTAGAATAGTTTAAGATTGAATTTCTTATAAAATATTTTGATATCAAATTACATAAATTTCGATAAAGTCGCTTTTATATTTCATGTAATGTAGGTTTGTAAAATAATGTGTCAAATAATTTACCATTGCATTATTTGAAAAGAAATTCCGTTTTTTAACGTTTTTGTGTTACAAGAAATCGAAAACTCTGATGTTCCATGTAATTTGTAAAATAAACTTTTGTCCATTTACAGGAATAATCAACAAAATATTTCCTATTAAACGTTTAATTGTCAAAATTTTAATTAGCATTGAATTAAAACGCAAGGTGAACAAGATAAAACATACGGATTGCGAAAAAATATTTAGTCTATTCACCAGTCGAAATTCGAGTCGTGTTAAATGTTTAAATTTATATTACTATGAATAACAAGTTATACAGTGTGAAAACTGGAATAAAATTCATAACTTCGATATAGGCGATAATTTTTTTTATCACGTGGGCTTTGAAAATATTCAAGAAATAAATAGTGTTGCATTCCTTGCAAAGAGATCTTTCAAACGAGGGCACTTCCGGGAACAGATAAGCAAACAGCATATACATAGAAATGAGGGCAAGAAAATACAATACGTAACGTGTTTCGGAGTTTTTGCAAAAATCGCCAATATCGAAGTTATGAATTTTAATCAAGTTAAAGTTTCCACACTGTATAATAATTTTATATATTAAGTGTGTAAGTATGGATTACCACGTAGTAACGGTCGCAGCCATCCTATTCCTAAAATCTCTTTGTGTCTATAAAAAAGTAATAGATTTCTAAACCGTTCCATATAAAAGAATTTAATTATAATTTCCTGTAAACGTCGCCTTGTAAACTTGTAATTATTTTCACTTTAATATAAATTCCCGTGCGTCCACTATATAGACACATTTGATTGCACTTTGTCGTCGTAAAATTAGATAGAAATCATTTATTACGCAATAAATGATTTATTGTTATTAAAATTGTTTTTTTTATGTTTATGTTAAGTTTAATTTCAATCCTATATGTTGAGTAAACATGGAATCGAATCAACGGCTATTGATTATTTTCGTTAAGGAAGTCGAGGGAGATAAAATCGCTCGCATCAACACATAACAAACACATCTCGAAATGGAAAACTACTCAGATTTCAGCTGGAAATGACAAAAAAAGTTTCTGAAATATTAAATCAGACAGACGCAATACCTTTTTTAGACGCAATACAGTTTCCTTGATTTTAACTTAAACTGAAAAACATTTATTTGGAAATTTTCTAATTTTGTTTTCCTAATTAGGTATATTTAACAGGAAATTAACATTATAGTCAACAGGACAAAAAATAGAACCTTTTGAGAACGAATAGATAAGTTTTTTTTATGTAATTTGTAATTATGTTGTTTTCATGTTAAATTATTTGGAAACTTAATTTGAAATCTTTCTAGAAATTTACTTAGTATTCAAGTTATTTTTGTTTCAAAGCAGAATAAACGTAGTTGTAGATAATATTCTACAAATATTATATAAACATTTTCTTAGATTTGGTTACAAATTTTCTTGGAAATAGTTTGTTTTAAATTTAAGTTTTTACGCATTTTCTCAGAAATAAAAATCCTTAATCAAATTTCATAAATTGGAATAATTATTTAATAATTAATAACTGCGTTTTACGATTTTTACCATAATTTTCATTGAATAATTGAACAAAAAAATAGGCATATAAACTTGCATGCATAGAAATCAGCCCACTGTAAACTTTTAACTTAACTATTAACTTTTTTTTTTAGAAACTATTTATGAGATGAAATTCTTTCCTGAACTGGATATGTTTTGTGGATTTTGCAAATAAAGAGTTGCTAATTCTGCTTGTCTTCTTTCTTTAATTCGGTCTTCTAAGGCATATTATAATTTCAAATTTATTTCAGTGTTTAACTTTTAATTCATTTAACAGAAATTCAAATATAACTTCACTTGTTAACATGCACAATGCACAAGCACTGGCCAATGCAACTCGTTGCATAGCATGAATAGAAAACCAAAAAAGATAAAAAATAATTTTTACCTAACAATTTTTTTTGTTGGGGTCGAAGTAAGCACCTCAAGGTTAACTTAGGAAGTAGACTCTTCGGAATATCACAAGCATCTTGGGACCGCTTTTCGCATAACTTTCAAGATGTTGTTGAATAGTGTTGCCTTTACATCCCCCCTCCACTTACAGTGATTAGGGGTTCAGGTACTAACATTTTTTATCTTTTCGGCTTCTTTCCCTTTCCGATCGTCTAGAATTTTTATTGTCATGATGTCTTGGATCATGCTTGATGTATCTGCCCATAAGTCCTCCGACGAGATCATTTGGTCAACCATAGCTAATGGGTCTAGTGTTTGTCCAGTCTTATCCTTCCATTTATCCCTTTCAGGTATCCACCTGTCACACTCAAAAACGGTATGCGCCGCGCTGTCTGTGAGTGCACAGTAAATACAGAGGCAATCTGTGGCCCTACCGATGCTATGGAGAAAGTTCCTGAAACAGCCATGTCCGCTCAAAACTTGGGTGACGTAAAAAATTGTTTCGCCGTGTTTTCTAGTTGCCCAACGCTCCACATCAGAGATTAGGATTCTGGTCCAGTATCCCTTAGTGGATAGGCTCCACTGATTTTGCCAGGCCTGGTACATTCGGGCCTTCGCTAGACCTTTTTTGTCGGCCTGTGTGCCATCGCCGTTTGATCTGCCATTGTAGACTTCTACCCTCTCTTCTGCCATTAATTCTATGGGTGGTATGCCGGCTAACAATAGGGCAGCATCCCTAGAGACAGTCCGGTAAGCACAGCATACTCTTAGCGCCATTTTCCTTTACGGTTACCAAGTTTTGTCGAATAACTTGTTTTCTCAGAGCCTTTGCCCAAATTGGGGCTGCGTAGAGCATTGCGGAGTGAACCACCGAGCAAAGAAGTTTTCGCTTACTACTGCAGGGTCCTCCTACGTTGGGCATTCATTTATCTAGCGCTGCTGCAGTTCTCAGTGCTTTGGCTGCCACTGTGGTGATATGGCGATTAAAGGATAGGCTCTTGTCAAAGGTTACACCTAGATATTTTAGCGATTCATTTGGCGTTATGTTTCTCCTTTTATTTTAAATGTGATGGGTTTCGTTTTCCTTAGTCCAGTTAGCAATATTGCTTTTGTCTTTTCTGGTGCCAGCTTTAGTTTCTTGATTTTCATCCATTTATTGACCTGTTCAATTGGCCTGTTTGCTCTCGGCATAGTTTCCGTTTCCGGCTTCCTTGACACTACAAGTGCCAAGTCATCAGCGAAGCCAACGATGTCCACACCTTCCGGTAGCTTCAGTCTGAGTACTCCGTCGTAAAAGATATTCCATAGAGTCGGTCCCAAAACAGAGCTCTGTGGCACCCCACTACAGACATCTTGCTCCACTAATTTGTTGTTTTCTTGGAGAACAACTTTCCTATTATGTAGGTAACTTCGTACCAGACGTAGCAGGTATGGTGAGATACCTCTTGCTGAGAGCTCCTCAAGAATGTTTTGCCAGGCAGCTGAGTTAAAAGCATTGCTTACGTCAAGAGTGATAAGGGCACATAGCTTTCTAGTTCTCTGCGTATCCGCTTGCGCATTTTTTGCTACTTCAATGAGTTTTGCTATAGCGTCTACTGTTGATTTTCCCTCTCGGAAGCCATATTGTTTTTCTGACAGTTGTTTGCCTGACATAAGTTCTAGTTTTAGTCTACAAAGTATCAGGTGTTCCAAGAGTTTGCCCGACACATCTAAGAGTCAGAGGGGCCTATATGAGGAAGGTTCCTGTGGTGCTTTATCACCTTTCTTAATTAGCACCAGCTTGGCTTTTCTCCAGTCGTCGGGAAAGATTCCATCGCTAGCTATATGGTTCATTACGTTTAGGACATATGTTGGGAACTTATCCACTGCGGCTTTTAGAGCCTCAGGTGGTAGTCCGTCTAGTCCGCTAGTCCGCTTTACCATTACAAATACATTGGCTGGCCCTTAGCAATTCATCTTCCGTAAATGGGACTACATCCGTCACGTTGGGTAGCTCCCAGCTCGGCTCCTCATGAGTTGGGAACAGTTTGTCTACCACCTCCAGCATCTTTTCCATCAGAACCTGTAAGATTGGGTGCCTTATTTTCCCTCGCATTGCGATTTTATACGCATCCCCCCAGGTATCTTCGTTCATTTTTTCGCACAAGTTTTGAATTTTTGCCAGTTACATATTCTTGTCTGTTTTTTTCCCTGAAAGCTAGGTCTGGATTATTTCTTCCTTTGCGCAGATATATGCGTCTAGACGCAATGCAAGCTGCCCTTGAAGAGGCGATTTCATCGTTCCACCAATAGACACGCCTGGGTTTTACGAACCGCTTTTTTGTGGCAATGTTGCCTCATATGCTTTGCTTTGTGTTATTATAAACGACTCTGCTGTACGGTCTTGTGGCTTTTTAATTTGTTCCTCAAAGTTTTGTAATATTGCGGGTGTTGTTCTGGTGGGCTATCTCTTTTTGCCCACGTACCTGGGGGAAATGCACGTTTCACAGTCTTTAATCGTGTAGAAGATATAATTGTGGTCACTTAAGGATTCCCTCTGTAGGACTTTCCAGTTTCCTATTTTGTTCGCTAAATTATTAGTTGTGAGTGTGAGGTTAATAATCGACTGGGACTCCCTGCGCTGGAAGGTTCATTACCTTCATATTTTATATACAGGTCCATTGTAGAGATCCAGTCCATTACAATATCGCCACGTGGATCCATTTTTGGTGAGCCCCAATATGGTGATGTCGCATTAAAATCGCCGGCTATAAGTTTTGGTTTTCGTTGGCTTCGCATGGAGTCGCTCAGATCATCCAATGCCTTTTGTAAGTGGTCAAGATTTTTGTTGGGCGAAAAGTAGCAGCTATAGAATATCATTTCTGCAGTCTCTATACAAACGTAGCCCGTTCCACATCCACTGCCTAATATTGGAATAGTTTTGTTTATGGCTCTTATTGCGGTGTCTTTATTTTGGTCTGCGTACTATTTTGTATTACTAATTATTTTTTTTTAGCTCACTTAGTATTATGATATCAATATTTAACTCAGACACTGTGACATGCAGCAGGTCATGCACCCCACGGGATCTCATTGCATTTAATTGGAGGACTTTCAACATTTGTGCTGAATTTTTTTGATGTTGCCTTGCCTCCGCCAGCGCTTTTTGGAAATTTGGGCACATGCCAGAATTTGCCCGGTGTCCCTTACTTTGACAAAACGGACAGAATTCTTCGCCTTGGCACTGTTTGGCAATGTGGCCTTCTTGGCAGCATCTTAAACAGAGTTTTTGTCTGTCAGGTCCGTTGCACTCTTTTGCGGTATCCTATCTGCCAGCATCTGTGGCACCAATGTCGAGGTGTTCTCTTATAGCGTCTTCTACTTCGGCTGCCGTAGTAACAGCGTCTATATCCTTGACGTGCAGTATTACGCTGTCAGTCATGGCACGCACATTTGCTGTTGGGCACTTTTGTGCTATGCTTTTCCTCAGATCCTGTCCGTGGCCACCTTTTACCTCTTGTAAAAGTTATCCTGATTTAACTTGGTGCATCTTTGTGATGACTATTCCTGATGTTTTGGTGTAAATTTCATTTCGTATCATCTTGACCAGATCAGGATATGATCGCCCTTCCTCTTTTACAAAAACTGCATCAGTATTTTTTTCCTCGGATCCTTGTGTCCTTTTTTGCCTAGGTTTTTTTACAATCTCTGTCCAATGTGTGTCTTTTTTCGACGGCGTTGGATCTATGTTAGTAGCAGTATGTACTTTATTGTTATAGATCCTCACTTCAATATTTGTACTGGCAAAGGTGAATTCAATTGCTTTTTTCACTGTTAACCAGTTTATTACGTTAGGCTTATAAATAGCGATTTTATTTCTACCGCTGTGCTGTATGAGTTTTTCAATGTTTGTAGACAGCTAAAAATGGTTTTTACCTCCACGTGTCCTCCTGAATTTTCCTCCATAACCATTTGGTAAACATATCTATCGTTTATTGTGGTGGTGCCATCATCCGACGGTGCTTCCATCGTGTGCTTCAAGTATGCCACTTTCCCTATTGTAATGTCTTGTTTGGACATTTCTATGGGCCTGGCATACGCCTCGAGGAGTGCTTTGGGTACACCTGCATCAGGATTTAGGTTTTCGGCAATGCACCAGGCAAAGTCCCCTTCTGTCGATGTTAGCAGCGCATTTCCTTGCCCTTCTTTCGCAGTACGAAAGGCTTTTTGGGGCCATATTTTTTGTTCTGCCTCTATAAATTCATCAAGGGTGTAACCGTTGTCTATTTCCTGTAGTAATTTTTCCAGAAACTCCTTTTCTTTGTCGATTTCCGATTCTCCTGTCTGCGTGTTAGTATCTTTGGTAACAGGCCTCCATTTAGGACTAGATTCTTTCTCAGCATGTTGAGTCAATTGCCCACTTATCCATATTCTCTCGAGGGCATCTGCCAATGTACACATCTCATCGGTTGCTTTCTCAACTTCAGGTTTTGTATTTGAGTTCGCCTTTACAAGTATCCTCAGTTCATTTGCTTTCGCTATTACTTCCTTAGGAATAGTTTCTAGCTCCTTTCCCGTTCCTTCGCTAGGCTCGTGCCTGTTTATATTTTGCCGTTTCCTCTTGGTAGGCTGCTCTACCGGGGAAGATTGTAGGTCAACTCTATGGAGTGGTTCAATTTTCTTGTAATCTCTTTTTTCCGTTAAGGAGAAGATCTTTCTCTGATATTTGGATTGGCGGGTGGTGACCGTTTTACGGCTTCTCTTCTCAAGAATGGGTTACTTCCATCAGCTTCTTCGTTTCCTTCCATTATGCTGCACCGTAAAGCGGCAGTTACAGATAAATTGAGCTTGTCTTATAGCAAAGACCCGGTATATACTCTGGTTTTAAATCAAAGGGTATAGCATACACATTCGTCAAAAAAGAGGCAAGGACGGAATAGTATTCGTTAAAAGACGAGCTACCAAGCGCGTGCATCGAAACCGGCTTGCCGGCGCAAGAGTTCGGTGCCTAGCGCTATGGGCTATTAGCTACTATAGTTGTTTAAAATATTGTGTGCTTCACGTACGTTTATTAAGATAAGATTTATTGCGCGAAAGAAAGAATACGCGGGATAATTCTCACCATGCGGTTACAAAAAAAGAAAAAAAAAGAAACTAAAACAAGTTCTCTAAGATCTTAATACTTATATATATATATATATATATATATATATATATATATATATATATATATACGTTAATGGGAAACTAGAAAATAGGAAAAAGAAATAAGTATTTATTAACCTGTACTGATGATCTTAGTAAATTCCTAGTAGCTATCCCTATCGAAAATCAAGAAGCAAATACAGTAGCCGAAGCTTTCGTTACTTGTGTCATCTGTCGGTACGGTCTCCCAGAAACTGTCTTGACCGATCAAGGAACAAATTTCCTAGGTCACGTTTTTAAACATACATGCAAATTATTAGGGTTGAACAAAATTCATGGAACCAGTTTCCATCCCCAAACTAATGGCGGTTTAGAAAGAAACTTTTTGAGTATCTTCGTTGTTTTATTAACCGGGATATGAATGATTGGGATAAATTTATACCATACGCAGTATTTACGTATAATACCACTCCCCATACTTCAACAGGTTTTTCCCCATTTGAACTAATTTAGGCCATAAGGCAAATCTTCCAAACTCATTGAAAAAATCACCCGAATTGTGCTACAATTACGATAATTAATATTCTGAAATGAAATCACGTTTGCAACATGCTCATGAAATTGCAAAAGGCACTATTTTAGGCAAAAAGGAAAAATCAAAAATTTATTAAGATAAAACATCCAAACATATCGATTTTTCTAAAGGTGATTCAGTATTGTTAACAAATGAATCCAAACTTATAGGAAAAAGTAGGAACCTTCAAACATTGTTTAAAGGTCCCTATAAGATTGTATCCCTTGATTCAGCAGAAAATTGTACGATTTTGATAAATAAAAAACCCGTTAAAGTGCATTTTAATCGTTTGAAAAAGGCTTCAAATTGAAACAAACTAGATATGTATAATATTGGATATGTTCATTGTAAGTTGTTATAATTAGATTACTATATATAATTCTTATTTTAGGTAGTTATTTCTTAGTTTAGGTAGTTCTCCTTATTGTATTTAGAATTATTATTACTAAATTGTTATTTTTATTATTAAACTGTGTAAGGTTAATTTTAATTGTTATTCCATTGATTGTAAAAGTGTTTTATATTTTTGCACCATTTATTGTCTCAGAAGTTTCATATATTTATTATGTTATTATGTTATATCTCGTAAAATTAGTGATTTTTATATTGTTTTATCTTTTTCTAAGACCAACGAAAAATTTTCGTGTAAGGAAAATTTTTTCATGTACGGCGGAGGTGTTGTAAAGCCCGAGCATTCTAAACTTTGTATAACTGTACCAATAGTGGGAAATGTAAAAACTCGGGGGTGTGAAGATATATAAGAAGAAAGGATGTTAAAAGGGGCAGTTCAATTCCAACAGCAACAGTATTCCTAAATAAATCTAAGTTAAAGTAAAAATATCTAATTCTATTCAAATCCAACCCATCGACTAAGACAAAACAAAAACATATTCGCGATAACTTACAACACTCCGGTCGCTTGCCGCAAACCGAAATTTAACTTCTTCCTGAATGATTAGAATCTCAATCACCCACGAATTGGTGACCCCGATATGATCTGGGAGGCCGGTATCGATATGATAATCTCCCGAATCGGCTCATACTAATAGGTGCAAGCTGGTTTTGTATAGGAAACCGCCTATCAGTGACGTCTACGATGACGCCTCAACCGTCTAAGAGGACGCCGGCAACAACAACGTTTACGATAACGCCTGCAACTATAAAAAACACGATCTACGATGACGCCTTTTACGTCTACGAGGCGGCTATCGACTTGTTAACCTTCCGGATCGACTCATTCTGATAGGTGTATGCATAGGAAGCCGCCTATCAACAAACGACGTATACAAAGTCGCCTTGCAATAAACTTGCAACAACTACGACTACGATGACGCATTAAACGGTCTATGAGGAAGCTAGCAACAACAAACAACATCTAGGATGACGCCTTCAATCGTCTATGAGGACGTCTGCTACAACAAACAACGTCTACTGTAGCGACTTCAACTGTCTACCTGCCGCCTTGCAGCAAACGCAACAACAATGTCTTTTACGATTTTTTTTACGATGATGCCTTCAAGCGCATACGAGAAAGCCTTCAACAACTGCAGCAAAGGGGTGATGTAGCGACAATGGGCCGTTCCTAGTAAATCCTTACAAACAGAGATTAGTTTTTTAATAGGGTACGAACGCCATCGAGTAGCGTCAGGGTACGAACGATATCGAGTACAGTCAGGGTACGAACACCAACAAGTCCAATTCAGTTCATTATAAGTTCCAGTTCAGATATCAGTATCTCAGATACTTCCAGCGACCAATAACTATTTTACAGCTAGGGTTTGACGGATTTTCAAACCCGGTTTAGAAAAACCGGTTTTTAAAGAAAATTTGTCACATTTGAAAACCGGTTTTTAAATTAAGAAAACCGATTTTACCGTAAATTAAATTGTTAGGTTAAAAATCAATTTGTGTGTAGGATTAGTAAAGAGACAATTGACTCAAGTGTTTTGTGTGTTGTTCTTAAGAGATAAGTACTCAAAGTGTTCTACACGTTTTTCTTTTTCCTGTTTTCTAGTTTCCCATTAACGTATATATAAATATATATATATATATATATATATATATATATATATATATATATATATATATATATATGTCTATATATATATATATATATATATATATATATTGGTACAGTTATACCAAGTAGTATATATGTCTATATATATATATATATATATATATATATATATATATATATATTGGTACAGTTATACAAAGTTTAGAATGCTCGGGCTTTACAACACCTCCGCCGTACATGAAAAAATTTTCCTTACCCGAAAATTTTTCGTTGGTCTTAGAAAAAGATAAAATAATATAAAAATCACTAATTTTACGAGATATAACATAATAACATAATAAATATATGAAACTTCTGAGACAATAAATGGTGCAAAAATATAAAACACTTTTACAATCAATGGAATAACAATTAAAATTAACCTTACACAGTTTAATAATAAAAATAACAATTTAGTAATAATAATTCTAAATACAATAAGGAGAACCACCTAAACTAAGAAATAACTACCTAAAATAAGAATTATATATAGTAATCTAATTATAACAACTTACAATGAACATATACAATATTATACATATCTAGTTTGTTTCAATTTGAAGTTGAAATTTCTTTTTCAAACGATTAAAATGCACTTTAACGGGTTTTTTATTTATCAAAATCGTACAATTTTCTGCTGAATGAAGGGTTCCTACTTTTTCCTATAAGTTTGAATTCATTTGTTAACAATACTGAATCACCTATAGAAAAATCGATATGTTTGGATGTTTTATCATAATAGATTTTTGATTTTTCCTTTTTGCCTAAAATAGTGCCTTTTGCAATTTCATGAGCATGATGCAAACGTGATTTCATTTCAGAATATTAATTATCGTAATTGTAGCACAATTCGAGTGATTTTTTCAATGAGTTTGGAAGATTTGCCTTATGGCCATAAATTAGTTCAAATGGGGAAAAACCTGTTGAAGTATGGGGAGTGGTATTATACGTAAAGACTGCGTATGGTATAAATTTATCCCAATCATTCATATCCCGGTTAATAAAACAACGAAGATACTCAACTAAAGTACGGTGCGTTCTTTCTAAACCGCCATTTGTTTGGGGATGGAAACTGGTTCCATGAATTTTGTTCAACCCTAATAATTTGCATGTATGTTTAAAAACGTGACCTAGGAAATTTGTTCCTTGATCGGTCAAGACAGTTTCTGGGAGACCGTACCGACAGATGACACAAATAACGAAAGCTTCGGCTACTGTATTTGCTTCTTGATTTTCGATAGGGATAGCTACTAGGAATTTACTAAGATCATCAGTACAGGTTAATAAATACTTATTTCAGGATGCGGTTTGATTTAATTCTCTCTCTCTCCGTGGCGCTACAGTCCTATATGGACCCGGACCTCCCTTAATTTTCTCCTCCAATTCTCTCTACTTCTGGCTGCATTTTCCCAATTTCGGCTTTGTAGAATTTTTTCCGCATCTTTCTCGACATTTTCCGCCCATCGACGACGTGGTCTTCCTCTGGTTCTGGTGCCTTCCAGTTATGCCTTATATATCTTTTTTGGGATTCTTTTTTCTGGCATCCTAATCATATGTCCAGCCCACTTTAATCTGAGGATTTTTATATGTGTTACCACATCTGGATAGCCGTATAATTCTCTTAGCTCGTGGTTATATCTTATTCTCCAGACGCCTTGTTCTTGTATTGGGCCGAATATCCTTCTAAGTATTCTTTTTTCAAACCTTAGGAGCATTTCTTCGGTTTGATTTAATGGACCGACTATATATAAGAAAATTTTTTCGAAGGGTTTCGAGGACGTTGATGTGATTTTCATTGGTACCTTATTCCTTCTAGAACACTTATTAATTTTGCACACATCACACGATTTAATGAATTTTTTAATATCGTCCAACATTTTATGCCATTTGTACTGTCCCTTAATACGTTTGTAAGTTCGATTTACACCTTCATGCCCACCTAACGGAGTAACATGGTATTCTCTAAGAATGGTATTAATTTCTTCTTTTCTTAAGTTTTGATTGACATTATCATGAAATATAATAATTTTTATGTCAGTGTCCTTAAAAATGTTTCTCGTCATTAATGTAAAGTATTTAACATTTAGTTTATTCATCTTACAGTTTGACGAAGGGAAAGATAGTTGAAAAATCTCATTTTCCAAACAAAAGTCTTTAAGTGAAAACAAAGAGTCAAAAATGATTTCGTTTTTTACATCATCTAAGTTATTTTCCTTAATTATAAGGTAAATAAAATATCTTTCATCAGATTTTAAATAAATTAAATTGGAAAGTTTGGTATGTTGAGATGTAAGTTCGGGTACACTATTATGATATTCTATATCACTTGATAAAATTTTGTCGTAAAAATAAATTATACTATTTTCTATAGGGCTATCATTAATACCTTCTTCGCAGTCGATAATATTAGAATTAATAATCGTTGTATGCTCTATCTCTCTTACAAAATTTCCATATGAACTAAAATCTGTGAAATTACATTGAACGGGTTGTACATTTATTGAATGAATTCGACTGAGCGCATCGGCGTTAGTGTTTAATCTACCTGATTTATGAATGATCTCAAAATCGTATTCCTCTAATTTTAAACGAAAACGGGTTAAACGCGATGACGGATCAGTTATTGAAAATAAATAAATTAAAGGTTTATGGTCGGTTATAATTTTAAATCGTTTTCCATACAAATACGGCCTAAAGTATGTAACACTATAAACAATAGATAATAGCTCTCGCTCAATAGTAGAAAAATTAATTTCCGCATTATTCAGTGATCTAGAGGCATATGCGATAGGAAGATCTTTCCCTACTTCTCCTTGTGATAACGCGGCACCTATTGCATATTGACTGGCATCGGTGGTCAATATAAATTGTTCGGAATAATTTGGATAACGTAAAATCGGGGGATTAATTAAATTGAGTTTTAATTTTTCTATAGCTTCCAGCTAAATACGGAATTCTATTTTAGTAATTTATTTAGAGGTTTCGCTATTTCTGCAAAATGTTTGATAAAACGCCTATAATATGAAGCGAAACCTAAAAATGACTTGACTTCTTTTTGGTTAGATGGTTTAGGATAATTCCTAAATACCTCAGTCTTTTTTGGATCCGGTTTGATTCCGTTTTCGGAAATGACGTGACCTAAATATGTAACTTCTTTCCGGAGAAACTCGCACTTTTTCGGTTGAATTTTTAAATTATGAATTAAAAGTATATTGAATACATCGATAAGTTTAGAATTATGATATATCAAGGAACATCCATAAACGACTATGTCATCCATGTACACAAAACATTTGAGTCCTTGCAGACCTGATAACACGTTGTTCATAAGTCGCTCAAAAGTAGCGGGTGACCCTTTCAGTCCCATAGGCAATCTTTTATATTGATAATGCCCTTCAAAGGAAAACGCGGTAAGGTGTTTACTGTCTTCGTGTAATGGGATTTGATGAAACCCTGTAGCAAGATCGACCACGGAAAAATACTTAGAATGTCCTAACTGTTCTAGTATCTCTGTAATATTCGGTAAAGGATAAGCATCAACTTCAGTTACATCATTTAGTTTCCTAAAATCGACAACCAATCGCCATTTTTTATTTCCATCATTGTCCGGTTTTTTGGGAACAATTAGTATGGGAGAATTATAAAGTGAGTTACTAGGTTTTATTATTCCATCATTTAACATAGTGTGAATTTGATTTCTAATTTCGTTCTTTTGATGATGTGGTAATCTATATGGCTTTATATTAATCGGTATTTTTGAAATTAATGGTATATTATGTTTAATAGCATCCGTATATGTTAGTATATCGCCTTCTAATAAAAAGATTTCATTAAATTGCTTACAAATATTTATAATTGATTCGCGCTCCTCTTTGTTCAGGTGACAAGTATTAATTTCATTCACTAAATGGGATAATCGATTAGCGTTAATGCATGACGAGGAGGTTAATACATCAAATTCATCTAAATTTTTTAATTCCACTTGATTGGATTTTAAAACTATGGGTAATTCGGAAATATTTAGAATGTTGATGGCACATAATCCATTCTTTGGTTCAAGTTCAATTTGTTCAATTTGGGACAAACAGACCAGGGCAAATTTCTTTTCGCAAGCAAACCTTAGGGGTGTTATTGCCATCTACTTTAATTATAGTAATAATTTCTGAACGAGCAGGTATTTCAATAAATTCGGGGTGGGATTTTTTTTGGGGCAATGTGTCCGCATGGCTGTTTGAGTTCGTCGAAATGGTCGGACTTTGCGTAGTTTGATGGGAGATGGGGGAAGAAATAATATTTATTATCGACCGTTATTTGAAGGGTAAGGTTTTCTTAGTATATGATTGCACCATAAAGTGATAAGAAATCCATTCCCAATATACCATCTTGCGGTATATTTGAACTATTTGGGATAATATGGAATGGGTGGTTTATGACTACGTGATCAGACAATTTAATCTTTCCATTACCTGAACCAAGTGACCTCACAGAATTCCCAGAAATTCCTTTCAGGTTTATTTTAAATTTAGGAGAAATTTCAACTCTCTCATCTGTACAATCTATATGTATTAAACTAACGTCCGATCCTGTATCTAACAATAGATTACTAATTTTTGTTTATTACAGGAACTTTTACAATTAATCCGGTATTATTTACTGGACATGACATGCCGGTTATTCGATTTACTCTATTACCGCCATTTGAACTAGGACCTGGGTTTGAAAATTGAACATTTGGCGAATTTGTGTTGGCATTAAATTGAGACCTAGTGATTTCATTATTTTCCGATCTATCACGATAATTTTTATTCCTATTATTAAAATCTCGTTTGCGACAATCCTCTATTAAATGTCCTGTCTTTCTGCAATACCTACAATACATTTGATTTCGGCTCGAATTGAAATTTGAATTATTGACCTATGTGTTTTCGAAAAATTATAATCGTTAAAATAACATTGAGATGTATCGTGATTCGTTTTTCCACACTTACTACATTTTTTAGAAGAATTAGCATTTGTTCTGTGATTCCGTTCCCCCTCGATGGCGACGTCAATAGCTTCTCTCAAGGTTCCAAAACGGCTTGCTTTTATGATGAGTTGCACGAGCGCCTTCAGTCCATCGATGAAAGCTTTAAGGGCGGTTTCGCTGTTAATTTCCCTGATGACCTCGGCGGCGGCTTCTCCACGGTTGGCGATGCATACATCATTTAAATTATGCAGTAATGCTTCAATTTTATTGGCAAATGTCCTCATATCGTCTCCTCCTTGTTTACTAGTTAATAGTTCCATCTGTAGTTGTGCCATTGTTCGTTTTTCACCAAACTCGGTTTCCATGAGCGTTTTCAACTCCTGCCACGTCTCAATGTTGCGATATTTTATTATATTATATGCTTTATTGCACAGTCTTGTTTTTATTATATTTAATAACGTAGATCTTTATCCAGCGGTAGTTGCAGTTTCATTTACGATATCACAACACATAAAGAACTTATGCAGCTCATCTTTATTCCCGGAGAATTCTGGAATCATTTTTAACGCGGTTTCTGCGGAAAATCCCATATTGAATTTTAGTTGTCCAATGTCTTGATTTTCAATTTCGCAAACTGGCTTTTGTTCTTCGTCTGCTCTCGACATCGACTTAGACGTTTTATAACTATAATCACCTTACAATAAGTTTTCTTTATTCTTTTTTTTTTCTTTAGTAATTACACAGTGCGTTTTACACCTATTCGCGTAATTTAATTGAATCCAATAACTATTTCACACACACACACACACCTGACACCATTTTTGTTGTAAGTTATCGCGAATATGTTTTTGTTTTGGCTTAGTCGATGGGTTGGATTTGAATAAAATTAGATATTTTTACTTTAACTTTTTATTTAGGATTTATTTAGGAATACTGTTGCTGTTGGAATTGAACTGCCCCTTTTAACATCCTTTCTTCTTATATATCTTCACACCCCCGAGTACCGGCTTTTATGAGGGTCTGAAGGGTGGAAGGTTTACATTTCCCACTATTGGTACAGTTATACAAAGTTTAGAATGCTCGGGCTTTACAACTGAAGTTTGGTTAGTGTTGTAGGGCGGAAGCGGCAGCATGAGGCGTACGAGAGACGGTGTGTTCAATTTCGCGTGTAAGCTTTCGGTGGAACAGGTGCAGGGAGTGGTTCAACGATGCGGCAGATTTCATGTGCATTTGGTTCCATATTTGGATGTTGTATGTTTCTAGATCGAGACGGTGGGCTGGTCAAAGTGTCGGACTTCAGAGCCGCAAGTCCTGGGCTCAAATCCTGGACATCGTAAAAATAACCCACCGTTCTCCTCTAGAAGGCTCTAGCAAAGTCATCACAGTAAAAATCTGCCTAGAAATCTCACCGAATTGTGGTTCGCCAATCACGTTAAAGACTGTAAGAGCTCCCCCTACACTTGTGTCTAAGATCAATACACCAAGCACAAGTGTAGACTGTGGGAGAAGGTCCCAGGTCCTACACAGGACTGTAGTCCTATCAGATAATGGTATATGGATCCAGGTCATGTTTCTAGATCACGTGATACGGATTCAGGATAATTATCACTCACGATTTGTACACGAGGATTTTACATACAAATATATGTACGCAATGGTGGACTGCAACTTACTGTGGAAACTTTGTTGTGATCTAAACTAAAAGGTCTTCTTCGAACGGTTGTGACTCTCTTCGCTGTGTCTCGCTTGAAGTAACTGAGATAACTTGAACTGGAACTTATACTGAACTGGACTGGACTTGATGGCGTGACTCGATGACGTTGTACTCTATCATAAAACTAATCCCTTTTTGTAAGCATTTACTGAACTGAACTGGACTTGATGGCGTGACTCGATGGCGTTCGTACCCTATCATAAAACTAATTCCTCTTTGTAAGCATTTACTGTGAACGGCCCATTGTCGCTAAATAACAAAAAAATTGGGCGGCTTTTTCGACCCAGTTTGCGTTAAACTAACACTCTTGAGAACTAATGAAATTATTAAAAACGAATGATGTGTAAATTTCAATTGCAAAGGCAATAATTACAAAATCTCACAAGTTTTATATTTTCGTTACAAACTCGTCACCACATAAATACGTTCGTTTTTATAATTGGGAAACCATCCTACGTTATAGATAATCATACAAATTTAAAACAAACACATCCTGAATATACATATATTCAGTCTTTCCGGAGCATTATAACTATTACTGAGTCTTTTTTGGACTACCAAAACAAATCTCATATTAAATCCCATCTCTTTGAAATCCCTTTGGTAGTCCTAAAAAGACTCAGTAATTGTTATAGAGCTCCGGTAAGGCTGAATATATTTATATATTTAGGCTGTGTTCCGTTTGTTTTACGTTCGTTTTTGTTTACAGGTTGCTATGCCTATAAACGATAGGCATTCTCGATGAATTTAAAGTCATATTAAAGCATATTAAATTGTTTTTCAAACGACATATTTTTTTATTTCATCTCATAAATCGGTACTAAATAGTTAAAGTCAAAAGTTTACAGTGGGCCGATTAATACAAATATATACATATATGTATGCATATACATTTGCCCTATAGATGGATCCTATAGATCTATTGGACAAATAGATCAGGCCTTGACAAATAGCGGCCCGCGGGACACATGCGGCCCTCGTCGATATTATATGCGGCCCGCGAAGAAATCTGCATTAATTGGAAGTAAAATGTTTATCAAGTTTATCAGTCCTGATGTTTACTTCATTATCTACCTGTCACTATTTTATAGATACTGCACATTTACGGGTGTTCTGAAAATATTTCGTTTTACAAGAAGAATATATTGCCCACTATGAGAAAACCTAAAAATATTGTTCTGTCTATGCGAGTATATATGCAACGGTCGTGGTTTAAAAATAAGTAAATAACTATTAAAATAGAAATAAATTTAATGCGGTCCGCGGTCAAATTTTCTTATACAATGTGGCCCGACAGCCCTACTATAGATGGTAGATATAGGAAGAATGAAAATATTTAATTTTATACACTCATACATATACACTCATACATTCATACATATACACTCATACATGATGTATATTATACATACATGTATATTATGGTTAAAATATGGTTGAAATAATTTATAACCGGAGCTTTTACGTACCTTGCTGAAAATTACTAAATAACCTTATGCATTCAATATTAACAAGAGCATAGTAGTTATTGCTGCTGTATAAATAATGAGTTTTGAATTTAGTTAAATATTTAGTTTGAAACTGAAATAAATGTGTTGATTCCACACTAAACGTTAATTAAAATGTTGACATTGAGTGCAGCAAATGAATAGTTCCGCTAGAATCAATATCCAATTTGTAACACTAAAAGTGCCACAGGAAATTTAGTTTCAGTAAAAGTAAAATGTCACCGAGAAGCCTATTTTAGGGAAATGGTTTCAAGTTCAATGAAACTAATTTATACAACTCATTCACTTCTAAAAGTTAACCCCTTGACATACGAATAAAATGCGCGTTGACGTGCCGTACGTGACGTGACGCATATACATGTGATCTTATCACATATACGTCTTAGAAACGTCATTGTACGTCATGGGGTTAAGCAAGTAATATTAATATTGTATAATATTATAATATTGTTTTATATTAAGGTATCTGTACCCAATATGGCCTAGAACTCAATATGGACTAGAACCCAATATAGCCTAGAACTCAATATGGCCTAATCCAGAGACCTCGGTTAGCACGTGATGGATAAGCAAGATGGTGTCAATAGTATGTTTATACCATTCGTTTTGTTTGATGTATTTTTTCCTCTGAATTTATTCTTTCCTCTGAAGGAATATATTTAAAGCGAGTGTTTGTTTATATTAGCCGGGTCCTTTTATGTTCGAGTAAATATTTGATTTTAATAATTAGATAGGGCAGATAAAAAAGTTGATATTATGCCTATATATATAACATGTTTATTTTGCTTTTCAGTGATATAACCACCCTTTATTTTTCTACTGAATTAATTTTATAAAGAAATATGTTCTCCTGTAAAGAGGAATCAATGGCCTACCTAGGCCATATTGGACATGCATTAGATTTTCACGTTTTTTCACTGATTTGATTTATTTTCAGTCATAAGTTCAGTAGTTGTTAAGCAGCGAGGCAAGTGGACTCAGGAAGCTTTAGAGGCAATCACTGCCAAAAAAGTGTCCGATTATAAAGCAGCAAAGGAATTTGGTATTCCTCGTTGAACTTTTCGCCGGTATATCAAATCAGCCCTGAAAGTTTATCGGTGGAGTTCTGACACACCCGGTATACATAGCCTGTTTACATTTACCAACATCATTAGGTAAACATTTGGAAAATTCATGAATTAGTTTTCAAATTATCAAGAAAAGTACTAAGGCGTACATCTAGGTATAGTGCAGTAATTATTGAAACTTTGTCTTGGTCTTCAAGGTTTGTTTGATCTAGACTAGATTTTTAATAAGCAACGGAAAGAGCCTCCACGCGTACATTTTCTCCTGTATATGCAGAACATGCCGGCGTCCCTGGTAATGCTGTCCTATCAGAGAGTGGCCAATCCTTCCACACCGGAAACCACCGGATACGAAAAAGTAAAGTAAAGATTGATAATCAAGTCTGAATTTATAAATCAGACCTTGTTTTCAAGGTTTCGCCTAGACTAAGTGTGTAATAATCAAGTCTGATTGTATAAACTAAACTTGGTCTTCAGGGTTTGACTTGTAATAATCTAGTCGGATTGTATAGACAAGATTTGGTCTTCAATATTTTATCTAGACCAAATTTGTATTAATCTAGTGCGATTATGTAAACTAGACTTGTCTAGATGAGATTTTTAATAATTTAGTCTAATTATATAGACTAGACAGAGTCTTTAAGGTTTCATCTAGACTAAACTCTTATTAATCCAGTCTAATTATGTAGACTAGACTTCAAGGTTTCTGAATATTTCTTCCTTAAAATTCTGTTCATTTACAAATATTTTAAAAATCTACCAAATTATTATTTTTTAAAAGAATTACGAATTAAAAATTTCCTTAACTTAACTTAAAATTAAAAAAATAAATAAATAATAATTAAAAAAATTTTAACGATTAAGAAATATCTAGATTGCTACCATCTAGGACTAGATAAGATTTATTTATTTATTTATCAAAAACTTAATAAAAAAGAATGAAAACTCAACATCTAAATTTGAAAAGCACTCAATTTAAAGTGAACTTGGTGGATAGAAAAGATTAGAATTTTTAGGGTGGAATATGCCCTTGTTGTACTAATTTGAGCAGCGATTATGTTTGGTAAACAGTAAATGGAAGCGATTTGTATTGTTTCATTGGTTTCTTTGCCTTGGGGGTGCAAAAAATGTGAACAAATAGGGTCAAAGCGAGCGTAATCAATGCAAATAAAGTGAGTTTGAATACAACTCTGAAGGTTTTTAGTTATTAGCCTGCGATTGTCGGGAGATTGAGGCACGAATACTTTGTGGAAATTTTTGGGATTGTGTTAATTTGTGAGAAAATATCCTGAAATCAATAAAATTATCAAAATCAACTTTTCAAAACTAATGAAAAATTTAAGTAAAACGTTTACAATATTAATTAAAATAGGATTCGTGTTTTCTGTATATAAACCACCAGGTGTTGAGTTTTCCTTTGCTACCTCTGATTTCATAGTGTCAACTCTGCAATCGGTGACTTTAACAGTCAGAGTACAGTATGGGGTTATGCACAAGATGATAATAATGGGGAAGAGGTGCTAAAATGGGCAGATACCTCCCAGTTAACCCTTGTTTATGACAGTAAACTTCCTCCATCCTTCAATAGTGGGCGATGGCAACGCGGATACAATCCAAATCTGATTTTTGCCAGTGCTCACTGGCAATAAGATAGGCGCTTGGCGCTCACATTGGCCAAGATTGTATGAAGTTCTCCAGTACCAATCTGTTCTCCAGTACCTAACTCTCAACATCGACCTGTGATGTGCCAAGTTACTGCAATTGCGCGACCGATCACTTTACCCTATCAACGATTCAACACGTAGAAGATTCAACTTCCGGAAAGTCGACTGGGAAAAAATTAGCTCTACTTTGGATGGTTTTGTAGCTGATATCCTGTCAACACCAGAAGAATATGATAAATTTGTGGATGCAGTGAAGAAGGCATCACGGTTATCTATGCCCAGAGGATGCAGGACACAATACTTCCATGGTTTAACATCTAGAACAGCTGATCTTATGAGTAATTATCTTTCACTTTTCGAAGATAATCCATTTAGTGATGAAACCATTTTAGCAGGCCAAGGGCTAATATGCACGATAGCACATAACAAGAGAAAGATGGCTGAAACTAATGAAGGAAACTGACTTTTCTGTTAATTCTCAGAAGGCTTAGAGGCTGCTGAAGAAAGTAAATAGTGATCATAACAAGAGCCCCACACACTCAAACATCACTGCCAATAAAATCGCATCACAACTAATAAATAACGGTATACCAAGATCTTCAGTTAGAAAATCAGACTTTAAACTTGATGTTAAGAATCATAATCAGAACAGTGAACTCAATAGACCATTTGACCTCCCAGAATTAGAAACAGCCATCCGCACATGTAAGAATGGCAAGGCAACAGGACTGGATGATATTTGTGTTCAACAAATTAAACATTTTGGTAATGCCACGAAAATCTGGCCTCTAAATCTTTTCAATCACTGCCTTGCATTTTTCAAGATCCCAAAATTATGGCGCAAGGCTAGTGTAATTGCTATTTTAAAGCCTGTTAAAGTATCAGTTGACCCCAAAAGTTTTAGACCAATATCTCTTCTTTGTCACCTCTACAAGATCCTAGAGAGAATGATCCTGAATCGTTTAACTACTGTAGTTGATCCTCTCCTCATCCCTCAACAAGCTGGATTCTGACCAGGCAAAACTGCACTTCACAAGTCCCTCACCTCACTCATTTCATAGAAGATGGTTTTGAAAAGAAAAAGGTCACAGCTCTAGCTTTTGTTGACCTCTCCGCTGCATACGACACCGTAAACCATAGAATGCTGTTACATAAACTATATAATTTAACTGACGACTATGGATTCACTATGTTGATAGCAACACTTCTACAAGATCATCGGTTCTTCGTTGACTTCCAAGGACACCACTGCCGATGGAGAACTCAGAAGAATGAATTACCCCAGGGAAGTGTCTTGTCTCCCATTTTATTGCAATTGTCAATGTGTACACCAACGATCAACCACAGCCTCAAGGGTGCAAAAGTTTTATTTACACAGCGAGAGGAAGGTCGTCAGCGCTCGCTGCCCAAGCAGAACAGTTTGAAGTCGTAGAGCATACACTCAGCCGTGCTCTAGAACAGCTTGGTACTTGCTATGAAAGGAACCAGCTCATACCAAATCTTAGTAAGACTCAAGTATGTGCCTGCCACTTGAAACATAAGCAAGCTAGTAGAAAACTTGAAGTATTATGGAATGGTTCGTTATTAGATCATTGCTTCCATCCCAAATATCTAGTTTCCTTGGACCGTATGCTTACATACAAGGAGCAGAGCCTTAAGTTGAAGCAGAAGATCTCTTCTAGAAACTGCCTCATTCGTAAACTGTCAGGGACTAACTGGAGTACCCATGCTCAAACATTAAGAATAATAGCACTAGCCTTATGCTATTCAGCAAGAGAATATGCTAGTCCTGTATGGAACAAGTCAGCTCATGCAAAGCAGGTTGATGTTGCCT
The DNA here is from genome assembly GCA_944588485.1 of Phosphuga atrata. Classification (NCBI taxonomy): domain Eukaryota; kingdom Metazoa; phylum Arthropoda; class Insecta; order Coleoptera; family Silphidae; genus Phosphuga; species Phosphuga atrata. Next base: position 3,352,565 of record OX155907.1, read on the forward strand.
TAAATAAGGGCTGCAGGATCATTTCAGGCCGTTTGAGGCCAACTCTTACAAAAAAGTGAATTATCTGGCAGGGATCTCTTCACCTGATATCAGACGTGAAGTGGCTGCAAACAATGAAAGGAGTAAATCATCCACTATGACCTCACACCCACTCTTCGGATATCAACCTGCTGAAAAGAGATTAAAATCGAGGAAAAGCTTCCTCACAACTACTCAACGATTGCAAGGAAGAGCAGCAGCAGCACGAGTTGCCATGTGGAAGCAGAGAACTAGCAATATGTCTGTATGGATGGAACCTAAGGACTCTCTATCTCCTGGCCACACAGAGAACTGGCCAATTTGGAAATCCCTGAACAAATTGCGGGTGGTAGTTGTGAAGGAATATGAGCAGAGAAATATATATTTCGTGTAATATTAATTTATTAGTGAAAACTGTTTTTACAAAGTGCAGTTTACAAACGTCAAAAAAAAATTAATTGTAGCGCCTCTGGCGACAAAACTTTAAACTATATTAGATTGCGTTCTATTCCAACAACCACCCCTGAACGCAAACCCATTTTTGCAATACAAAACAAATTTTTATGTACAGTTACACTTGTAGTCAAAATATCTGCTATCATTTTGTCACCTCTGCAATACAAAAACTTTATATTTGGATTATTAACATGTTCTTTCAAAAAATGTTATCTAATATCTATGTGTTTAGAACGAGGTAGATAGCAATCATTAGTAGACAACTTTATAGCACTTTGATTGTCACTGAATATGGAGAGAGGACTGACTATAGGTTGTCCTAACTCTTCGTGTAGTTGACGCAGCCACAACGCCTCTTGCGCCGCCGATGACATCGCCATGTACTCTGCCTCGGCTGTCGACAGAGCAATCGTTTGCTGTTTTCTTGAACACCAGGAAATAGCACCTCCCTGCAAAATAAAAACATAGCCCGTGCAGGACTTCCGGTCATGGTTATCACTGGCCGAGTCAGCATCACAGAACCCGCTTATGCTTGAGTCATCATCTTTGGTATAAGTGAGTTTCAGGTCTTTAGTTCCCTGTAAGTATCTTTACACCCTTTTAACTGCTGTCCAGTGTTTAGTTCTTGGCTCCTTATTAAATCTGCTTAGAGCATTAACTGCAAAAGAAATGTCTGGTCTTGTGCCCTGAGCCACATATAGTAGACATCCAATAGCCTGTTGGTATGGGTAGTCTATTTTCGTGTCTTCTTCCATGTCCTGATTGAACTTCAGACCAACCTCAATCGGTGTTTTAGAAGCTCTGCAGTCAGATATTCCAAATCTGATAAGTATATCCTTGATGTATTTTTCTTGGTCTATCATAATGGTGTTTCCTTTTCTCAATATATTTAGACCAACACACTGAAAAGCTTTGCCAAAATCCTTCATTTACAAATGTTGCATTAATTTCTTTTTCACTAACTCCTCTTCATCTTTTTGGGAAGTAAACAAAATTAAATCATCAACCCATACGGCAATGTAAATATTTTTATCCACATTGAAATAAGCACATGGTTCTGACTTTGACCGTTGTAATCCTATACCTTGCAGCACATTGTTTAGTTTGGTGTTCCACAATCTGCTTGCCTGCTTTAATCCATATATAGATTTATGAAGGTGACATACCTGTGAACCTTGTTCATACAAGTCTGGTTGTTTCATATAAATATCAGTATCAATGTCTCCCTGCAGAAAAGCTGACACCGCATCTAGCTGATCAATCTCAAGCCCTAATCTTGCTGCTAGTGCAAACAAATATCGTATGATACTGTACCTTACAACTGGTGAAAATACTTCGTCATAATCAGTTCCCTTCCTTTGCGCATATCCTTTTATAACGAGCATGGCTTTGAAGCGAATTATATTTCCACTTTGGCCAGTTTTTGTTTTGAACACCCACTTGCAGGGTAAAACCTTTTTATTAGAAGGCAGGTTCTCTAAACTCCAGGTGTAGTTCTTTATCAATGAGTTGTACTCCTCATACATTGCCATTTTCCACTGGTTAGCATTCGGTGATGAGAGTGCTTCCTCAACAGTCTGCGGATCAGAAGAATTAGAAAGCAAACAATACATACTACTTTCACTCATATTCCGTCTTGCATTGCTACGAGGCCTCAATGTTATGTTACTGCCTTGAAACTGTTTTTGACACACACTTCTTGGTGGATAGTATGTGTCATCCAGATCTCCAGTATCTGTTTCATATTCACTTGAGTCTTGATTACAATCTTCATCGATCGACTGCTCACCTGGTTGCGGAGAAGTGCTTGACTTACAATCAGCCTGAGATAATTCTACATGTTTCTTTACTTCAGTGCTACTGTCAATTGAAGATATGGAATTGTTGATGAGTGGTTCATTTTTTTGTATAATCCCCGTTGTTAGATGAAACTGAAACATCATTAGTATCACATGTTTTACTGCTTTTATAATTCTCAAAATATGTAACATCTCGACTTTTAATTATTTTATATGTTTTTTTATCTAATAAACGGTATCCTCTTGTGTTCTCACAATATCCCACTAGTATCATCTTCTTTGACTTTTTGTCCCACTTTTGTCGTTTCTCCTTCGGAATGTGAACCATTGCTTCAGTACCAAATATTCTTAAATGTGACAATGTGGTTTATGTCCTGTCCACATTTCAAAGGGAGTCTTGCCTCCTAAGGCTTTAGTAGGAGAGCGATTTACGACAAATGCTGCAGTAGCCACAGCCTCAGCCCATAATTTCTTTTGTAGGTCAGCATAAAATAACATGCACTTTGCACGCTCAACCAGTGTCCGATTCATCCTTTCGGCCATACCATTATGTTGGGGGGTATAAGGCGTAGAAGTCTGATGTACTATTCCACTGCTTGATACAAAATTCTCAAAATGAGTATTGCAGTACTCTGTCCCATTATCAGTTCTTAATATTTTAATTTTCCGAGAACAATGATTTTCTACTTTATTTTTGTAACCTTTAAATATCTCAAGCACTTTCATTTTATTTTCCATGAAATACGCATATACCATTCGTGTGTACTCATCTAAGAAAGTAATGTAATATTTCATACCTGAGCAGCTCAAATTTTCCATTGGCCCACAAAGATCTGAATGTATAGCGGTTATGTAGCTCTGGAATCAACATTGTTGAATGGCAGCCTTGACTGCTTACCTTCTAGACAAGACACGCATCTTGTGACATTACTTTCTCTGTTAGTCAGAGTCACTCCCTCAACACAGTCTGGCAGTTTGGCTACATCTGAAACATTCAAGTGGCCCATGCGCAAGTGCCATAAATAAGTATCACTCGACTTCTCATCACTGGAACTCAAATTAGCAGCTTCGGTACTATTCTCAGTATCTAAAGTATATAACTTATTATCCAATATTGCGGAACAAATAAACTTGCCACTTGAATCATAAACGTTACAACCTCTTTGAGTAAATGTTACTTTATGACCATTATTTACAATGGTGCTCAAATTTTTATTTTTATTCATTATTTTCCTGCCCTCCGCTAGACTGATGCCTATATAACTAACTCCTTTAACAGGCAGTGGCTCTCTATTAGCAACTGTAATATTCTTTACTGGTGGTTCTGTGGCATTGTACATCCATTCTCTTTTACCAGTCATATGCATAGACGTACCAGAGTCAACGTACCACTGCTACTTCTCACTGCTTTCTCTTGAAAATGCTAAAAAAGCTGCAACAAAACCGGAATCCCTTTTACTCTCATTTGTTTTCTTTGCACTTTTACAGAACTTTGCGAAATGCCCATGTTTATTGCAATTGTAGCATCTTGGCCCTTTGGGCTTGTTGTGATCGTTGATGTTGGTTCTTTGTCTTCCAGTTAGTATAAAAAGCAGAATTAGAATCTACTGATCTGACTTCCTGAAGAAGCTTGGTTTTGACTAGGTCGGCGCTGATTACCGCGCCAGAACTTTCAAGCCCCATTATCATTGGCATGTAAGCATCGGGTAGACCAGCCAACATCAAGGTACCGAGCCATTCATCGTTGACTTCAAAACTTATATTGCGCAATTTGTGAGCCGTTGTCATAATTTTGTTTATATAACCTTCCACATTGTTACTAGATTCCAGAGTTGTGTTGACTAGATCCTTTAATAACCCAACTTTTCTGGTCAAACCATTGTCATCAAAAACTTTTAGTAGGTTGTCCCACACTTCTTTGGCAGTCCTACAACTCTGTTCTTGTACATATATCTTTGGATCCAACAATAAAATCAATTTTGATTTGGCTTTCATGTCGTTGCTGGAATCAACGGGATTGCTATCTACTGGCTCCACACATTGCCACAAAACTTCGTGCTCCAGATATGTCTACAGCAAATTTCCATGTCGCGAAGTTGTCACGACCAGATAATTTTTCAATACTAAACATATTTGAACTCATTTTCCTAAATGTGCAATACGGCTATAATACTCACGCGTCCGGGCTAATCTCACTTTTACTATTCACACGGTAAACTACTGAATATTCGGCACGAACTGTAATACTTCTTTGATCACGGAACCATGCTCTGCTACCATGAAGGAATATGAGCAGAGAAATATATATTTCGTGTAGTATTAATTTATTAGTGAAAACTGTTTTTACAAATACAAGTGCAGTTTAAAAACGTAAAAAAATAATAATTGTAGCGCCTCTAGCGACAAAGCTTCAAACTATATTAGATTGCGTTCAATTCCAACAAGATGCAAGTTCACGGGACAACTTTTTTAAGTGGCATTTTCCAACCAAAACTGTCCTATATGATTGTGGAGTAGTTCAAACTACACAACACCTCTTATGCTGCCCGTTGTGCCCATCCAGCTGTACAATGAAATATTTGACACAAGCTAATTCAAGTTCTCTCCAAGTGGCTAAGTTTTGGGCAGGAACTGTTTAAAATTACAAACTTTATTTGTGTACTTGTACCTATTTTATGTATCTTTAATGATACCGCTAAATGTGTACATTTAACTAACTAGGTTCTTTTATCGTGACATAGAATAATTCAGATATTTGATCTAAAACTGTTGGAATTTAGGCAAGACTTTTTTGAATTTGATAATATGATATTAATAATTTTGCCGTAGCCCAATATAAGCTTTTCTTACAAACTTGTCCCAACATGTCCGTGCATGTAATATCATGTTTGAGTTCAAAGTTTACTTTGTCCATTACATAACGATTATTATACTTGTCTACTTATTGCTCAATTAAACTAGAGGAAATGAACTTGAACTACTTTCATACAAATGTTATTTACTAACAAATTAATTAAACTGTTTGCATCTTTTAAAAAATAAACCGTAAACTGTTTATAAATAATAAATAAATAAAATCATATAACAATAAAGCTTTTTTCTACTTTCTTAATTGAATTTAAGTTCAGTAAAAGTGGTTTCCACTAATACATAATAAAATGTCAATTCAAGAAAGAATTACATACTTTGCTTACATGAACATCAATCAATTCAAATCAATCAATTTATTTCTATAATCAAGCTACAAGCTAATAGAAATGTGTCAAAAAGTCAATACTATTAAAATTACAATCAATTTAAAAAGTTAAAACAATTAAAATTAGATTTAAATTAAAATGTTAATACAAATTAAAATAGAGAATCTCTTAGAGTTCTGGTTTTAACTGAAAAAATCTTCTACACTATATGGTTCTAAATTGTTTAAGTGGTCGAATAACAATTTTTTAAATAACTTAAAGTTCTGTTCTTCTTTTATACATGTATTTATTAACATCTTTCTAGTTTTAATGAAACCTCTCAAAATCCTTCTCTGGATATTTAAATAACTCTTGAGATGCACATTATTTCCTAACAGAATTAAATTCGACGTGGAATATTTTCCAGCGTTTAATAAACTATAGTTGCTCAGTTTTAAGCAAGACTCAATTCTTGGAAAGGAAATATCATGTGCATAGAAATTTAATATCCCGCCACTCTTTATTATAAATTATAGAGGCGAATGTTTATAACGAAGTTATATTCAAGTTCAAGAACAACGTCATTCCATTATGCAATTCACTTCAGAATATATTCACAAAGTGTTTTTAAGGGGAAAATAGTCCGCAAGGATTGCCTAACTAGACTTGTTAGTCTAATCTTGCATGTATAGCCTTGCTTGCCTCTCTAGCCTATCTAGTCTTGCCCTTCTTGGGTTTCTTTTACACACATGACAAATTTTTTTTGTAAAATTTCAAATTACATTTTTTTTTTAAATCTACAATTTTGAAAACTTTGCCGAATTGTTGTTAAGCATTTTCACTGCGTTACATCTTTTATTTTTACACTCTACTGTATATATAATAAATATAATGTTGATATAAATATTCAAATAAAACTTAGATTTGAAAAGGTTTCACCACGTGAAGTATATTTCCAATAAGCGTTTTATTATTTCATCGTATGGAAGTATTGGCATTTATTTCCAACGTGATATTGACATTGAAAGTGCAGTTCATTTGCCGACCTATTGCGTTCAATTTGATTTGGTCTCATTGTTTGAGATCTCGTTTCTGCGTCGCTGTGAATAACGTGTTTTGCTTACTTTTATCGGATTCCCTTCCTATTGTGCTTTCTCCTAGAAAAATGTTTCTCAGAATCCTATTTTAAATTTGAATGGAGAAATTTTCCTAGAACAAAATTCGACAAACTTATATGTTTTGCTTTAATATATCACCTACATACCAATATATCAACTAGTTTACAACCGTTCTATAGGTCACATCTATTACCAGAATGATTGTTTCAACTGGATACAGAACAAAACATTATGTTCTCTATCCAGTTGAAAAAATCATTTTGGTAAGAGATATGACCTAAAGAACGTGATTGTGTGTGATATATTGGTTTGCCTCTTATGAATAATAGAGTTAAATTGAGTTTCTTTACTTCAAGGGAAACAAACATAATATTTTGTAATTTGATTATAATTTGCTTGTAATTGAAATGTTTGTGAGTAAATAAAAGAAAAAGCTAAACTGTCACAAATGAGTAAAGAAAAAATGGTAAGATTTGGGGTGACTGACCGCAATTAGTTTCAATTTATGTCTCATCGTTACTGGCCAATCAAGCTAATAGATTTTCCAATAAGAATGATATGCTTTTGAAACAAAACCATGGTAATAAAGTTATACCTGTCACTAGTGGTTATTTATGGTCAATATACTCTAACAATTTATTCCGCTAAATAATGTTTATTATCAAAAGATTTTTGAAAAGAATCGTTCTGTTGTGACACGTCGGTGTTATTCTTTGGTGCTATTCGTCGCATTATTGCGAAATGTGAAAATAATTTTACTCTTCGCGATGCAAAAACACCAACAATATGTCGAAATGCCAAAACTGTTAAGAATATTGCTGCTGTAAGAACTAGTGTTTCTGAAGAAGCAAATTTATCAATGCTTCGTCGTGCTCAGACGTAAGGATTTAAAAACACAACTTTTTGGGATTTTGCAAAAAGACTTGAATTTACACTGGTATTAGATTGATTCTACAAGCTTCAGAAGTGGTCTTGGAACGAGAGATGCCCTCTTTGCTGCTCAGGTTCTCATTCAGCGATGCAGATATGTTAAAAAGAATGCATATGCATGCTTTATAGACTTTGAAAAGGCGTTTGACAAAGTAAAACACCAGAAGATTGAAATACTTAACATCACCGGAATGGACGACAAGGACATCAGAATAATCGGTAACCTTTACTGGAAGCAGAGAGCGACTGCCAGGGTAGAGGATAGTCACACTGACGAAATCGAAATCTACGTGAAGTACGCCAAGGTTGTATTCTGTCACCACTTCTTTTTAACGTATATTCAGAAGAATTATTTAAAGATACCCTGCACGAAATGAAAGGCAGCTTTATTTGTAAGCGGCGAAACAATAAACAACATCCGTTACGAAGACGACACCTTGCTGATCGCAGACACACCTGAAGGACTGCAGAGTTAACTAATGGGCTCGAAAGTTCTCTGCCGCAGATTGAGTTTCCTCGATAGTGGTAGTCTCTCTTTCCGAGACAAATTTGAATTTTTTTTTCTAAACTTTTCTTTGAATTCTTGGGCCCACTGCTCCGTGGCTTTGAAGTCGAAATCTGCAAATTGACTGCCAGCAGCAAGTGCCCATTGTTGCAGGTTTTTCGTGGTTACTTGTTGGCAACTTTTCCGCCCTTCTACGAAGCGATCATACGTCCAGGTATCAATGGTGTTGCCCTTATCTTTCCGGGTTCCACCGTTTTTAATGTGTTCTTCCCACATTCTCAAATCTCGCATATACTTCAAGCGATGTGCTCCTCTCGATTGAAGACTCTTTAAATTCCACTTTAAATGTGCTTTTGCAAGATTAACCACCATTAATCCCCAAAGCCCCAAAAATCCGCTCTAGTACCATTCACTAGAATGAGAAAAACGGATGGGCTAAAGCCCCCAATTTTCTATAACGAGCATCTAAAGGTGAGTGATGAAGTCAAGTATCTAGGTGTAATCCTGGATGCCAAACTGACTTGGAATCAACACCTAAAGAAAGCTACCAACAAGTGTAAAATGTCACTGATGATGACCAAAAGAACACTTGGAAAATCATGGGGACTGAAACCAAGCTTGATATACTGGCTATACACTATGGTAGTTCCATTTTGACATATGGCTCCACAGTATGGTGGACCAAAGTGAAGCAAAAACCGGCCATCAAAGAACTCTCCTATGTTCAAAGACTGGCCTGTTTAGCAATTACAGGAACGATGAAAACCGCCCCAACTGCGGCTCTGGAGGTGATCCTAGGCCTTCCTCCCCTGGATATCTTTATCATGGCCGAGGCAAGGATGAAAGCTTTCAGATGCATATGCAATGGCACATGGGAATCGCTGGCGAGATCAGGACACACCATGATAACGAATGTCATATAAGAACCGTACCTCAATATAGAGGGGGACTCGATGCCTAAAAGGCTGTCATTCGATCTACCCTTCGAAACACATCTACGATGGACAGAAGGCAATTAAATAACCACTTGCTGAGGAGGACTGGATTGGTATACAGACGGCTCCAAGAAGGACAGTGGTACTGGTGCAGGAATCTATGGACTGTCCCTGGGGTGCAGCCTGTCTGCACCCCTAGGGATACATGCCACAGTATTCCAAGAAGAAACACACGCTATCATGGTCTGTGTCTGTGAAAATTTGAGAATGGACTACAAAAGTAGAAACATCCGCATTTTTACGGACAGTCAGGCTGCGATTAATGCTCTAGCGCGCCACGAAATCAAATCCAAGACAGTTTGGGACTGTCTTCAGGACCTAAAAGCCTAACAAAACAAGCATAACAAGGTCACACTCGATTGGGTGCCTAGCCATCCAGGACTGGTGGGTAACGAAATGGCGGATAAGCTAGCAAAAGATGGAGCTTGCAAGGCAAACATCATTGCTGAAAGCGGACACTACATTACAAAGGCCCGACGGACCCTACATTACAACGACCCGAAATAAAATCTGTAAATGGGTAGCAACTAAGCACCGTCTACAGTGGGTCAATTTGAATGGTCTGACACACAGCAAACGAATGGTAGCTATACCATCGGAAAATCTAATTGCTGAAATCCTGCAACTGCCATGGAAGCAGATCGCAATTGTGGTAGGCCTACTTACAGGACACTGCTCTCTACGAGAACACCTGCATAAAATGGGTATCTGGAAAGATGAACCTTTATGCAGGTTATGCTATGAGGAGGACGAAACCGCCACCCATATAATCTTCCACTGTGAATCAATTGCACGTAGCTTGATATTATACAAGCTTGATATTTCAGCTGAAAGAGTCCTCGTGATAAACATGGCACATAGAATCATGGACCTAATAGAGGGACTGGATCTATTTGCAAAAACAAAACAATGTGGGGAAATACAATAGGCCAATGGGCCGCAGAGTTTGAAAGGACTAACCCCCCTGGACCCACATTGGTTAGAGAAAAAAAAACACCATTATATTGTAACCGAGTGGAACGTAATCTGCATCAACTTTTAATTTTTTTCCATCCCGTTCGCAGTTAGACTCTGCTTCTGAAGAAACGACATCCTCGACTTCTTCATTTTCACCTCCTTCGTCGTATTCTTCGGAAGAAATCAATTCATCGACGCACAGCAAGGAATGTTCGGACAAAACGTCCAGTATTTTCTCGCGTATTTTGTCTGCAAGTTGCATGTGTTGTTCGGTTATCAAATAATCCAGCGCTGTTTTTAACATTTGTTTCGACGATTCGCTGTGGAGATTTTCACTATCAGTATTCGACATTTTCGAAAGCTAGATTCTTCTCACAATATTCAAGTTACTCGGTCAAACGACTAACTCATAACGACATTTGGCCAACTTCCCCCTCTGCCTTCCATTGCCAGCTTTCCTATTAACCATTAAGGTCATTTTAATATTTGTAAATAAAAAAAAGCGTCCCCACGGGTTATCGAACCAGCTATCCTCGTACTCTGAAACCGAGCTCTTACCGCTGCGCTGACCGGCCGTTGAAATTTATGCTAATATAGCGGGCTTATGAGTTGTCGGTAACTTACCGGTCCGCGTAAAAAGTGAGTTATTTTTTTAACGCTTGGCCATCTGGCCCTCCCGCTTGCGTCACTTTCATTTATAATCAAGCCCTACATATACTGTAAATTTGGGCCAAATCGGCGACAGGACCCCCTTGCAAGCAGAATATCTGAAGCTGGTGAAGAATATGGTCTCAAACTCAATGCAAGCAAGACGAAGTACATGGTGATAAGCAAAGTGGCAAATCCACAAGAAACTGGTTTGTACGCAAACAACACAGCCATTGAAAGAGTACAGCGCATCACATATCTAGCATGCAACATGAACGAGAAATGGGACCACTCGGCGGAAATAAAAACAAGAATCGCAAGAGTAGCCTTTATACGTATGATATCCGTGCTGTACAGTCACAATCTTAGCCTGAAGTTAAAAATAAGTATTGTGAAATGCTATGTATTTTCGGTCTTGCTTTACGGTATGGAGGCATGGACCTTAACATAAGCATCCTCGAAGAAGATCGACGCCTTCGAGATGTGGGTGTATCCAAGAATTCTGCGGATCAGTTGAGTTGACAGAATAACGAACGAAGAGGTTCCGAGAAGAATGGGAAAGAAGATCGAAGTCATGCCAAACATCAATATACGAAAGCTTTCTTACCTGGGACACATCATGCGAAACAATAAATACCGCCTACTGCAGCTCATCATGCAAGGCAAGATCAATGGTAATAGAGGACCTGGGAGAAGACGAACCTCATGGTTGGGGAAGCTTCGACAGTGGTATGGAAAGACATTTGTCGAGTTGTTCCGTGATGCTGTCAATAAAGTTATTATAGCGGGGATGATCGCCAACATTCGCTAGGCGGATATGGCACCAAGAAGAATAAGATAAGATTGTTTTGGCCCAATAACTTAAGCCATTGAATCATCATTTAGAACAGTGATTCTCAAACTTCTTTTTGTTGCTGTACACTTTTAACAATTTCAAAATTTTACAACACACTAACAATAAGTTAAGTTTAAAAGCATGTTACTTATCTATACACTATACGCATATATACATAAGTGTTCACAATGTACTCTTAATGAAATGTGTCGGTTTTTAGTTCTGAGCAAAACGTAAGTATTGGCCGATGCTCGCAGTTTTATCTTCTCGTAGTATTCTTCTATGTTATATGGTGCCATTTCTATAAGTATAGTTTTATTTCTCTTGCGATTTTATTTCCATTTGTCATCAATTTTATGTAACGGGGCGGTGTATTATATAATTTCATATTAATGTGGAATGGAGACTTTCTCCAACATCGATAGTTTGTGTTTAGGTAAGATATACATCATATTTTTGTTTCTAATTTCTCTTTCGTTTCGATTGATGTGCGTTTTGTATGTTTTCTTGTGTTTAAATGTGAACATTTGTATTTTATACTAGGTGGGCCATTGAAAACGTAACAGAGGGACAGAGAGATAGATAAAGATTAATTTTCAAGAAACGCTCAGACACGTTAACTTTGATTGTGAGGTGGCACCTTTTACAAGAAAATTTGTAGCCAAATCACTTAACCCCTTCGCGCTGGGACCACAACCCCTATAATTTTAGATGACACGGTGGGGTGAGTGATACTTGATGGGGTAAGTGACTTATCTTATTTGAAAGTCCTTTTTGCCCTGAATACTAAACGGTTAACATTTTCCGAATTTATCGATTTGCTGCCGAGATTATTTAATTGCAAATGAACGCGTCTTTCGTTTAAAGGAAGTTAAATTTTTCAATCTGTCCTAGCAAAAACTACAGTGAAGGAAAAAAAATACAATTTTAGTCAGAAAAGATTTTTATTAACAAATGCTCAAATTGTGCGCCACCAAATTCCATACAAAAATACAAATTCCGCTCGAAACTTTCTCTTACATTTTGGAGGATCTGTGGCGTAATTTCACGGCATTCTTAAATAATGCGTCGACGTAACTCTTCCAGAGACTCTGGTTCTTTTGAATAAATTCTACTCTTTAGATAACTCAACAAGAAAAAGTCCAGAGGGCATAAATGAGGTGGGCCGGGCCGGATATTCCATAGCACCTCTTCGTCCATTCCATTCTCCCGGAAAAACTATGTCCAGAAACTCCAAAACAGTCTGCGTATAATGTAGTGGTACTCCATCTTATTAAAAAGTCAAATGGTCTTCTAATTAACCATCACCATTTTCTTTCAACGACATTCTTTCAAACTAAAAACGCGTTCATAACTTGAAATTAAATAATCTCGAAAACAAATCGATAAATTTAGAAAATGTTAACCATTTAGTATTCAGGGCTAAACGGGCTTTCAAATGAGGTATAACTTACCCCACCGTGCCATTTCAAATTTTAGGGGTTGTGGTCCCAGCGCGAAGGGGTTAAGTGATTTGGCTACAAATTTTCTTGTACAAAGTGTGCCCTCACAAACAGAGTTGACGTGTCCGAGCGTTTTTTGAGAAACCATCTTTAACTCACCGAAAATCCCTCTGTTTCGATTTCAATTGCCCGCCTTGTATATAAAAGTTCCAGTGACTGTTAGAAATTTCGCTATTTGGAAAATACCCTGACACGACTGTCTGTAACTCATATTCTACATTAATCTGAGTGCGCGTTTAGATATTTCGAATATGTTGTCAATATCCCTTCCGCCTCCCCAGAATGACATTCCTAAGCGTAGATGAAGCAACTTTGCAGTATTCTAATTGCCTATGTAGTTTTAATTAATTTCGCATCTAGACTATGCGTTTTCCAGGTCAAGCGATTATCTATGTGAATTCCTAGTAGTTTTACGCTGCTATTGGTCTCCAGACGGTCTTCTCCTATGTTAATATTTTGTGGGTAGATTAGCTGTTGGTTTTCGTAAGTCGATGATTTTTGTCTTGTTGGTATTTATCGTTGATTATAATTTGTTGATATGAAACCAATCAATGTTTGCCCTGACAGCGTTCGTATTCATTTGTATGTCTCAAGTTTGAGCTTACAATTAGATAGGAGGAGGCTTGTGACGTCGGCATAATTGTCATCATGCAACCAGGGTTTTAATGTTTAACCGAGACATGGTTAAACGTTACTATATACGTGCGAATCGAAAACTATTGTTTTATTAGTTCATTCTGCCGTGCGAACTCCATTGGGGGTGGTGTGGATATTTGGGCGAATGAAAAGCTAAACTGTGAGAAAAACTTAAATCTTTATCGTAAAATGGCCTAAACTGGCTACACACAACAGACTTGTTGGGTATGCCCAGACCAAATATCAAGCAGGTCTGATATAGTTAAGGCCCGGTCGGCGGCCTGCGCAACCGGCCTCTTGTGTCCATATACCTCATGTGTACATATGCCTGCGCAAAATCAGGTTTGCTGAGACAGGCCGGAGTAAAATACTGAGCGTCTATGGGCACCATTATGTTAAGCGTACACCAAAACCGATTTTGTAGGCCGATGGCGGACCGAACTACCAGGAGGAGTAACTCGGACGTGTATGTGCTTACATTGCAACAGTGTTACCACTTGTGCCGACAACCATAACCGTATGGAAAAATCTCGATTATTGTAATTTTTGAATTTAGGGGAGAACAGGGTATTGGGAGCCTACGAAAGGAAAATTTTGAAAAAAACCACATTTGTTAACATTGTTATAATTTTTAATTAGGAACTCTTACCTTGATTATTAAAGTATATTTTAATCACAGTTACAATGGATTACAGTAATTTGTTAAGATACAATAACGATTTTACAATGCGGGTAATGAGAGCCTATTTAATGCTCATATTGGAAATGGGAGCCATAATATTTACCCTTTCCCGAAAATTTAACTAAACATACTTTACGTGGCATCTAATATAAAAAGAAGATATATGTATCTAAAATGACCTGAAAATATATTGTGAAAGTTCCCGGGGTAATGGGAGCTATATCGGCTAGTGAGAGCCCTGCTAGGCTACCATTACCCGCTTACCACCACTTTAAAAAGTAATAACATAAATATATAATTCTGCTTTCAATCACAATTTAACCAATTGGACTTGTTAGTAAATGAATCTAGGGATGTAATAAGCATAAACATAATAAAATAAGAACACTCTGGAGGACAGCGTCATCGAGGAAATGATTATCTACATCTACATCATGAAAAGGAGAAAGACCAGCGAAACCGCCGCCGAAAAGCTCACTGAAACCGCCGCCGAAAAGACCACTGTAACCGCCGCCAAAAAGCCCACCGAAACCGCCGCCGAAAAGCCCACCAAAACCGCCGCCGAAAAGCCCACCGAAACCGCCGCCGAAAAGCCTACTGAAACCGCCGCCGAAAAGCCAACCGAAACCGCCGCCGAAAAGCCCACCGAAACCGCCCCCGAAAAGACAACTGTAGCCGCCCCCGGAAAGACAATGAATCCGCCCTCGAAAAGACAACTGAAGCCGCCGCCGAGAAGTCAACCGAAGCCGCCCCAAGGAAAACCACCGATGCCGCCCCCAATAATACAACCGAAGCCGCCACCAAGAGGAGAACTGAAGCCCCCGAGAGAGCAACCGAAGCCGCCAAGAGAGCAACAGAAACCCACAGCCCCACCGAAACTGCCATGACGCGCAAACCCGACCAAGAAGAAGAGGAAACCATCCAACGAAGAAAAATCAAGAAAAAAAGCCAAACTGGAGAAGAGCAAGAACCAACCAAGGAAGCCGACAACCACACCAAGAAAACAGGATCCACCCGAAGCCAACCAGAACCGAACTTAGTCCACTGAAGGGAAAAAAAAATAAAAAAAAAAACAAAAGACAAGCAACAACAGATGACAACAACGGACTAAACAACAACCGAAAAACAAAACCAACGACGGCGGAAGCACGGGCTCACGCCCAAAACCGCCATAGAACAAAGGATTCCATATATACCAGAAGGCAGACACCGAAGAAAACCAAGGAGAAAAAAAAAGAAAAACGAAAGACAAGCAACAACAGACGACAACAACAGACAAAATAACAAAACAACAACCGAAAAACAAAACAAATGACGGCGGAAGCACGGGCTCACGCCCACAACCGCCATAAAACAACGGATCCCATATAATAACCAGATGGTAGAGCAGTGCCATCTCTCTAACTTGAAACATTTGCGCCCTTGTGTGGACAGATCGTTGGCAAGCGAAAGAACAGCGACCACTCTCAGCACTTGAAACTTTCTGCGCCCGTGTGTGGACAGAAGGTTTGCAAGTCCCAGAGCCGTAACGACTCTAAGAAGTAAACGTTTCGCGCCCCGGTGAGGACGAAACGTTCAAGAGCCAATTCGACTCCGCTCGCCCGGAGCCCCGCCCACTGGGCCTCAGCCGGACATCGCCGACGCTCCAGAAGGACGCCGTTTTAACCACCACCAGGCCCACCAGCTCTGTCGCTGTGCAGATCCCACGCCGAAAGGCCCACCAGCTCTGTCGCCGTGCAGATCCCATGCCGAAATCCCCACCTGGCCGATCACCGCCTTGTAAATTTGTATATATTAAAGAACCTCCTAGGAGGAAACAACAACGCCTATTTTCTCTACGAGCTAGCCACTCATCCACTCCCACAAACTGGCGGCGAACGTGGGGCTGTGAAGAGGCAGCGTAATACAAGGAAAATTCCAATCACAAGGAGCCAAGTCGCCGGAACGATGGCGCCATCCAACCAAACACACAGAGGCATTTCACCTACTGTACCGCGCGGTTCCAGGGAACTAGAAATCGAGAGGTGGTGCAAGACTTTCTGGACAGCGTGGATTCGTGGACAGAAGTGAAGAAAACGCTATTCAAGGAATGCGGATGCTATTGGAAGGACCCGCAAACACTTGGTGGACAGGAGTAAAACACACGGTGCAAACATGGAAACAGGCAAAAACACTAATAAAAAATGAATTTGCGCCGAAACAGCCGGCATACAAAACTTTCATGGAGATTTTCTCCACATCACAGGAACCAGCGGAACCCACGTGCGATTTCCTAGTAAAAAAAACGTGCGCTATTCGCCCAACTAGCAAACCAGCTACCGGAGGAGACACAACTGGACATGTTATATGGATTACTCAATTATAGCATTAGGGATAGGATCCCAAGATCCGCGATAAATAATTTTCGAGGGTTGCTAGATCAAGCAGGACCGCTGGAAGCACACCTGCGAGAAAAACAAAATTCCCAACCAGAAATCCAGAAGTCTCGCACGAGGTGCACATTTTGTAAATTCCACGGACGCACCTTCGAAGAGTGTAGGAAAAAGGAAAAAGCCGACAAACGCACACAGGCCAACGAGAGAAGGAGCACAGAACTAAAATGCTACGGATGTCAGATGCCGGGATATATAAAAAGAAACTGTCCCAACTGCTCGTCACCGAATACAGCAACATCACCGCCAGCAGTAGGATTTTGTGCAGCTGACCTAGGGCTGCAAATCAGGGACAGACCAGCATTGAACATCCACGTCGGAAAAGCATCTGGCACAGCATATCTTGACACAGGACCCCTCTCAAGCCTCGCCAGTGGAGAATTATACCAAGAACTCTGGAAGCAAGGGTGCCGATTCCACGAGAAAGCGATTCGACTCACCTTGGCGGACGGGACCAGTGGCGTTAAGAAAACTCTATACACACGCGCGCCCGTAAGATTCCGCGACCGCGTGGTGCAAACCAACTTTGTATATATCCCGAACACCCCAAACGCCAAAACGCTACTGGGAATTGACTTCCTGGAAGACGCCGGTTTAATGTTAAACCTAAAGCGCCGGACCTGGTCGTTCTGGAACGAAGAGAAGGAATACCCTTTTACCCAGAAGGAAGACAGACCAATCACCCTGCGAGAACCCCAGGAAAAGGATATAGCGAGAGACGAAGAAATCAACAGCCCCATGGTGCACGAGCGGCCAATGGAACTCGTCAACCACGAGCCCTTTATTATGCCTCTGCCCGAATCACCAAGACCGGCTGCACTACCTCAACATTTTCCTTTCGAAATCCCTTTCGAAGATTCGGTGAGCTTCATGCTGCAAGATGCCATCACACAAATAGATATGGAATGGGACCTACATTTAGCCCGTAAGATTCCGCGACCGCGTGGTGCAAACCAACTTTGTATATATCCCGAACACCCCAAACGCCAAAACGCTACTGGGAATTGACTTCCTGGAAGACGCCGGTTTAATGTTAAACCTAAAGCGCCGGACCTGGTCGTTCTGGAACGAAGAGAAGGAATACCCTTTTACCCAGAAGGAAGACAGACCAATCACCCTGCGAGAACCCCAGGAAAAGGATATAGCGAGAGACGAAGAAATCAACAGCCCCATGGTGCACGAGCGGCCAATGGAACTCGTCAACCACGAGCCCTTTATTACGCCTCTGCCCGAATCACCAAGACCGGCTGCACTACCTCAACATTTTCCTTTCGAAATCCCTTTCGAAGATTCGGTGAGCTTCATGCTGCAAGATGCCATCACACAAATAGATATGGAATGGGACCTACATTTAGCCTCCCTGGAACTAGAGGAGATTCAACTACGACCCGAGGACGAGGCAACGGAACTAGGACCACCACAACGGGCAGCTTTTCAGTCACTCAAAGAGGCACTCGTCACAGCACCGATCCTCCAGCAAGCTAGGCCCGAAGATCTATATACCTTACGAACTTATGCCAGTGCCTACGCATTAGAAGCAGCCCTGATGCAGGGGAGGGTAATGACCAACGCCCGATAGAATATGCTAGTCGACTCCTCACTAAAGCCGAAACCAACTACAGCACTACCGAACGGGAGGCATTAGCTGTCGTTTGGGCCGTACAACGTTTTCGGGGATACATAGAAGACAGCCCCGCCATCGTCCTCACGGACCACCGATCACAACGATGGCTGATAACCATAAAATCACCCAGCGGCCGCCTCGCACGGTGGGCCTTGCAACTTCAGCCATTCAACTTAAAGATCGAATATACGCCGGGGAAAGCAAATGTAATCGCAGATTTCTTGTGAATGCCCCCCATAGACGAAATTCCAATCAATTACGTTAGCCTCGACCTGCCCATCTACGCAACAGCTGAACTACGGGCAGAACAGCTAGCCGATGAAGAAATAAAAAAGATAATGGACGTCTTCGAATCCGACAACCCCGAACAAACCAGACAGTGGACTGCCCGGGGCTACATAATGAACGAGGGGATCCTGTACAGATACTCGCCCGATGACGAGACCGACGAACCCCAACTCATCATCCCGAAGGCAAACCGGAAAGATCCTAAGGAAATTCTACGACGACCCCACCGTTGGTCACTACGGAACAGAACGCACTCTGCGGAAAATATTAAGAAATAATTACTGGCCAGGAATCCGACACGACGTCGCTGACTATGTTCGCCACTGTCAAGAATGCCAGAAATATAAAGCAGCCAACAGCAAGCCACCTGGGCTGCTCCAAACTCCCGTAATAAATAGAAGATTCGAGGTATTAGCCATCGATCTGTTCGGCCCCCTACCAGACGGACCCTCAAAGGAAAAATGGATTTTCATAATCGAGGATACTGCTTCCAGGTGGATCGAACTATTCCCCCTAGAAGCCGCCACCGCCCTCGCCTGCGGTAAAACCTTAACAGAAGAAGTATTCTTACGTTATGGACTACCTATCAGCGACAATGGCACGCAATTCAGATCATGCAACATGCAACAGATCACGCACTGGTTCGAGATAGACCATCACTTTGCTCCAGTGTACCACCCTGCTGCCAACCCAGTGGAAAGGAAGAACAGAGACTTAAAAGCACAACTTGCCATCCAAGTCGGCACAGCTCATACCGATTGGCCAAATAAGCTCCCTGCGATCCGATTCACAATGAACTCTGCCCACTGCACCTCAACTGGGATGACCCCCGCATACCTCACGTTCGGACGGGAACTCCCAGCGATGTAAAACATGACCTCAGGGATATCATGAAGACGGATATCCACCTACCAGACATCACCATCCGACAAACCAAGCTGATCAACGTTTTTTACACAGCCCAAGAACGACACGAGAAAACGCAAGATCAGAGGAAAACGTATGCAGACAAAAAGAGAATTTCCGCAGATCCATACCTACCCGGAGAGCTGGTATGGGTTACATCGCACCCAGTCAGCAGAACGAAAAACAAAACAACGGCAAAATTTGCGCCAAAACGGAAAGGACCGTACGTAATCCTGACAGCCAAAGGATCCTGCTCCTACGAGATCGCAGCCAGAGATGCTCCATCCACCCTTTTTGGGCCACATACCACGTGTCTGGATTACGAAAATGCAACGAGAAAGAAGGAGTTACCCAATACGAAAGAGAGGCCGACCCTGGAAAATCCAGAACCCTCTGCCGGGACGTCTTACGGGTCCTGAGGGGGAGATTGTAACGGGACGTACGCAGCGCCGGTAGTACCAGAGCGCTCCGTACTACCCTTACCGCATGCGCCACCGTCGCACCCCCATACGCGGGGTGCGACATACACACACCACGGCAGCAGAGGGAGGATCTACACACTCACATAATCATATAAAAGCAGCCCCTTCGCCACCAGAAGGCGGAGCAGTGCTATCTCTCTAACTTGAAACATTTGCGCCCTTGTGTGGACAGATCGTTTGCAAGCGAAAGAACAGCGACCACTCTCAGCATTTGAAACTTTCTGCGCATGTGTGTGGACAGAAGGTTTGCAAGCCCCAGAGCCGTAACGACTCTAAAAAGTAAACGTTCCGCGCCCCGGTGTGGACGAAACGTTCAAGAGCCAATTCGAGTCCGCTCGCCCGGAGCCCTGCACACTGGGCCTCAGCCGGACATCGCCGACCCTCCAGAAGGACGCCGTTTTACCCACCACCAGGCCCACCAGCTCTGTCGCCGTGCAGTTCCCACGCCGAAAGGCCCACCAACTCTGTCGCCGTGCAGATCCCACGCCGAAATCCCCACCTCGCCGATCACCCCCTTGTAAATTTGTATATATTAAAGAACCTCCTCGGAGGAAACAACAACGCCTATTTTCTCTACGAGCTAGCCACTCATCCACCCCTACAAAATCAATTATTTATATGCAAAACACGAGATAGAGAGAATATATTTATGGTATACTTCATACAAAGGACTATCAAACACAGGATCCTTCTACTCGATATAACAAGAATATTTGACTACGGCGTAATTTTAACTACGTTCATTACGTAAATATTGATTGAATTTAAGGTATTACACAATAAATGCAATATATTTATCGCAACTTGTTGTTTTACATAAACTTTTGTTTTCTATTTTAATCATAATTTTTTTTTCTTGTTTTATTTTTATTGCAGTTTTATTTTTATTCATAAAGCATAGGTTAGTGAAATTTATGTAAAATTTATGTAATTATTGTAAAATTTTAAATTTGGTTCGTGTCAAGTTTATACGACATGCAATCGATAAACACAAATATTTAATTTACACCAAGTTGTCAAATCAATTATAAAAAGTTGTTTAACAAATTCAATCCAATGTAAATGCTTTTATTATGCAAAACTAGAATATTTTATTCAACTTGCTTAACAAATGTGTACATTTTGGATTTAAATTAGTGCGTTCAGATATTTGTCATGCAATTAGTTATGTAGTTTGTAATGAAATATAGGAATATTATGAGAGTTATTTGCAAGTGCAAAAGATTTGGAAGTTCAAAAAGTTTCAAATGAGTTGAATCTGCATCACACTAATGTACAAACTGTCGTGTATTTAAATTTATGCCAATAAAGGATTTATATATAAAAAAACTGCATTGGAACAGTTTACACGTTGGGAATATGTTAAAGCGTAAACATTTGGAAAGCTCCAAAACCTTGAACAGACTAAATCAAAAATAACGAATAATTTAAAAAACTTTAAATTTAAATGATATTGAAATCTGTTTTCATCCAAAACGAATTAAAATGTTATTTAATTAAATATTAGTCAGAAAAATAAAAAAAATGTCTACTTTCTATAAATATTGAATGTACGTTGAAATTTATTCATGGAAAACAACGAATAATTGCAGTTATTTTTTCACTGATTAATTTCACAGAAAATCTAAATATAAAACAGTTTATGTATAATAGTTCTCTATTATAAAGCGTTAGCTTTAGGGGTGTAATTTCGACCTACAAATAAATGAAAACACGATTTTCAAATACGTAATTGAATCGATTTTTATAAAAAATGATTGATGGTGTAAAAGTCCTACTCGATTATCTTAAATTTAATAGAATGTATAATAAGCCACCGTATACCTGTGCATGGCTCTTGCAAAGCCATCACAGTAAATCTGCCACGAAACCCCCCCTAATAATGAATGTTAAGACTATTTTCAACTATGATCCCTCGAAATGGCATCCCACTCGTTCCTTCGTCAACAATGGGTTTCAGACTCCATTCAGATTACTTGCAATGCGATTTAATGGAACACATTCGACCAGCAGTAGCAAAAGATCAACTCAAAGCAGACATTGAGGAATTGCTGTTGACAATTTTGAACTATAAATATTACCGAGCCGAACTACTCTAAGATGTATTTAACCGAGGAAGCGCCGGACGAAAACCGGGCGTCTTGTTGCGTCGGCGAGTTCTAGATGTACAACATGAACCTGTACCTGAACGATCCGTTCCCGAAACTGCAGTTGGAGCAGCGCGAGTTGGTAAATCGAAGCCTGGACGACGAGAGCAGCTGCCGCGCGAAGTCCCGGTGAGCGATGAAGTAGTGTTGCACCAATTGCTCGAGGTACATTGGAATGGATTGGTTCGTTGAAGAGTAAATTTACAAACGGAAAAGTTTCGATTTAAACGGTAGATTATATACACGTTACTTACTACCTACTAACGAATTTTAATCGTTTAGACTTTTCTTTCTTTGCTTGATTACATTAGAAACATATGGCGTTTAAAGTTTTTGGAAGGGTTGCAAGCATAACGTGTAAAAGCGAAAGCGTGTAAATTGAGTACCGTGTAACAGAGGGATGATTGTAAATGATATAAATGATAAATACAGGCTCGCCACCCACGTTAAAAACTTTGAGGGATTGCTATACTTGTGTCTAAGATCAAGACACCAAGCACAAGTGTAGGCAGAGGAAGACGGCAAAGTCCCTTAGAGGGAGAGAGTATAATACGTAGTTTTGACGGTAAGTGTTAGAAGGTTGAATGGAGTTTTTTTTTTAATAAATTGTCAGAGATGACATGATATTGCGGTGTAAAGGGGCCACTCCATAGAGGTATTACCTTTTACAGAAATCGGTCACATCAAACGGGACAAACTTAGACGGGAGATGGATTCCTATAACTGGCCCTCGTGGGGTGCACAACTCTCACTGAAGGCTCCACGTGCCACACCCTGGAAACTGCGTTGACCCGCAGGCAAATTGAGTAGAGTAGCCAGATATAGCATAAAGGCAGCGACCCAGAATGGGCGACTGCAAACAGCGTCTGTCCCAGGTTGGGCGGCTAAAATAAATCCTGGAAACAGGACTCGCCAACAGGCTCGTCAAGCGCAGCGTTTTAAATTGGTAAACCCTTCCAAATGAAACAATATCGAATTCAAATATTTTATTCCAGGTGAGTAGAATATGTATCACTCTGCCTCGCGGAATTTGAGAGGCAAAAATTCGATAGAGGCACCTTTACCACAGACTAAAACCAACGTAAAACACAGCCAAAAATTTACTCATGAACAAAACTCAAGATCGCAATATATGGGGCCTTCCACTTTCATTTTGAGATGTAAAAAAAAACGAGTATTTTTAAGAGAAATCATCGGATGTTTATTTAATTGTAAAGAGGAGGGTATGCCATTAATAATGGAAAAGAATATTAGCCAAAAAAAAAAACGGCTACGCTTGCAGTGTCATATTCTTTTCATGAAATTTTCCATCACCAATTCGCACATTTGCGGCTGTATGTCCTCGACAACTTCACGAATTCCATCTTTGATGTATTGAATGGATTGTGGGCTATTGGCATAGACCTTATATTTCACGTAACTCCAAAGAAAAACGTCTAGAGGTGCTAAATCACCTAAATCAAGCTGTGATATTACTTGTGTGATGTTACTTGTGTGGCACGTAGCGTCGTCTTTTTGAAAATAAACGTCGTCCACATCAATATCTTCCAATTCCGGCCATACAAAATCATTAATCTTCGTTCGATACCGCAATTCACCGTAACAGTTGCTCCAGCCTCATTTTCGAAAAAGTAAGGTCACTGGATGCCGCCAGACCAAATACCGCACAAAACAGTCACACGTTGGGGATGTAGAGGCTTTTTAACTATAATTATTGGGTTTTCCGAACCCCAACTGCTACCATTCGGCTTGTTATCGTAACCTACGAGGTGAAAACTCGTCATCGCTCAACATCACTCAACATGATTTTTTGATGAAATTGCGGAATTTCAGTTTGATGCATTTCAAGGACCCAATCAGCAAAGACACGACGTTGTTGGTTGTAGGTAGGCGCCAGTTCTTGTGTTAACTGAACTTTAAAATCCTAAGGACCTAAGTCATTTGTGGAATGTCCAATTCCAAAGATCGACGAGAAATGAACAAACCTGGGTTTTGCTCAACACTATGAGCTACAACAGCAATATTCTCAGTTGTTCTGGAGCGACTTGCACGATTTCGGTTCTTCACATCCACTAACTTGTCGCAACAGCTCAAACATTTCCACCAGTTTCACAATTGCTGGCCGAGAAGGTGCTTCACGTCGACTCAAAAATGTTTTAGTTGTACCAACTGTGACCGAAATTTTTTTACCGTTTTCGTAGTAAATTTTAATAATGTCAATGCGTTGTTGAAGCGTATATCGTTCCATTTTTTATTAATAGCGTATTTTTTACTTGTCATCTGTCACGTAGTTACAGCTTGACTCATGACAACTTTTAAAATGACGAGCTATTGAAAATGAAACCTGTTATTTGAAAGACCCTTTATAACAATTAGAAAAATGAAGCAGGAGGACTACCTTGAATCCTTAGAACAAGGATGGGCAGCTCATATTTGTTTCGAGGATTATGAAATGAATTATGCTTTATGTTTTCGCCGTGCACTTTGCACCCGAATACGTCAGGGTGAGGTTTTGATAATGTTATAGGTATTTATGTGGAGCGTGATGTGTTCTAGGGGAGGAGGACGCTGCCCCCTGCCCCTCCCTGGGTACGCCGTTGTAAAAATATAGGCAACTTGGTGTTAGGAAACAGATATCGTAGAGCAGATACGCTAATAAGCTATCCCCAAAATGAGAACCTCTACTGCATGAACACCTTCTTCAAGAAACTTTTCCAAAAAAGTGGACATGGTGAAGCCCGGACGGTAATTCAATGTTATAATCAGCAACAAATGCGGTATATGTACCGACGCATCAGTAGGTACTAGACAAATTCGATACCGGAAGCGATCATAGAATAGTCAGAGTGTCTTTCCTGATGTGTTACATTAGTACGAAGAACAGGATGCGCAACAACAGAAGAAATTGAATATAAAAAGTAGGAGTACCAAGAGACATTGCAGGCTAAATTAAAAGATCCACAATACCACAGGACATGGACATAAATATCACAAAGAGCAAGCAGCTACAAAATAGTTATTTACATTAGAGTGTGGAAAGTTTGGTTCCCACCTCCCACTACCTGTTCACACCCACTTCCGGTTCCGGAACCGCAAGTGGAGTGGGAACTGGAAAAGGGGGTGGGAAACGGAAGTGTGAGTGGGAACCGGAAGTGGGGGAGGAAACCGGACGTGGGGTGGGAACGGAAGTGGAGGTGCAGTGTTCAGAACGAACCATCTTTCCCAAATATTTAGATTATTAACAATATTGGAAATTATTTTATTTGGCACAATGCGGGAAAGTACGGCTACAATGCGGGAAAGTGACTTTACCGCATTGTAGCCGGACTTTGCAACATAGTGGGTAAAGTGCTAATTTTGCTTGACGTATACACGATGTCAAAGCAAGCTTTACAATTCAGGAGGCCAAAAAAGTTATTTACGCGATCAAAAGAAGTCTTTCAAAAGCAACGCCGAAACCAAAATGCTAATAGGAAGACTAGCCGGGAATCAACTGAATATAACCAACTAAACAAAACAATCCGAAAAGACTTAATATAACATCAAACTAATTGAAGACACCATAAGAGATAATATGAGGGTACTACGATCCAAGTTTTTGAAAGGAAAAATAAAAATATGCATGTTGAAGAATGAACAAGGAATAGTTCTCACCATGAAAAACGGAATTTAAAATGCTATCCAAAATTTTTACACCTATACGTAACACCTATACAGCTCAATAACATCAGAGCCAGAAGAAGGAAGTCGATGGGTAATAATAAACACCGGTTCCGAGGAACTGCCCGATATCAATGAAGCGGCACTGAAGATTAAACAAATGAAAAATAAGAAGTCCCCGGAGAAGATAAAATAACAACCGAAATGACCAAACTGGGTGTTCACAACTTGGAAGAAGCCATCATAGTACTTGAACAAATGTCTACACGAGAAAAAATTCCAGTCACATGGCAGAAGGTCGAGGTTATCCTCCTCTTTAAAAAAGGGTATAACTCTAATTTTTAAAATTACCGACCAATAAGTTTGTTATCACACTTATATAAACTCCTAACAAAGATAATCACGAACCGTTTCTCCCAAAAACTAGACTTCTACCAGCCTGTCGAACAAGCAGGGTTCCGTAAAGGGTTTTGTTCTTTAGCAGACCACCTGCAAACTATACTTAACCTAATCGCAAAATGCACTGAATACAACGTACCTCCTCATCTTGCTTTCATCGACTACAAACCACAAAGCATTTAGCTCGATAGAAAAATAGGCAAATAACGCACGGATAGACACGTAGTAATATAACCTTTCGTTATACGAGTTTCGTTTCGGAGTGAGTACCGTACGCACGTGTGTGTGTTAAATATAGTTTAACAAACGACCACTAACAAGTCGCTAGCGTCGTTTTTCTGGCCCCCGTACTCGAAGTCGGTCGTATAAATAAAGTATTTTCTTCTATAAGTATAGTGTTTGAATCTGTGCGCCGCTAATCAACATGGAGAGTAGGGGGTATAAAGATAAAGTCATGTCGTCTGATAGTGAAAGTCGGGAGCGCAACCCATTTATGGGCAAAAAACATGTAGCCCATTCGCCGCGATCAAAAAAAAAAGGAGGACAGCCCAATTAACAGTCTGTCTCAACGTTCAACGATGGAGGATATTTTCCAGGAATTGAACGCGGTGATAAAACAACTAGAAGCTGTAAACGAGAGCCTAATGGAGGAGAGGACGGAAAATAACAAATGGAAAAAGGAAGAGTGAAAAAACTAAATGAAATGAAAAATGGAAAATGAGAAAACTAAAGAGCGGATGAATAAGATCCAAGAGGAGCTGGTATACATTAAAAGCCAAGCTAAGGAGGATAAAGCCGCATGGGAGATAAAAGGTGTAGAGTTTCAGAAAACCATGGAGAAAATCGACAAAGCCGAAGAGGACAAGGATAAAAGGGAAAGAAAAAACAATATAGTAATTAAGGGAATCAAAGAAGGTGATAAATGGGAAGATGAAGTCAAAAGCTTAATTACCGAGAAACTTAATGTAGTCCCAACATATAGGGAAATGTTAAGAATAGGGAAGGAGATTGGTGGAAGGGATAGAGCAATCATAGTCAAGTTCGAAAAATGAGAAGAAAAGAAACAATTAATGAAAATGAAACATAAACTGCAGGGTACTACTATATATATCGATGATGATCTAACAAAAAAGGAGAGAGAAATGCAAACAATCTTAAGACAAAAAGCAGTTGATCTTAGGAAAGCTGGGAAGGTAGTAAAAATCGCCTACAATAAGATCCTCATAGATAATAAATGGCACAGGTATAACCCAGTAACAAGTTCGCTGGAAGAGCTGTTTTTTCACTAAGCACTAAAGGAAGTACGGGGGAGCATAAAGGGGGATGGGAAAACTTTAAAATAATAGCATGGAACATAGCAGGGCTAAAGAAAAGATTAAAAGGAGAGGAGTGCAAATATATTAAGCAATACTTACAGAAATTCCACGTGATAGGGCTAACGGAAACATGGGTTGAAGAAAAGGACTGGAACGCAGTAAGAAACCTATTGCCAGCGGAATACAGATGGAAATGTCAATCGGCAAAGAGGATCTCCAACAGGGGAAGAGCAAAGGGAGGGATAATTACCGGTATAAAGCTTGTAGCGGAGAAAGAATACAATATGGATATGGAGAACATCGAAGGGGTACAAGAGAGAGCAGTACGAGTAGGCGAAGATAAGTGGAGAGTAATTACTGTCTATAACAACAACAACCTAGAGAGCATTATGAAACACATTGAGAAAAGTCTGGCAAGGGATTCAGGAGAGAAAGTATTGATCGTCGGAGACTGGAATGTGAGGTGAACTAGAAGCTGGAAGTCTCGATGCAGAAGGGGTGGAAATAGCTAGACTTTCGAAAGACAAAACAGTTAACAAGGAGGGAAAAAATGGTTAGACTGGATTGAGAACCTTAACTGGTATGTGCTAAATGGGTGCACAAATGGCGATTGAAAAGGGGAGTTTACGTATATTGGTGGAGGCGGTACCTCGGTCATTGACTTCGGGATCGCCAACGAAGACGCCATAAGATGTATCGATGTTTTCAAAATAGGAGAAAGGCTGAAGTTGGACCATCTACCAATAGAAATTACCCTGTATGGTGAGATAGACAGCTGGAGGGAAATCAAGGGTGTGGTTAAACAAACGGTGATGTGGAATGAGTCGGCTATTACGCTATACCAGGAAAACTTAGACAGGATGGAAGGAGTATGCCAAATAAAGAAAATCGGCCAGCTGAGCTGAGAGTCGGACATTTGGAAACTGATTGCCGCAAGGAAACCAAAAAGAGAGATCTCATCAGTAATTAGCACAGAAAGGTGGAAAAATCACTTCTGTGAGTTGCTGGCCGGAGAGACGGAAATTAGGGAGCAAAGATGGAGAGATTTTAGACCAGTGGAATCGCATTCACAAGAGATTACAGAGGAAGATGTTGAAACGGTTATGTCAGCACTCAAAAGAAAGAAAGCTCCAGGCCCAGACTCGGTGCCAAGTGAGGCGTGGTGTCTAGCCACACCAATTGTGAAGGAGAGACTTCGTGGTGAACAGCTTTTTCAAAGGTAGCAAACAAATTACGGACAGTTGGAGGGAAGGAATTATTGACCAGTTTTTAAGCAAGGTAACAAGGAGGAACTAAGAAGCTATAGGGGGATAACTCTAATGGACACGTCATACAAGATCTATGCAAAGATCTGGAAAAAAAGTTACAAGAAGTAGCAGAGGAGAGGAATCTAATCCCAGAGGTACAAGCTGGCTTCAGAAAAGGACGCGAAACAACCGAACAGATATACATATTGAATTATATCATGCAAAGAGAAATAGCTAAAGCCAAGGGGAAATTGTACGCGGTATTTGTTGACCTCAAAGCTGCATATGACTCAGTAGTGAGAGAGAAAATGTGTGCATATATGAGGGAGAAAGGTATATCGCAACAGATCAGGGAGAGAATTGAGCATCTATATGAGAGAACATGGTGTAGTGTGAAAATAGGTGAAAGGCTATCTGAAATATTTGAGGTTAGGAAAGGGCTAAAACAAGGGTGCCCGTTAAGTCCACTACTATTTAATCTATATACTGCCGACCTCGAGAGAACGCTAAGCTTGGGTCAAGCGGGAGGGGTGGTAATAGAGACGAAAAAGACTTGGAGTCTAGCTTATGCAGACGACGTCGTTGTCTTAGCAAGTTCGAAAGTGGAAATGAAAGAGGTGTTGGTACGAATGGAAAAGTTTTTTAAAAAACGAATGTTAAGGGTAAATGTGCTGAAAACAAAGTGGATGCTGTTTCAGAAGAGAAAGGGATCAAGGAAAGAGAGTTTTGAATCTGAAGCGAGTGAGATAGAACAAGTTAGCAGTTTTAAATACCTAGGCTTTATATTCCAACAAAATGGGTCGTGCGCTGCACATATCAAGTATATAGTAAAAAAAGCGTGGGTGGCTGCTAACAGGCTCTGGGATACATGGAGAGTATACTTGAGGGAAAATTTTAGGGCGAAAATAATTGTATGGAAGGCGTGCGTACGTAGTATTATGATGTATGGGGCAGAAATCTGGGGTGTGAAAAAGGAAAACGACATAGAGAGAGTGCAGTTACAGTTCATAAAGAAGGCCCTGCAGCTAGAAAAGTCCACCCCCTGGCACATCGTTCAACAAGAAACAAATTCTAACAAGGTGGCAAACAACGCGGTTATGAGAGTGGCTAAATTTGAAAGGAAAGTGAATAGTGCGGGAGAAGAAAGAATAGTGAAAGACGTTCTGAAAGCGGTAAGAAAGGAGGGCAAAGGGAGTAACAAGGAAACAAAATGGGGATGTCTGCGCAAGCGTATGTATGAAAGAGTGGGATGAAACCAAGAAGAGATCGAGAGAATGATGAATGAGGGAATGATAGTGGAAAGGATTCTGGCAGATAGACTACTAGAGATAAAGCTGCAAGAGAGACAAAGACACATAGATGAGCGTACCTATAATAGAGAATACAGCAAAATCCAAGTTTTTGGCAGATGTCCAGAGTATCTTGTTAATCTTAAAGCCCCACAGGTAGCGATTGCCCGGTTTAGGTGCGGTAGTGAGGAATGGGGTAGAAGGATGGCTGCAACAGATAGGACTTGTCGAGTATGTGGAGAAGGGGAGGAGCTGTGGGAACATTGGGTGTTAATCTGTAAGAAATGTGAATGGAGCGAAGAGGAAAAGTCAGTGGCGAAAAACTGGAAGAAGGTTATGGATGAGAGTGGCTCCGGTTTTGTGTACATGAAAAAAATATTGAAGTGCAAAGGACAGCGTTTAAGGCTTCCTTTTTTTGTTTTTTTTTTGTATTTTTGATCTAAGAACTTTTGAACTGTTTATTTTTTGATGTATTAATTTGGATATTTTTATTTTGCGTTTCATTCTAGTGTCTTTTTTGTTGTTGTTTTCTTGGTTTTATTTTTTTGTTCTATTCTTGTCACACTAATGTACGAACGGTCGTGTATTTACATTTATGCCAATAAAGGATTATTATATATAATATAACCTCATAAAATACATATACTAAAATGCAACATCTCAGGTAATAATTGACGAGGATTTAATTACAGGTGTAATCCCAATCAACAGAGGCGTTCGTCAAGATACGATCTCTCCAAAATTATTTACTCTGGCCATGGAAAATGTATTTAAAAAGCTGCCTTGGGAAAGCAAAGGTATAAACAAAACCATCTACGCTTTGCTGACGACATCGTCCTGATAAGTTGCGATCCCAACAAACTACAACATATGATGACCCAACTTCAAGAAGCGTCTATGCAAATAGGTCCAAAAATGAACTTAAGAACAAAACTATGAGTTACTACCATTAACCCTTAACCACCTGCCATACGTCTCAGGTGAGAAAGTTACTGCTACTTTGGGTCTGAGAGACGTATGTCAGGTGGTTAGGTGTTAACTATCGATAACCAGCTCTTTAACACAGCTAAAGAGTATGTGTACCTCAGTCATTCCATCAAGTTGTGCAAGGAAAAGCAGACTGCCAAAATTACTAGAAGCGTGTGAGCTGCCATGTTGACATATCCTTATCATATCCTTACATATCCTTAAAAACATATCCTTAAAAACATATCCTTAAAAATCTACCTTTAGAAAAAGGTATACGATTCTTGTGTCTACATGTAGCCACCTACGGCCTGGAAACGGCAACTTTAACCAAACGAAGCGCAAAAAAGCCTACGCATCACTAAGAGCAATGCAAAGATAAAAATAGAAACAAAGATAAGACTAATAAAAGACTAATAAAAGACTAATAAAAGACTATAAAGACAAGACTACAAGATAAGACTACAAAGATAAGAGACAAAGAACTTAATATAGAAATAAGAGCGAGGACGAAAGTAAAAGATATTGTAGTGCGTGCAGTGTAACTGTAGATGGGTTGGACACATAGCAAGACAAACCCCTGACAAGTGGACAATACGCATGGTGAAATGCAAGACTAAGAAAACAGTGTGTTGGAAGACTTCAGCAACATTTGCTTGACGGCATCAAGTAATTTCGAGCAGAACATGGTACAAAGTCGCCCAAAATAGAGACATAAGAAGTTTGGAAGAGGCCTATACTCAGGAGTAGGGCATCCAAACCGGTTAAAACTGAACCCGGTTAACCGGGTCTCCTGTTGAAATTTAGGAAACCGTAAAACCGGTTTTTTCGAAAAACCGAAAGTCGGTTTTAATTTATTTTATTTTTTTCTTCAAGTGGAAAATAATTTAATTTTTCTATTGTTATTCATGAAGTATTATATTGTGACCAATTTGTACTCAAATAAAACGCAAGAGCAGTACATATGTAGTCAAATAAAGGTTCGCAGATTTAGAGTTTAATCCTAAATAAATGTAAATATTTATAATAATTTTATTTTTCTATGGATATTCATTAATTATATTGTGGATTTATTTGTACTCAAATAAAACTTAAGAGCAGTAAATACGTAGTGAAATAAAGGTTAAAAGATTTAGAGCGCGCATAATCTTGATCCTAAAGAAATATAAATACTTGTACTCCATTCTTACATTTTAGTCTAGTCTAGTTTCGTACTTTGTTAAATATATATATATATATATATATATATATATATATATATATATATATATATATATATATATATATATATATAGTTATCTCTTCGTAAAGAATTTATTCTAACAACAATATATTTTTAGGGTTCCGTACCGAAAACGGAACCCTTATAGGATCACTTTGTTGTCCTTCTGTCTGTCTATTTGTCTGTCTGTCCGTTCGTCTGTCTGTCTGTCAAGACCATTTTTCTCACGAACACGTAGAGGTAACAAGTTGAAATATGTATCAAATACTCGGGTCTGCGGTCTCTTTCAGGTGTGAAAAAATCAAACTTGTAAGTCAACGCGATCAAAAGATATGACCGTTTATGTCGTATATTTTGCGCTTTCACAAGGGAGTCAAAACCTATAGGGTACGTCCCGTTGACCTAGAATCATGAAATTTGGCAAGAAGCGGTATCTTACAGCACATGTAAAGGGAAAAATCTGAAAACCGTAAATATGTAGTTTAATTACAACAAAAATGCGAATTTACTATTAGAAACTTATGAAAATACACCAATGCGTTGCGTAGTATTGTCAGGCAGCAGAAGCATATGGGTTGCATACAGTTAGGTCTTCCTCGGTTAGGTCCGAAGGTTAAAAAGTATGTGTTGGCACCAAGCTGTTTATTCTGAATTTTCCTTGTTTATATTGCTTATGCATTTCATCACGTACGCTCTATATACATAATATATACAGGGTATATATTAAGTCTAAATTTTGCTTGTTTATAACCAACATGCGACATACTCAAGTCCCGTAACATCCTGTATATATTATATTTCGTATAATTTTTCTTTATAATCTACATATACTTAAATCACATACGCACTATATTTTGTGGTAGTCAATTGCCCAAAAGCAGTCATTTGAACAACTGAATGTTAAGAGTATCGAAATAGATCTATAAATAGTTAATATATTAGTTTATATTAGATCTAGAAGTAGTTAGATCTCAATATAAGTTAGTGAATAAGTGTAATACTAAAATAAAGTTTTCAATTTAAAGTTTAAAAATATTCGCGTTATTTAAAAAAAATACCCTGTATATCTTTATACAGGGTATATAGGTATACAGGCAAAATTGAGCAGTTAAAACAAATAGTGAAGTTCCAGAACCCCTAAACACTCATAGTGAATGGGGGATGTATGGTAATAAAATATAGGGTAGAATTCCATCGTACGACAGCGACATCTTGAGGTTATGCTTGCAGCAGTACTAAGATGGTCGTGATTTCAGGAGGGCCACTTGTCAAGTTAACTGAATGTGCTTGCTACGTCTTCCACAAAAAAAAGATGCCTTACTTACAAGTTTGTACGGAACCCGCGGTGCGCGAGTCACAACTCGCACTTGTCCGGGTTTTTTATTCGTTACGTAAATATAATGAAATAATACAAAAATATTTTTTTTATTTATTAAATAATTATAAATTGTAAATAAATATTTATTTTATTTGGATGTTACAGCTGCACAGTCTTTCAAGTCTCTTGCAAGTTTTAAAAGCTTATAATCAATTTATTTATTTTTATACTTACAACCGGGTTCTAACCGGCTAACCGGTTCTTTACTTTACGAAAAACCGAAAACCGTTTTTTTATCTTATCGGTGTTTTGGATGCCCTACTGAGGAGAGAAGAAGAAGATCTGGTATTATAGAATAACTAAATATCAAACATTAGATGTATAATAACTCAATATTGTAATGGTTTTATACACTTTCAAAATACCTAACTGATATATGTTTGTAGACAAATGATTGATGGTAGCGGATATTAATCATGATATTGAATTTGAAGTGAAATAATTATTTCATGGGAAATAATAAAGAAAATTATTATGTGTTGGTTGTAGAGAGATTAGGGCTGTAAATTATTATGTTAACAGAGATATAATTGGTGAGTCTAAATATAATCAATTTTTCCAATATGTAGTAGATAGATGATGATAAAATGAAATAATTTGTTGATTTATAGGTGGAAATTGGAATTAAGTTGAACTCCAAAAACAAATTACTAAATCTGATTGATTCATTTTTTGAAACATAAATGCTTAACACAAATTGGGCTTAGCACAATCATTTCCTTGACTTGTGTTGAAAATGGTTTATAACGCAATTTTTGTGTTAGTAGCGTTGAAATTGTATTTGAAAAAAAGGCCACCGTTGTAAGAAAGTAGTGGCTTTGAGAAGGCTGTAGGAAAGTTCAACTACTGAAAATCCACCGACGGAGAACAATTCACCGACTAGAAAGTTGTTCGATCTGCAATTAGTCGAATGGATAATTCACAGACTCTAATTATGATTTCTGATTGCAACAGAAAATATTATACAGTTATTGTTATTAAGTTTTAATAGTTAAATTACACAAACACATTAATTTTAAGATGAAGTTTTATTTTTAGCCAAAAACATTTAAAAAAACATACAGAATTTTCTTACAACGACAAACAACAACACATCAAGCTTATTAACAGACTAAGACGCCATATATATTTTTTAAAAGGTTTTACCAACATAACAAAGTTGAGTCAAGGTACACACAACTTATAAAATACCGCTAAATAAAATATTATAACCTATAATTAATCATTATATGAAAATACAAAAAATTCATTTAAACAGTATTACAGTATTATTATACGCTAACTGCCGTGGCGTTAATACCTAGGTATTACCATAATTTGTTTTATTTTCCCGGGATAATTAATGTGATTAAGAAATTTTCTTAATGTTTAATAATTAGAACCAGATGAGTCGTATAGGAGCGCCATACGTGAAGGGCACCGGAATTGCTTAGTTAATAAATAATAGAACACGTTAATAATTTAATAATTTGATGCCACACCAAGATCTAATATTAAGTAATATAAGTTTATATTAAGTAATATAAGTAATGGATAGGATAGAATGTCATTTGATATAGACAAAACTAACATCATTTGAAGATTGTTTGGGCGAGTGGAACGCATGTGTAGTAGAAAAAAATCGCTAGGTTTGTTTGAGTTAGTTTGCTGCGTTTCTTTGTAATCATGCGCTTGAGGGGTGGTAGGAATACATCAAAGTAAACAAAGATAGTGGCATATTGTTGCAATTTCACGTTTTTATTATATAAATTCTATTGAAATACATAAATTATTAAAAGTGTCTTGAGGCATTGGAGATATATATTTTTTTAAGAAACAGCTTCAGGAAAGGTTGGTGTGTTTAATTATTTATTTTACTCTTTACGAAATACATAAATACAGCAATGGAATCAAAGAAAAAATTAACCGGATCTGAAAATCCAAAACGAATGGCAGCGAGAGAGGCAGACATGGAGGACAAATGAATAAATGTTTAAAAAAATATGAAGAAAACAAAGGTGGCGATGGAAATAAAGGGTCTTCCAATAAGAGGTTTCATTTTCAATAGCCGCCATTTTAACAGATGTCATGAGCCAACCTGTAACTACTTGACAGATGACAAGTAAAAACTACGCCATTAATGAAAATGGAATAATAAACAACGCATTGATACTATTAAAAATCACTATAAATATGGTGAAAATTTCGCAGTTGCAATTGCAAAACTAAAGCATTTTTTGTTCGTCGTGAAGCACCTTCTCGGCCAGCAATTGTGAAACTGTTGGAAAAGCTTGAGCTGTTGGGACAAGTTAGTGGTGTGAAGAACCGAACTTGTCCACGTCGTTCAAGAACATCTGAGAATATTGCTGTTCTAGCCCATAGTGGTAAGTATAGTGTATAGGTATAGTGGTGAACAAAACCCAGGTTTGTCCATTTCTCGTCCATCTTTGGAATTGAGCATTCCACAAACGACATTACACCGTATTTTGCATAAAGCTTTTAAAGTTCAGTTAAGACAAGAACTCAACAACCGACCGTCAACAACGTTGTGTTTTTGCTGATTGGGTCCTTGAAATTCAAAAAACTGATCTGGAATTTCATCGAAAAATCATTTTCAGTAATGAGGCCCATTTACACCACGGAGGCTTCGTTAACAAGCAGAATTGTCGTATTTAGGGCTCGGAAAACCGAAGATTTATCGTTGAAAAGCCTGTCCATCCTCAACGTGTGACTGTTTGGTGCGGTTTTTAATCTGGTGGGTCATTCGACCTTACTTTATCGAGAATGAGGCTGTCTCAACCTCTTACGTTGAATGGATTGCGCTATCGAACGATGATTAATGATTTTGTATATCCGGAATTGGAAAAATATTGTTGTGGACGTCGTTTATTTCCAACAAGACGGCGCTACGTGCCACACAAGTAACGGTACCATCGCTCTTTTGAAAAGTTTCCTTTTCCGTGAAAAGTGACAATCACAATTGGTCATCTTGTGATTTAACACCTCTAGACATTTTCTTTGGGGCTAAGTGAAAGATAAGGTCGATGCCAATGGCGCACAATCGATTCAAGACCTTAAAGATGGAATTAGTGAAGTTATCGAGGACATACAGCTGCAAATGTGCGAATTGGTGATGGAAATTTTCATGAAAAGAATATGGTCCTGCAAGCGTAGCCGTGGTGGCCATTTGGCTAATATTATTTTCCATTAGTAATGATATACCTTCTTAACAATTAAATAAACATCCGATGACTTCGCTTAAAAATATTCGTTTTGTTCTACATATCAAAATGAAACATCTTATTGGAAGACCCTTTATGAACAAATATCAAATGGGTGATTGTGCACTAGAGAAAATATGTTAAAAACCATCATATCAAAAGAACCTTCGACAGGAGAGTGTCTCTTAATTCTAGAAGAACAGCCGGGCATCTATGCATTGACTGGCCCAAAAGTAGCTATACAGGTATACAGCTTATAAGGTATTTCTTTTGTTTCTAGTGTAAACCATGGCTGAAAATCTGAGCGAGGAGTATCGACGGTGGATTCTTAAGATCTACCGGAAGTACGAAAATACAGAGACAGTGCATAGTATGTGGGAAAATGAATTTAATTTGCTCGCGCCGTCACGTCTAACGATTTACCGCGTCAGAGACAAGTTTGAGACCACGAGTGTTGTCACCAATGCAACTAAGTCTGGACCATGCGCGACGTTGACACTGGAAAATGAGATGAAGGTAGCAGCTCTTACATTCGTAAATAGTCCGAAGAAGTCCACGCGACAAGCGTCTCAGGAGCTGGGTATCTCGAGGACATCATCACAACTTAATAAAGAAATTATACCACGCACCTGGCTTGTTTATTCAAACTTATTATTAAAGTAGAAGAGTCAAATTCCCCATTGACGGATGGAAATTAAAAACAAATCGATTTTAGAGAAATGGCGCATCTACGAAAAAAAGCCTCGAAAATTTCGAGAGAAAAAACACGTAATCGCGAAAAAAAATTTATTAAAATTTCCATCCGTCAATGGGAAACTGTTTATACTGTGCCAAGGTATTTTCAAATCGTTCAAGAACTCTATCCGTAATCATGCGCACCATATTGAAAAAAACAATTCCGAGAAAAACGCGATTGAAAATTAACTTGTAACCCTCTCATAGTGAAATCGGACCAATTTCAAAAGTATGAGGGATTCGTACTTTGAGGTATTGGGAATAAGAGGAAAAAATAATTATAAAAATATATTGAATACTTTAAATTATTCACGGTCGAGCAACGAAAAACGGGAATCGGTGAAAATCGGTCGCAAGCAGCGGAGAGGCATTTTCGACGGAAAATTGTACATTATTATGATTCTTCTCGCTCACCTCTATAAATCGATTCCTGGACCATATAGCAATCCTTCCACGACTCCGTAGCTCTTCTCGAGCTCAGATTGCTCTTCTCTCTGGATTAATCGACGCCTTTTTATCTCTGGATTAATCGCCTTTAGCGCGGCGATCAGCATTTGATCTGCACCCCGCATCTCGCCTCGTTGCATAATCCACGGAATGTTGACCGACGTCAATTCCGAGCCCTTTCATGACTTGTAGCACTGTCGTGAAGCCCTCGTTGAAAATGGAAGCTGCCAACCTGGCAGAAATATCGACAATTTTTTTCCCGTTGAACAGATGTTGCGGGACAAACTGCCAAATGGTGGCATTGAAGCTCTCATTGTTGTTTTGAGTGTTCTTGCCGAGACATCTTCTCAAGAGCTGTTCTTCTGTTAAATCCTCATAAATTTTCTTTATGCAATTTGAACAATTGTATCGAGCGCAGTTTTTGAATATGAGTAGTCCCGTTTTGCTGGACCTGTATATATTTACACCAGCTCTCATTACACAGATGATGTTGAGGATTCGGATCTGTTGAGATCTTGTGAAAATAGCCACTCCTAATTTCAGTTCTCATGTCTTCTATGATAAGAACTAAGACCCGAGAGCGGCCGGCCTTTATCTTCTTACGCAGGCTCATTGCAGCTGGCGGTGCGCTCTTGAAAGCGCTGTTCCCAGCGTTATATCCGCATTTTCAAGAAAATATTTTCCTGGGGCATTCTCAATATATGAAAGAACCGAAATATTAAAAAAAATCAATTAAAAAAAAATAATTGAGCAAGTACCCCCTTAAGTCTCCCGCGAATGGAAGTCACCTTGTCGTGGTGCGGGGGCTTGCCCTTTGGACGCTGCTGATGCGAGGAGCACTGCCCAGGCAGGGAGACTCGTGTCGGGGCGGACTCTGGGTGCCGAACAACTAAGAACTTGCCAACCCGAGGGGTTCGCAATCTGGCGAAACAGTTCCTGGCAGAAACGGGGTGCCCCAGCTGGATGACTGCTGTCTAACTCTTCCTGACTTACGGCAGACACCCACTTGCTTCGCTTTCTATACTGTCAAGGCCTCACTTGGCCTAACTCTTGTTTACTTCAGATCTAATGATCTTCTGTAATCTATCTTTTTCCGCCTTCAAACCCTAATCAAAGCTGTAAGCTTCCGTGGTGATGGATGGATGGCACTGGGGTGATTTCAGTGTCGCAAACGGTGCACCCGGGATACAAGGCGCCCTCCTGGTGTACTTAGCCTTACTCTTGCATGCGGAGCTCTGCAGGAGCGGACCACTTATTTCCCTAGCTACTCGTGGGAACAAAAATGGACTCAAATAAAAACAAAAACATAATTATACCCAAACCAACTACAGGGGAACATCTATTGGATGTAGACCTAGTAGAACAGCTTAGAATCGAAGCAGGGCCAACAGGCCTAACTTCGGTTCAAGACATGATATTGGGGGAGGAGGATGTCGCTGTGGTTGACAGCCACAGCGATAAGACTCCTTCTCCCAATGGGTCACCTCTGAGGGGAAGTGGATCAACCACTAGACCCACAGAAGGTGCCTCAAGCACTGCTACCTCGAGCTTGCAAACAACGCAAGAAAAGAGGTACAGAATAAGTGGGTCGCAACGCAGGAAGATGAAAAAGGAGGCCGCAAGAGCCAAACTTGATCCTCAACTGCGTGTGACCGGCAAGCCGGCGGCGGGAGCGGACTCACCAACTAGTGCCGCGAGTGGGTCTGGGACTGCCGTCGTCAAAAGGCTAAGATCTGAGAGTAGTACACCGTCTCCCAGACGGAGCTATCCTCGGCCTCTGGAGCCTAAAAGGCCCAGGACGGAGGGGCCGCTGCTGAACAAACCTGGTGGTAGCTCACAGAGCAGGCCTAGGCAGTCCTACAGCGGAGCTCTCTCTGTCTGCAAAATGGCTATTGTTGCTCAGAAATATCCTGAGGAAAAGATGACAGAAGCACAAGGTAAGCTTCTGCAATCCGAGCTAATGAGGGAGATCTGGAGCTGTGAACCAGGCACAGCCCCCATTTTATAAACAGCTTTGTTGACAAGGGCGTAGTCTACATTACTTGTGCCGACGAAGCTGCAAAAGTCTGACTCCTGGAAAAGTTGGCCAAGCTAAACCTTGGGAGGGGGCAATTCTCAGAGCGGGTACCGCGAGAGATATTGTCCGTACGACAAAGGTGACGGTTTGGGTTCCAACTGAACTGAAGACCCAAGACAGGGGCTTAAATGTAGAGGAATGGAGTATTGTCCGCAGCAATGCGGATACTAAGGGAACCACTTTAGTTCTCTACATAGATTCTGCATCTGTGAGTGAGCTGACCAAAAAGGGCTGCAAAGCCTATTTTGGTCTAAATCAGCTCACTTTCAGGATCATAGGGAAGAGAGCGGAGGGGCCCACTGATGAAGGTACTTCAGATCAACCTTCAGCATAGTGCGGCGGCCTCTGCCTCCCTATGCAGAATCTTAGCTGCTGGTGACATCATAGCCCTGATCCAAGAACCCTGGTTAAACAGAGGCAAAATAATGGGTCTGGGTGAAGCTAGGGGTAAGTTAATCTATGACTACTCCTGTAACAATATCAGATCCTGCATTTATGCTAGAAATGATATTGACATATTAATGTTGCAAGACCACTGTTTCAGAGATCTTGCCACAGCAAAAATCAGGTATCGCATGGGGGGGGGTCAGTTAGGGAACTTATTGTGAC
This sequence comes from Phosphuga atrata, assembly GCA_944588485.1. Classification (NCBI taxonomy): domain Eukaryota; kingdom Metazoa; phylum Arthropoda; class Insecta; order Coleoptera; family Silphidae; genus Phosphuga; species Phosphuga atrata. Next base: position 3,393,246 of record OX155907.1, read on the forward strand.
CTCTGCGTACCTACCATACGATGTACCTGAACCACCACCTACCGCAGAATTGGAGCGCCTGGTGAAATACTGCGAGATTTCCAATCTCCAGATCCTGGTGGGGATGGATGCAAACGCCCAAAACGTAGTATGGGGGAGCACCAAAACCAACAAAAGAGATGAGTCTTTGCTTAGATACTTAGTGTCCACGAATCTGGCAATACTAAAAGTCGGTAGCAAGCCCACCTTTCAAACAAAACGACGGAAAGAGGTTATTGATATGACCTTGGCGTCCTTATAAACAAGTGCACTAGTGAGTAAGTGGTATGTGTCCGAAGAACCGTCGTTGTGGGACCATCGATACATCTTTCTGGAGATCAACGCCGTTGACAGGACAGAGGATGTGTATCGTAATCCACGCAAAACTGACTGGGAGCACTATAAGGGAGTGCTAAAGATACATGCAAGTGTGTTAAGTTCGCACATAACCAGTCTGATATTGAATGATATTGAAGAAGCCTCCACTCTACTTCAGGAGGCTATAATAAATTCTTATCATGACAGCTGTCCTCAAGTGAAGCGAACCAGGAAACGAGCAGAGTTACGTGGTGGAGCAAGGAACTTGAACAGAAGAAAAACAAAATGAGAAAGCTCTACAATAGAGCTAAAAAGACAGGGATGTGGACCGAATTTGCGGCTACACTCACTGATTATAACAAATCTATACGGAGGGCTAAAAGGGAGTCCTGGAGGAAGATGTGTGAGGATGTCGAAAGTACATCTGAAACAGCAAGACTCCAGAGACTTTTGATAAAGAACCCGTTAAATCCGGTTGGTACTATCAGAAGACCAAACGGAAAATACACAACCAGCGGGAAAGAAACTATGAAAGTTTTACTCCAAGCTCACTTCCCAGGTTCCTATGTGATCGACCCAACAATGGATAATTCTGACTGTCAGGCTGTACGCTCTCAAACAAGAGGGACGAGGTGTGACTGGCAGGTGTCCAAGAGGGTTGTCACATATGAAAGAATTGAATGGGCCATAAATACCTTTGGCCCATACAAAGCAGCTGGCCCGGACGGTGTCTTCCCCGCCCTTCTGTGGCAGGGGAGGGAAACGCTGGTCAAGCTATACAGGGCAAGTCTGGCATCAGGCTATGTGCCAACTCCCTGGAGGCAAGTAAAAGTGATATTTATACAAAAAGCCGGGGTCTAGATTACACCCAGGCCAAAGCGTATAGACCAATAAGTCTAACCTCCTTTCTATTGAAGACGTTAGAAAAACTGGTTGAAAAGCATCTGAGAGAGACCTGCTTGTTAGACAAGCCCCTACACTCTAATCAGCATGCCTATCAACCAGGAAAATCATGTGAATCTGCTCTACACCAATTAGTGGTTAGAATAGATAACACACTAGAAAACAAGAAATTGGCGCTTGGTGCCTTCCTTGATATCGAAGGTGCGTTTGACAACACCTCCTTCGACAGTATAGCCAATGCAGCCCGCAGCCATGGTGCAAATAAAACATCAATCAGATGGATTAAGTCCATGCTACAGGGTAGAAATGTTGAGGCTACAGTGACAGGCAGGCAGGTGACACAATGAGGTGACACAATGAGGGTGACGTCATCAAGGGGTGTCCTCAGGGTGGGGTCCTATCTCCACTGCTTTGGGACATGGTTGTTGATAGCCTACTTGTGTCACTAAATAATAAAGGATTTTATACCCAAGGCTATGCGGATGACATAGTCATTCTCATCAGGGGTAAATTTCCCTCTATAATAGCAGCGCTTATGCAAGAAGCACTGAACGAGGTGGAGAGTTGGTGCAGGGGGGTCGACCTTCGGGCCAATCCCCAAAAATCCACTCTAGTACCATTCACTAGAATGAGAAAAACGGATGGGCTAAATCCCCCAATTTTCTATAACGAGCATCTAAAGGTGAGTGATGAAGTCAAGTATCTAGGTGTAATCCTGGATGCCAAACTGACTTGGAATCAACACCTAAAGAAAGCTACCAACAAGTGTAAAATGGCATTTATGATGACCAAAAGAACACTTGGAAAAACATTGGTAGTAGTACACTATGGTAGTTAGAACCATTTTGACATATGGCTCCACAGTATGGTGGACCAAAGTGAAGCAAAAACAGGCCATCAAAGAACTCTCCTATGTTCAAAGACTGCTCTGGAGGTGATCCTAGGCCTTCCTCCCCTGGATATCTTTATCATGGGCGAGGCAAGGATGGGAGCTTTCAGATGCATATGCATTGGCACATGGGAATCTCTGGCGAGGTCAGGACACACCATGATAACGAATGTCATATCAGAACCGTACCTCAATATAGAGGGGGATTCGATGCCTAAAAGGCTGTCATTCGATCTACCCTTCGAAACACATCTACGATGGACAGAAGGCAATCAAATAACCACTTGCCGAAGAGGACTGGACTGGTATACAGACGGCTCCAAGAAGGACAGTGGTACTGGTGCAGCAATCTATGGACTGTCCCTGGGGTGCAGCTTATCTGTACCCCTGGGGACACATGCCACAGCATTCCAAGCAGAAATACACTCTATCATGGCATGTGCCCGTGAAAATTTGAGAATGGACTACAAAAGTAGAAAAATATACATTTTTACGGACAGTCAGGCTGCGATATGCTCTAGCGTGTCACGAAATCAAATCCAAGACAGTTTGGAACTGTCTTCAGGACCCAAAAGCCCTGCCAAAGCATAACAAGGTCACACTCGCTTGGGTGCCTAGCCTCACAGGACTGGTGGGTAACGAAATGGCGGATAAACTAGCAAAAGATGGAGCTTGCAAGGCAAACATCATTGCTGAAAGCGGACCCTACATTAAGACCACGACCCGAAATAAAATCTGTAAATGGGTAGCAACTAAGCACCGTCTACAGTGGGTCAATTTGAATGGTCTAACACACAGCAAACGAATGGTAGCTAAACCATAAACTCTAACTGCTGAAATCCTGCAACTGCCAAGGAAGCAGATCGCAATTGTGGTAGGCCTACTTACAGGACACTGCCCTCTACGAGAACACCTGCATAAAATGGGTATCTGGAAAGATGAACCTTTATGCAGGTTATGCTATGAGGAGGACGAAACCGCCGCCCATATAATCTTCCACTGTGAAGCAATTGCACGTAGGAGACACAAGCTTGATATTACAGCTGAAAGAGTCCCCGTGATAAACATGGCACATATAATCCTGGACCTAATAGAGGGACTGGAAAAATCTATTTGCATGAACAAAACAATGTGGGGAAATACAATAGGCCAATGGGCCGCAGTGTTTTAAGGGCTAACCCCCCTGGACCCACATTGGTTAGAGAGAAAAAAAAAACCCTTAAGTAATAAAGTACTTGGGGAGCAATGGTTAGTATCGGCGCGTCGGATGTTATCTATAAAAAAATAATAGGCATTTTTTAATTTTTTAACTGATTTTTTTTTCAAAATTTGATATAATATTGTCTAATCATTTAGCACGGATACAAAATATAGAATTGCAAGAACTTCATTACCTATGAAAAAATATACAAAATAAAATGTTTTGAAATAGGAAATTTTGCAACAAATTGTCCAGATGGTTAATAAAACCGCTATATATTTTTCCATAATATAAGATTGTACTCCTGATTTAAGTCATACTGCGTAAATAACACTGATAATAAGATTTGTACATAAGGAGAGTAACGGAAATTTGTCAGTTGCAGAACATTTCTTAGGATTTCTTGAAGTGTCAAATTCCACCGGTAAAGGTTTATTGCAATATCTTTTATATGCTTTAAAAAATTTGCAGACTACAAAAAATTGCTAGAACAGGGCTACAACAATGGAGAGAATATATGAGACAAGAAGAAAGGTGTTCAGAGGCATATTTTAAATGTAAAATGCCCCGGGCATTTAAATTTGGTCCATTGCGATGCAGCCAAACACTGTATATTTTAAATGTTGGTTCTTATCAGCCCTAATATTCATTTTTTTATTTTGTTATTGGAAATACGATATTATTCAAGGGCTTTTATAACATTTATATTTATTTATATATATTTTGTGGCTTTCTGTCACCTTAATCATAGGCTACAGAGTAGAAGGAAACACAAATGAGTTTTATTTCCTTCTACTCTGTAGCCTATGATTAAGGTGACAGAAACCCACCGAAACTCAGGCAAATAAATATAAATGTTATAAAAGCCTTTTGTGACAGAAAGCCCCCGAAACTTGTCAGGAAAATAAATATAAATGTTACACAAGCCATTTAAAAATATCTCATTCCCAATAACAAAATGAAGAAAACTGTATATTTTTTCACTATAATTCAAGTATTCTTTAAGTTTTTAATGTTTCAAATGAAATGGGCTGTATTAAAATTGCACACTACACAAGCATTACAAAATTTGTCAACCACAAGATGGGAATTAGAGATGGGCAAAATCCAGTGAAAATAATCGATGATTCGTATACTCATGTGTAGACGAATAATTAATGATCACTCGGACTAGAGCTGAATCATTCGATTATTCTGGATCATTGGAATACTCGATTATCCCTCGGGTGCATGAGTTACGAATGATCACTCGGACTTGGAAATCGGAGGGCGTTAGTAGTCGGCAGTGTCCAGATGCGCATAATCGAGTAACAATAGTCGAATGATATTAGAAATTCGAGTTTTAAGTAGTGATAGGTCGCACTATTAAAAAACTTTGTGACAAACATTTTTTAATTTTTATCAAAAACTGGGTTAATGAATAATAAAGCTTGTTTAAATGAAATACATTAAAAATTAAAATGAAGAATTATTAATTGTTACAGGCCAACTAAGGACCACATCAAGATAACTATTTATTTCTTTTCTCTTTCCTCTTCCTCCAACACTCTTTCATTTTCTCATAATGAGCCTTTTTCCTCTCATCTGACCATTTGACACCATTTGTTTTTCTGTTTGTTTTAGCTTCCCGAAAACCTCTGAATTTCTTGACTTCTTGTCTGAATTTGTCTCTGTTGAGCAAGGTCTCCTGTTTAATCTGCATTTTTTCTAAGTGCTTTTTTGTCTTGCCTCCTTATGAATTATCTTTGTCTGTTTTCTTGTTCTGGAAGAACGTATGGATCTTCTTTGTCAATCTGTCCCCCTCCATTCTCTCTAGAGAGTGTCCATAGTCCATAGAGTGTAACACGTCTTTTCCTGATCTCGTCTGTTATATTAGAGCTCGTCTTTTATTTTTGTTCTCAAAACCCAATTGCCATCTTTGTTTTTGATTCGACCTAATATTTTTCGTAGAATTTTTCTTTCCATCTTTTCCAAATCTTCCAATGCCATTTTGCATCCGGTTAAAAGTAGTACTCCCATGGATCGGAAACACTACCGGATGCAAAATGGACTGAAAGAAGACTTCCGATTTTACAATTGTATTATATTGCCTTATTTTATCATCTTTAGAAAAACACTTGTTTTTGCTCTTTTCATTTTTTCGGTTCTGATTTTAATTGCTTCTTTTTCACTTTATATATTTATATTTTCACCCAAATACTTGTTGTCACTTTTCTTGATGTTGCCATATTTGGTTTTTAAATTTGTTGGTGGGTTACTTTCATTGGTCATGTATTACGTTTTTTCGACAGATACTTGTAGACCTGCCTACTCAGCTGTTTCCTTCAGAAGTTCCAGTCTTTTATTTGCATTTTCTAATGCTTCATCTATTATTACGAGATCGTCTGCAAAGGCCAAACATTTTATTGCTTCTTTCGATCTACCCAACTTTATGTAGTTATTAACTTTTTGTTTTGAAGTTCCTTTAGGGAGGTCTCAGTATGAGCGATTCGGCAGAAAACCGTTTCTGTCTGTCTGTTTCTGTCCGAAAACCGTCTTCTCCGTAGTTTCTTTCTCTTTCTCTTAGTGTATATTTCTATACCGCGCGCTCTCTCTTTCAATATACGCCGCGTTCCTTTCTTTCTCTTTCTCTCAGTGTATATCTCTATACCGCGCGCTCTCTCTTTCGTCATATGCCGCGTTAGTTTCTTTCTCTTTCTCTCACTGTATATTTCTATACAGCGCGCGCTTTTTTTCTTTCTCTTTCTCTCAGTGTATATTACTATAATGCGAGCTCACTCTTTCTTTCGCAGAATGACAAACGAGCGAGGTTTATAACCTTAAAACTAAACAAGAAAATAAACAAGAAACAAAATTTGATCAAACGTATTTGTTTTTTTGTTGTTTTAAATCAAACGAGGGTTATATTGTTTATAAATACTCATTATTTGAATTAGGTTTCGAGAAATGGAAACACAAGAAAATATACAAAATACTGAAAAAAAGTATGTCAATAAAAAAAAAAACTGTATACTTTATAGCAATTGCTCACTGTTTACATATGTTTATCGTACATGTAATCCGAGTGATTGATATTTACTATATTTATATATGTATGTCGTAGTCATATAGTGAAAAATAAGTCAGATTGTGTAAAACTGAGCCATTGCATGATCTGTCGGCAGTTCGAGTAGTTCATCCAATTCGTGTAGCTCATGAAATCGCCAATTTTATGAGGCAATTGTTTAACTAGGATTTACACTCACCTACTTACTATCTTACCTATCTTACCTACTTAGCGATTCGAAATTTCAAAAAATGCCAAAGTGCTGTCATTTGATAGTATGAAGCAACTTGTCTTAATTAACAGACCTTGATTAAACATATTTGAGATGGTTCCACGAACTAACCTAGTCATATTGAGTATTTCAAATAGAATATGTACATGAACTGTCGGCAGATCATGCAATAACTCATGAAACTCAGTTTTACACAATCTGATGGATTTCACTATATGGACTATGACATATACATTATAGAGAGACAATGGTGAATTCACGAGCGCAGTGTCAAAAAGAGTATCACCAGAGAAAAAGGAAAAACGAAATTTTACAAAATACAGATTTGGAAAAGTAGGTTCTTAAAATTTTATATTGAAGCAATTGATTACTGTTTACATGGGTTTATCATACATGTAATTCAAGTGTATGCTTTTTTTTACTACATTGCGTCAAAATATACAGAGATAAATTTCAATCAAAGAAGAAACGTGTTGAACCTGAATCTTTACAATCATCGAAAGAAGATTCATTACCAATCATATTAATCGAAAGTAATGAAGAAACTGAATGTTAATGATGAAGATCAGCAAGTAATTAGTCCAAGTTCTCAATCATTCCAAGCCCCATACGTGGAACATGATGAATGTTCAACGCCAAATGTTTTGTATGACAGAAACATTGTTGGCGACTTTGTTGCCTATTTTCATCTCTTATAAGAATGTTACATCTTCCAATATTAAAAGAAAAGAAAATAACATATACAACTGTTTCAAACATGTAGGATTCATTGAAAACCATGCTGGTTCACTTGTTCAAAATACAGCAGAAAATTAATTTGATGATGAAGATGACGTTCCTTTATCTTTGTGGGTACAAAACCTAAATTCAGACCTGTTAACAGCGTGTGGGACGATTATGTTGACACTAATAGCGCTCTCCTCCCATCAGAAGAACTACTAGATGAAAATATCATACAGAATATTACACTTAATCAGCAAAGCGAGAGCGATGAGGAAGAGCAAGTCGAGAAAGAATCAATACATGCCGCAGAAGAGGTTTTAAAAACTGTAGACTTATTATCACGATTTTTTCATACCAATTTCGAAAATGATAATTTAGACAGGACTTGACAAGGCAATGTCTTCTTTATACAATAATGTTAGAGACTGTTATTACAATCTTAAGATAAAACAAAAGCAGACAAAAATTATTAATTTCTTATGTAAAAAATGACAAAATATGTTAGGTACATTGGTATTTAGTAACATTTGTATTTTATATTCTGTTATACACTTTTTTTGGATTTTTTTCTTGTTTCCTCCCATAACCTCTTCATGCGTTCGCTTCTTTTCTTACCCGTCGGAAATGATCAGTTTGGGCTTCCTCATTGTTGGATCCTGAAATGCTTTTATACTGTCTACTCTCATACTCCTTCTAAACCCTGTTCTGCTGTGGGCCATCTGTAGTCTGATTCCAACTTCTGCCGCATCGCTTTTCATTTCATCTACCCATTTAGATGTGGCCTTTAACCCCAAGATGTAGTTGAAGAACCTTTTGGTCAGTCTGCATTCATACATTCTAAGTAGGTGTCCGTAGAACTTCAACCTCCGCTTCCTCATTGTGTCCGTGATATTCCCTGTGTATTTGTAAAGTTCTTTGTTTTTCCTCATCCTCCAGGTCCCATTAGTAGTTTTCTGTGGTCCGAATATTTTCCGCAGTATCCTGCTTTCTTTCTTTTCGAGTTCTTGATACTCTCCCTATTTATTTAAAATAAGACAAACCGAGGCGTACAATCCTTCAGGTTGTACTACCGATTTATAATGTCTGATTTTGGCCTTGCGGGATAGAACTTCAACCTCCGCTTCTTCAGTTATCTTCTATATTTTCTTCTTCTATATATATTTTTTTCCACACAGTTGAAAAATAATGGTGACAAACCATCTCCTTGTTGGACTCCTGATACAATTTGGAAGGGACTAGAGGTTGCTCCAAGGAATTTAATTTTAGATGCTGTGTTTATAAGAGTTTGTTTATTTATTTCCAGAGTTTTCCTATCTATTGCAAATTCCTTCAAGGTTTTGAGGACGGAGTATGGCTATTGAATCGTATTGTTAGATCTCATTTTAAAATCGATATTCAGCACTCTTATAAAACGATAGATGGCGGAATATACGGCGTAATGTTGACGCTCAGACAGATGGTCCTGCGCCGGCGAGTGCAGGCGGCAGAGAATACATCGGTCTGACAGAATCAAGTCGACAATTCAAAGATAATAGAAATTGAAATCTAATATCAGGTGTGGGCTACACGTGTGATTTCAAGTAGCTAAAGTGTTATCGAAGAATTAAGCCAATCGTTAGGAGACAACAAAACTCTTGGAGGACTTTCAACGCACAAAGGATCAGCCTTTGACGCCGCCGACTATTCACTCCGTTTCCCAAATGGTTATTTCTTTGGCTCTTCCAAGTTTCAAACCAGAAAGTAAGGAGAGAAGTGTCCGGTTATTGAAACTTGATGGGTAAAAAAAAGAAGTTTGGGTGGTCTGATAGAGAAACTGTAAGTAGAATCGGTCCATTTTTATTAAAATCTGCTCGAAGGTGGTTTACTGCATGGCAGCCGACCGAAGAAACCTGAGAAAATTAGACTTTTATTACTTTATTTAAATTAGACTTTTCCGTTTGATTTCCCAAACTAAAAAAAAAAATTTTAAACAGCTTTTAGCTGATGCAGTGAATTATCGGAGTACAGACGCACGTAGTTATTTGGAATACGCAATGTTTTTCGTGTGGTAAAACTGGTCACATTTCGCGAGATTGTAAAGTTTCAAATCAAAATTTTGAAGCCCCGTTAATAAATGAAGACAAACCTTTTTGTAGATACTGTAAGAAATTAGGTCATAAAATTGAAAATTGTTTTCTTCGTCAAAACAAACACTGGCGAGTCAACGAAACGCCGCATCCGGTTACCAGCAGGAAAAGTTAACAAGAGAACGTTTTGTTGAATAGTTTTTTGTTAAATAATAAATGTTTAAAAACGTTGCCGATGACGATTTGCGGTTATAATACTAACTCCCTAATTGACACAGGTTCAACTTGTTCCTTAATAGATTAATTATTGGTCGATAGATTAAAACTAACAATTAAAACTTAAAAATTCTCCGCGTTACCCCGTTGCAGTGGTTCGATTTTACAGTACGTAACTCATTTTTTTTTAACAAAAAGCCCTTGTGGAACCACCTGAGGAGGAAGATGAGCTGGACCTTGTGATTGTGCCACATAATCGCTGTCACTATGACATTATTAGAGGGGAAAATATTTAAGAACATAATGTGATTCTGTTAAAAGATAAGACCTATTTAAAAATGGTTCCTAAGAACCCTGTCAATACATTTGCTGTAAATTCTAATAATACGATTGCTGATATTGGTTTGGTCACAGATTAATAATTATTAATAACTTCAGGTAACTGTGTTAATACTATTAATACCGGTGAATTGAACAAAGAAATTAGTTGTTATTCCAAAAGCCCTTATCTGGTCTGTAATTAATAATGTTCATGAATCTGTTATGCATTTAGGATGGGAGAAAACACTCAACAAAATTTATGACTATTATTGGTGCGAAAATATGTCTAAACATGTTCGAGTATGTTGACAATTGTGTAACTTGTAAATCTAAAACTCCCTCCGGTAAAATTCAAGCAAAAACTTCATCCCATACCCAAAAGTAGTATTCCGTGGCATACTATTCACTTAGATGTTACTGGTAAATTGAGTGGTAAGAATGACCAAAAAGAATATGTGTTTGTCTCCATTGACGCTTTCACAAAGTATGTAATTTTGTCTTATGCAAGAAAAATTGACACAAATAATAGTATTCAAGAATTGAAGAGAAATATTTCTTCCCAGTAGAGTTATTGTTGATCAAGGTGGATGTTTTGACAACAAAGAATTTAAAGAGAACTGTAAAAGTCAAAATATTGAGTTAGATTTTATATCAACCGGAAGTAGTCGCGCAAACGGTCAGGTGGAACGAACAATGTTTGTTTTGAAGTCATTGTTTAGAGTTTGATTGGCCATACGTCTCCGAGTGAAGTACATCTTAGAGGTTATATCCTAGGGACCCTCTCAGTCCATGCTTGCGAGCCTCTGAGTCCATGGTGACGGATCCCTGAACCGTCTATCTACTTCAGATACGTCCCTGAGTCGTATCAACTGCTAAATATCCCTCTGTTGTCCTGCCAAACTATTGTAGAAGTTTTTACAGCAATTGAATTAGATGAAAATAAATCTTGGAACGCCTGGCAAACTAGTACATGATGCAGGAACAAATTTTACGGCACATATTTAAATCACTTATTGAACACTTTGGTATCGAGCTACACGTGACAACCCCGGGAACACATCGCTCTAATGGACAAGTGGAACGATATATGCGTACCATTAGCAATATGCTTAGAATTGAGTCCAATAAGTCAAAGGAATGGCCGAACAATCTGTGGAAAATTCAATTAGTTATCAATACTACGAAACAATAAACCACTGGATATTCTCCTTTTAAATAAGTTTTTGGAGAAGAGGGACAGACAAATTCGTACTATTTTAGCTGACCCACCTACCCCATAGGAGATTTGCTCCTATGGACCGCGTTAAGGTTCTAAGTAATTTAAAGAACAACGCAGAAAAGCAAATGGCTACATTAAATAAAAAACGAACAGATAATCGTGTTGAGTAGAGACCTGGAAAAGTTTTTAATTCGTTGGGCCATACGTTATCAAATCATTGTTTGCTAATGACCGTTTACAAACCGTAAAATTGGTGGTCAGAAAACTTTAAAATGTTCAAGGGACCAATTGCGTCTTTGGCCAATAGACTAGACCCCTGATGATTTTAAATATTTATTGCAATTGAACAATTGTGAGTATTTATTTTTTAATTTTTTTTTTGTATCTGTCACGATTTGCCGTGTTAGATCTTAGACTTGAAGAGACACATCGCAAATACGTGCATTGTGCAGTATTTCCATCGTGTCTCTGTTTTTGAACTGATCACTTGGAAGGACCCATCGCAGACACGTGTAGTATTTTTACATCGTGTCTTCCAGTGTTCTGATAATGTGTGAATTTAATGAGACCCATCGCAAATACGTGCATTTTGCAGTATTTCCATCGTGTCTCTCAAATGTTATATTCTTAAACTGTTTGAATGATAAAGATTTTGAAAATCGAATGTGTTATTGTTAATTGGAAAGTTTTATCGCATAAGTAGTATTTATTGCTTATTGCAGCAAACGTCGACGAACCAGGGAGAGAAGAAAATCAACATGAAGCTACGTAACTTAAGTACATTCATAAGTTCTCATCGTACATTTATTCATTTGTTTTGTGCATTCTTGTTTTTGTTTGTGTTTTACTCTTTTTAATTGTCGACGTTGTTTTTGGAATAATAAAAATACCCCTTTATTCGAGATGCAGTAATGTATACAGTATACACTAATACGTTTATTCCGAATTTCTTAAGCATTCCGAGAGCGGAATGATGTCAGTCTGGCCGTGTTAGATCTCATTTTAAAATCGATATTCAGCACTTTTATAAAACGATAGATGGCGGAATATACGGCGTAATGTTGACGCTCAGACAGTTGGTCCTGCGCCGGCGAGTGCAGGCGGCAGAGAATACATCGGTCTGACAGAGTCAAGTCGACAATTCAAAGATAATAGAAATTGAAATCTAATAATATGCTATTTTAAAATCCACAAATATTAGCACTATCTTTTTATTTGATATTGTCAAGTACTTAAGTACTTTCTTCAAGTACTCCTCTCCATAAACATCACAAAAATCGCCAGCAGCCTTAATGGCCCTACATTGAACTTGACTAAACGGTCAGAACCAGGTGCGTCTTTGAGGTCAAAATTTCCATTTTGGAACTTCGTATACCAATCACGAGCAGTTCTCTAAGAAATGACGCCTTCTCCATAAACAGCAGAAATATCGCGAGTAGCCTGAATGGCCAATCACGAGCAGTTCTTACAGACATGACGTCCTCTCCATAAATAGCACAAATATCTCGAGCAACCTTAATGGCCCTTCATCGAACTCAATTGAACGGTAAAAACAAGGTGCATCTTTCAGGTCAAAATTTCCATTTTATAACTTGGTATACCAATCACGAGCAGTTCTTTCAGCAATGACACCCTCTCCATAAACAGCACAAATATCGCGAGAAGCCTTGTTGGCCCTTCATCGAACTCAACTGAACGGTCAGAACAAGGTGCGTCTTTGAGGTCAAAATTTCCATTTTGGAACTTGGTATACCAATCACGAGCAGTTCTTTCAGACATGACGCCCTCTCCATAAACAGCACAAATATCGTGGGCAGCCTTAATGGTCCTACATTGAACTCCACTGAACAGTCAGAACAAGGTGCGTCATTGAGGTCAAAATTTCCATTTTTAAACTTGATACACCAATCACGAGTAGTTCTTTCAGTCATGACGCCTCCTCCATAAATAGCACAAATATCGCGAGCAGCATTAATGGTCCTACATCGAACTCAACTGAACGGTCAGAATTAGGTGCGTCTTAGAGGTCAAAATTTCCATTTTGGAACTTGATATACCAATCACGAGCAGTTCTTTCAGAAATGACGCCCTTCCCATAAATAGCACAAATATCGCGAGCTGCCTTAATGGCCCTTCATCGAACTCAACTGAACGGTCAGAACAAGGTGCGTCTTTGAGGTCAAAATTTCCATTTTGGAACTTGGTATACCAATCACGATCAGTTCTCTCAGACATGACGCCCTCTCCATAAACTGCACAAATATCGCGAGCAGCCTTAATGGCCTTCAACTGAGCGGTCAGAACAAGGTCAAGTCACTTTGATGTCAAAATTTCCATTTTGGAACTTGGTATACCAATCACGAGCAGTTCTCTCAGACATGACGCCCTCTCCATAAACAGCACAAAAATCGCCAGCAGCCTTAATGGCCCTACATTGAACTTGACTAAACGGTCAGAACAAGGTGCGTCTTTTAGGTAAAAATTTCCATTTTGGAACTTGGTATACCAATCACGAGCAGTTTTTTTAGACATGACGAAAAAGACCCTCAACATAAATAGAACAAATATCGCGAGCAGGCTTAATGGCCCTACATCGAACTCAACTGAACGGCCAGAACAAGGTGCATCTTTGAGGTCAAAATTTCCATTTTGGAACTTGGTACACCAATCACGAGCAGTTCTTTCAGTCATGACGCCCCCTCTATAAAAAGCACAAATATTGCGATCAGCAATAATGGTCCTACATCGAACTCAACTGAACGGTCAGAACAAGGTGCGTCTTTGAGGTCAAAATTTCCATTTTGGAACTTGGTATACCAATCACGAGCAGTTCTTTCAGGCATGACGCCCTCTCTATAAACAGCACAAATATCGCGAGCAGCCTTAATGGTCCTACATTGAACTCCACTGAACGGTCAGAACAAGGTGCGTCATTGAGGTCAAAATTTCCATTTTTAAACTTGGTACACCAATCACGAGTAGTTCTTTCAGTCATGACGCCTCCTCCATAAACAGCACAAATATTGCGAGCAGCATTAATGGTCCTACATCGAACTCAACTGAACGGTCAGAACAAGGTGCGTGTTTGAGGTCAAAATTTCCATTTTGGAACTTGGTATACCAATCTCGAGCAGTTCTTTCAGAAATGACGCCCTCTCCATAAACATCACAAAAATCGCCAGCAGCCTTAATGGCCCTACATTGAACTTGACTAAACGGTCAGAACCAGGTGCGTCTTTGAGGTCAAAATTTCCATTTTGGAACTTGGTATACCAATCACGAGCAGTTATTTCAGACATGACGCCTTCTCCATAAACGGCACAAATATCGCGAGCAGCCTTAATGGCCCTACATTGAACTCGACTGAACGGTCAGAACAAGGTGCGTCTTCGAGGTCAAAACTTCCATTTTGGAGCTTGGTATACCAATCTCGAGCAGTTCTTTTAGAAATGACGCCCTCTCCATAAACAGAACAAATAGCGGGAGCAGCTTTTGTGTCGTTAGAACCTTAATTATAAATAGAGGAGTTGTCCAAAATGCTCATTTTTCTCAACCCGACATTCCGTTTTAAGGATCTGAGTAGTAATCTAAATTAACTAGAACAAAAGACTGAACGTGGATTCTGTTAGAACAAAACATCCTCTTTCGAGTGATTTGATGGTATATTAAAGAACGAGTTCAATAAGCGCGGTATTGCAGTACGCGTCCATGTTCTTCTAATGGACAGTATCCTTCTTCTAATGGACAATTGCGAAAAACGCCTTATGAACGAGATTTTTATACTATTTTTTCTATTTTGCAACCTTTTATGTCATTTCTAAATAAAAAAATCGTCGATACATATTGAGAAAATTGTATCGCACTCGGCGAGCCATAACCGCACGCATATGAGTGCGGTTATGAGTCCATTACAGGCGCAAAATAGAAAAAACCTTATGCCTTAACCAGGATGAAGTTAGGATCTGTTACTCCTAAATCCAGCTTAATATTCTCCAATTTGTTTGTCTAATTGAGGATTTAGAATGTCCAGAAGAGCTTTCGATAATATTTTGTATTGCAAGGGTAGTAATGAAATTCCTCTGTAATTATTTATATTTGTTTTGTCACCTTTTTTATGAAGTGGGTGAATTAATGCCTTAACCTTCCAGTTTTCTGGAATTGATTCAGTGTCCCAGACCTTATCTAGTTTTTCTTTTATAATTGTGGAATCTAGATCTCCACTAGCTTTTAGAATTTCTGCTGTGAGGCCGTCTTCACCTGGGGATTTGTTGTGTTTTAATTGTTTGGTATAACTTTTTATCAAATCGATGCTTGGTGGTTTGGTGGTTCAAAGTAAGCTGCCAGTAACTTACAGTTTTCTTCATTATTAAGTGCAAGTTTTCCATTATCTTTCCTGAAGCATAGCGACTGTGGAATGTAACCAGACATACAGTTCTTGAATGTCTTGTAGTAGTATTATATTTTTTAAAATGCTCTTCTATATTTTTATGTTGCTCCTTTTCAAAGCACCTCTTTTGTGCCCTAATAATTTTATATGCTCCCTTCTTCTCAATTTCAAAGATTTTCCAATTACTGCTAGTTTTCCTGTACCAGTTGTTCCAGGCTTTATTTTTTAGTGTAAATGCTTCTTCACATTTATTATTTCACCATCTGTGCTTCCTCTATTTGTTCTCTGGGGCTATTTCAAATGCAATATGTTTTATTGTTTCTGTAAAGTTGTTGGCGTCACTATTCACTTCCTTCAGCCTCTCCTGAAAATCACATTCCTTTTTCTTCAAAGTTTCGTTAAAATTCTCTTAGTTGTACTGCTTTGTTTCATGATTTTATGTTTTGGAATAAATCTCATGTGATTCTCAGTTGGGTAGTGATCTTAGTCAACTTCCTTTCCTCTATTGACTCTAATGTTCTTGATTTCTTGAAAATTATATCTGGAGATGGCGACATGATCAATTTGAAACTCTCGCAAGATGGAGTTTGGAGATATCCATGTTTTTTTGCTTTCTTGGTAATTTTTTTAAGTGTGTTGACATGATTTTAAGATTCAATCACTTGCATATATCTACTAATCTTGAGACATTTGTGTTGGTTCTGTTGTGAGCTGGATATATTCCAATAACTTTTCTGAATGATTTCTCTTTATCCAATTGGGCATAGAAGTCTCCCATTATTATTTTTGTGTTGTTCTTGTGAACACTTGACATCCTGTTTTCCAGATTTTCCCAGGAGTCTTCTACTTTGTCTCGGTTCCTTTTGTTATCTTGATTTGTTGGCGCATGGCAGTTGAATATTGAATAATATTTATCCTTGCATTTAATTGTTATAACAGATAGTCTTTCACTGAAGTATTCAAAATCAACAACATTTCTAATTATATTTTTGTGGATTGCGAAGGCTGTGGATATATATATATATATATATATATATATATATATATATATATATATATATATATATATATATATATATATATATATATACCGTGTTTCAACCGTGTCGAAGGAGGCGATTTCTTTTCCCACGTGTTTG
Organism: Phosphuga atrata; assembly: GCA_944588485.1. Taxonomy (NCBI): domain Eukaryota; kingdom Metazoa; phylum Arthropoda; class Insecta; order Coleoptera; family Silphidae; genus Phosphuga; species Phosphuga atrata. Next base: position 3,409,924 of record OX155907.1, read on the forward strand.
CTCTGTCATTCTCGAAATACCAAAGAGTCCATTAGTTCTGCAACGGGTGCTTTATCGAGAAATCCATTGCATCTCCTAGCTCCTGATCTTTATTATCGTTTTTATCATTCTAGAAGCAAAATTTAATAGCTCGGTTTAAATTTTGCGAGTAAACTAAACGAGTAACGAGCCGTCACTGTTGTAAAAAGTGGTTAAAAATGTGTCAAAATTACAAGAATTTTTTTTTAAATATTAAACAACAGTAAATTGAGAAAATTTGTCGTTCATCGTCATCGTGCAAAAATTACCTTTCAGAAACGTTTTTTTTTTCAACATCGGCCTTCGGGGGCCGTAGTAATTGAATATTTCAGTTTTTTTTACATGTTTGAGCAAAACTAATTTTCGGCGCAGCCGAGAACGGCGCACGTCAAAATGTCCGTCTGGACGGGCCCCGTATGGGAAAAATATATATAATAGTTTTCCCCGGAAACTTCCGGCTCGCCCGGAAGTCGGCGAAAACTGAAACTTAAAAAAAAAAAAATCGACCCACTTTGGCGGGTCGCCGAAGGCCACTTGGACGTCACAGCGCCGAACGGCGCACGGCGGCGTCTCCGGGCGTCCTTCGGCCGCAAGGCCGCGCCGGCGCCACAGGCGGTAGAGTCGCGCGGGAGAAAAACTCCTTTAACTTTGCCGTTTTTCGGCCAATTTCCGGGTGCGTGGTGTCGGGAAGCGTGGCGTCGCCACCCCGAGCCGACCGAGCGGAAAACCGGACTTTTTTACCGGGCGTCGCGACGCCCCCGTAATAAAACTTATTCCGCGATAGCGGTCCGAGGAGGTGTCGGAGCGCCGCCGTTCCACGAGGGCATGAAAGCGGAGCGAATTCCGCGTCGACGCACGCACACAGATTTTCAAAATTCACCTGGGGGGCGGCACCGTCGGCGAAAAACCGGTTCTCGTATTTGAAGGACTCTGTAGTCGGCGTCCTGCGACCGATTTCGGCGCGGGACACGTCAGTGTGCGCGGCGCAGCCGCCCGCATCTTCGGAACCCTCACGCGTCGGCGCGGACCGACGGGTTCGGGCACCAGGTCTGAAAAATATCGAAAACGTGACCTCCACGCGAAAGTCATTGGAAGGGCCATTTTTGCGCAATTTCCGATGGGGACGGCATTTTTCGAGACACATTCGAATCGCCTTCGGAATAGGACGAAATACGCGGCATTTCTCGGAGACGGTCTCGCACCAGATCGGAAAAGTCAAAACTTTTTGGGAAAATTTCCGGCCCCGCAGTGGCCGGCTTTTGTCGGACGGCGAAACGGTCTGCGCCGGTCGGTGGGCCCATTCGATGCGAGTATTTTGGCACCGGTCTCGCTTCGCTGCGACGACTGAGTCACCCTCCAGTGCCTGAAACGTGTCCGATGGCGTTCCCGGTAGGTGGCGTCACTCTTTCGGCTGCCGTTTCGCCGTTTCCGGGCCCACACACTCGAAATTACCCGCGTTCGATTCGCAAGGGTTGCCCGCGTGTCCATTGCATTTAAGAGTACGCGATTTGAGCCGCCCCCGTCGAGCTGCTGGTTCTCGCATACCTCCAACTTTTTCCGTCGAGTTTTTCGAGTAGGCACGAAACACTTCGGGCCCGAATCCAACTTTTGCGGCACGATTCGATGCTCCTCGCTGCTGCGCGTGTTATGATACCTCCCGCGGCCTACTACGGTGCTCGGTTCACGAGCTGCGTCCCAAATGCCGATGCAAAATCCGCAACCGCCTCTTTGGCCGCCGTTTCGCGAGTTCGAGGGCGAGCGGCGAAAAGTCGACGGCACGTCTCGCAGAATCGATGCCGCTATCCGCAGAATCGATGCCGCTATCCGCAGAATCGATCTTCACTTCCGTGCGGCCTGCCGTTTCCGAATTATCGACGTCGCGACGCAAATTTTTGCTTTCGTTTGAAAAGAGGTTGAAAAAAATTTTGCGGTACCGATTCCGGCTAAACGTGCGGAGGAATTTCTTCGCTTCTCACTGTCGAAACGTACAACGGACCGTAAATTGTGGAATAGGCGATATAAGGTTCGACATTTTTCATAACCGGCGTCGCGACGCCCGTTTTAGGCGTTTTTTTTGGACGTACCGGAAAACCGCCTTCGCGCCGGGGTTTTTTCCGATTCCGGACCAGAACTCGTTCGTGTTTTACAGACAATGGACGGCCAATTGCGGCACCGAAAACCGCGGGCGGCCAGCTTCAACGGGGGCGGCGGCGTCCCTCCCCGGATACGGCATATCGGATTCGAGCAAAGTGCCGGTCGGATCGGCCGCCCCATGGCGAAACGTGCCGCTTGCGGTCGGTTTTTTAAAACGGCCGCCGCCGGGGCAGACGGCGACGTTTCGTCGCGACGCCCATTTTAAGCGTTAAAAGTGCATCTGCTAGTTTACCGCCGTCTGGATTTTACCGTCCGTGCGGCGGCGGATCCGCGGTTTTTCGCCGCAGTTCCTTGGATTGAACCTTTGGCTTTGCGGCGGTGTACCCGGCGCGGCCTGACGTCGCGGCGCCGAGTTATGTGGGGCCAAAGACGTCCGGACTTTACGACTTTTTTTTAACACGCCCGGAAGCCACCGAAACGCGGTCCAACGCCAAAACCGACACTTTCACGGTGTAGCCCGGTCTTTTTTCTATTCAGAAAAAACAAAAAAACGGCTGGGAGTTGGGACTGAAATTTTTCGCCAAATTCTGAGATTTGAGTTGGAAAGTCTAACTGCTGGTTTTCCTTTAAAAATTCGATAGTTTTCACTATCCATTGTTAGGTCATCAGCATATCTAGCTTCTTGGATGGATGCTAGCAGGATGTTGTTGCTGTTCAAAAGTTTATCATTTGCTTGAGTTTTCCAAGTTTGCAGAGGGGGTTAATATTTATAGTTGTAAATTTATATTTCTTCTTAAATTTTAATTTGAGATTACAAAGGTTTTCAGGATATCCTGAATCCTAAATTATCCTATTTTTTCAATGTGGGTAGACGTTTGTCTACCAGAGTAAAAACTAAGATTGTTAGTCTTAGAGTGTTCTTTTCCTGCCGCCCCTAACATAGGGTACAGACGCTGACCAAACACCGCCCGATACGGAAACAGACATGTTAGGATTTTTAAATTTAATGTTAACCCTAAGAGCAGGGCTGCCTCTTCCGCAAGTTCCGCCGTTCCGACGATCCTCATCTCCGCCTTCGCTACCGTTGAGGACTTCACCATAACCCTGGCAAGGAATGGAGAATTATTATTTAGGAATATAATTTGCTTTATATTTGTACTATTCCGCACGTCTTCTATCTCTTGTCAGTTCGCCGGCTTTTGAAAATACCCGTTCAGAAGGTACACACAAATATTTATGTGAAAGTTGGTACAATTCGCGAAAAATGTCTTTCCTTTATTCCCAAAATTGTAATATATTCTGTTTCCTTTCTATTAGCGGTAGATCCAAGTATTGTTTAACTTGAACGATAGCCGTAATAGAGGAAGTTGTAACTAGATGCAAGGATTGAAACAATTTACCTCTTCATAGATACACATTTATAATATTTACATTTATATTACAGTTTTAAATTATTAGAATTTTAATAGAATGTTAAAAAAATTCAATATTCTCTCTACGCATTCATTTTCGCGAAAACTGTCCTGAAATACATTAATTAATTTACATAAATTGCATTCTATGGGTAATATTACAGGTACATGCAATAATAACTGATAATAATAATTTTCAGGGTGAATTGAGAAACCATTCGACTATGAAATCATTCGACGATGAAATCATTCGATTATTAAAATCACTCAATTACTAATCATTCGATTATCCAAATCAGAGCTATCCAACACGAGGCCCGCAACTTAACCGAAACTTACTTTTGGCGGTCCGCAAAATATTAGAGCTATTATCTCTGTTTATATTATCTCTGCTAAGAAGGTTGAGTCAAGCGGGACGGGCAGATTTGTTAATAATTGTTCAAGTGTGCGGTACGCATCAATTCTAAAGCTTTTTAATTTAAGTTAAATAAAGTAAATAAATAATAAAGTAATAAATAATAAAGTTAAATACTGTGTGAAATATGTCTTCGCAGAAAAGAAAAATAACGAACGAACGTCGAATTTATAATAACCGTTGGGAATCAGACTTTTTAATCACAAACAACGAAAATAAGCTTCAGTGCATTGTTTGTAGGCAAGTACTATCGGTTCCCAAAGAATATAATACGAACCGACATTACACTAGGTTACATGAGAAAACGTTTCAGCAATATACAGGGTTAGCAAGAAAGGCTATCAATACGGATAATAAGAAAAAACTAGAACAACAAACAACATTTGTTTTTAATCTGACTCTGATAACAAATGTAGTATTGCCGCTTCTTACGAAGTAGCGCTGGAAATTGTCAAAGCGAGGAAACCTTTTATTGATTGTGCAATCAAATTGGCAAAACAATTCAATGAAACAAAAATTTCCGAAACAGTCTCAGTCTGTGTCGCATTACAAAATTGCAAGACGTGTGGACCATATTAATCAATATGTATTTAAAAAACTGCATGACACGGTTGAAAAATGTAAATATTTTTCACTGTGCCTGGATCAAAGCACTGATCTCTCCGACATTAGCCAGCTTGTAATTTTTAACCGAACTATTCAAAACGACTTCAGTGTAGCAGAGGAGATGCTTGATTTTATTCCTTTCTATGGTACAAATAAGGGTGCGAATATTTTTGACGCTGTAAAACGGTGTTTTTAGACTACGGGGGATTCGATAAATGTTCCTGTATTGTCACTGATGGTGCCAGAGCTATGCTAGGAACTGAAATAGGATTTGCAGAAAACAAAACAAAATCGACTGTCCTGTAATACAATAATACTGTATTGTTCACCGGCCTCTATGTGGAAAATTCTTACTTCAAATGAATGTTATGAAAGTGGTTGTTAAAATAACTATCATTATTAGAGGTGGTAATCATACGTTGACTCACAGAAAGTTTCGTGACTTTTTAGTGGAAGTAGATGCTACAAATGGGAACTTGTTACTTCACACTAGGGCAGGGGTCGGGAACGGGTTTTAAGTAAAGAGCCATTTTCCTTAAAAAATCTTATAGAAGAGCCGCAGGGATGATGGTAATCACAATTGGAAACAAAATCACAATCAGTGAGATTTTTACGAGTGAATTGATGCAGAGATTTCACGAACCTGATATATCGTAATTTGAGGTCTTAAGACATTTAATTTAAATTTTTAATTGAGATTTAAAATATTTTGAAGCCTAATATATAGAGCCGCAAATTGATAAGATTTAAAATGCCACCGGCTTAAATAAACCTTTTTACGATTAGTTAAGCGCATGCGCATCCACCAAGTTTGAAAGGTGGGAATATGAAAGTTTCGGGCACATATTTAGTTATCCGTCAAAAAGTTCGGGGTTCACTTTTTGACGTATAACATGGCGGAAATTAACGTATAACATGACACATGACGTATAACATGAAACATGCGCACAAAAAAAAACGTTAATTGTAACTTTCAAACGGTCCCAAATTTAATTTCATCTTTCAAGAAAGATTTCAAAAAAGTGTAATTTCTAAAAGTGAATTCGAAGTATCGTCTCGTCCTTCTCGCAACTTCTTATTGAGATAGTTAAGATGCGCTGTCTGATTTCAATTCCAAAATAGATTTTTTGTAACAAGTCGTGATGACGACAAAGGACTTCGAATTCTCTGACTTAAATTATGGTTTAACATCGAGCATTCGAAGTCTTTTGCGAAGCCACCAAGCATTCTAGGACAATGAAAATGTGTCAATATGTTTACCCGCACACTAAAATGAATACATTAATAAATAAATTATTGTATGTCCTATATCAGGGGTGGCGAACCATATGTGCCATTTTTATTTAAATTTTCAAATTTTGAAATGCCGACGTGCCAGGTCTACTTTTACAATGTGCTATTGAAAATCAGTTACTGTATTAGCATAAATATTTGACGTATTTTGTGCGCCTTTTGAAATTACGGACAAATCAATCTACGGATTTTGATGAAACTTGGTATGATTTGATATTCTTAAGAGATCTCACAAATTCCCAAATTTCAAAATTGTAGCTTATGTAGCTTTATGTAGCTATATACGGCTTTTGTGAATTTTTGAAATTTGTAAATTTTTGTGCGCCTTTTGCAATTACGGACAAATCAATCTACGGATTTTGATGAAACTTAATATGAATCAAATCATCAAAATCAACTCTTGCAAAATCTCACAAATTGCGAAATTTCAAAATTATAGCTTTGCAAATACGGCTTTTGTAAATTTTTGTACGCCTTTTCCAATTAGGGACAAACCAATCGACGGATTTTGATAAAACGTGCGGTATGATTTGATATTCTTACGAGGTCTCACAAATTCCCAAATTTTGAAATTGTACCTTTGTAAATTCGACTTTTGTGAATTTTTGAAAATTGTAAATTTTTGTGTGCCTTTTGCAATTACGGACAAACCAATCGACGGATTTTGATAAAATGTGTGGTATGATTTGATATTCTTACGAGATCTCACAAATTCCCAAATTTGAAAATTGTAGCTTTGGAAATACGGCTTTTGTGATTTTTTGAAGTTTTTGTGCGCCTTTTGCAATTACGGACAAATCAATCTACGGATTTTGATGAAACTTGGTATGATTTGATATTCTTCCGAGATCTCACAAATTTCCAAATTTCAATATTGTAGCTTTGCAAATACGGCTTTTGTGAATTTTTGAAGTTGGTAAATTTTTGTGCGCCTTTTGCAATTACGGACAAATCCATCTACGGATTTTGATGAAACTTGGTATGATTTGATATTCTTACAAGATCTCACAAATTTCAAAATTGTAGCTTTGTAAATACGGCTTTTGCGAAATTTTTAAGTTTGTAAATTTTTGTGCGCCCTTTGCAATTACGGACAAATCAATCGACTGACTTTGATGAAACTTGGTATGATTTGATATTCTCACAAGATCTCACAAATTTTAAAATTGTGGCTTTGTAAATACGGATTTTGCAAATTTTTTAAGTTTTTAAATTTTTTAAATTTTTGTGCGGCTTTTGCAATTACGGACAAACCAATCGACGGATTTTGATAAAACGTGTGGTATGATTTGATATTCTTACAAGATCTCCAAAAATTTCCAAATTTCAAAATTGTAGCTTTCTAAATACGGCTTTTGCAAATTTTTGAAGTTTGTAAAATTTTGTGCGCCTTTTGCAATTACGGACAAACGAATCTACGGATTTTGATGTAGCTTGGTATGATTTGATATTCTTCGAAATATCACAAATTGCCAAATTTCAAAGTTGAATTAGAAAGAAAGGTGAATTTTTTTAATTAGAAATTTCTTGTGCGCCTATTGCATTTACGGGCAAACCAATCGACGCATTTTGAACACGTCTTATGTTTTACACCATTAATGTTGCACAAAAGTAGATTGAGCAACTTAAAAATTTATTTTAGAAACGATAGTTTAACAAGTTTAGAAGTTTCATGCGTGAGAAGTCGTTCGCGTGCCAATACAATTTTCCTACGTGTCAGCTGTGACACGCGTGCCATAGGTTCGCCACCTCTGTCCTATATGCGTCCTTATGCCATTATTACAATCGTGTGCAAAAGTTCTATTTAAATCAAATGGATTTTCTTTATTAAATGATTTGTGTTTGTTGTTACTATGGCAACAACTCGCGTCACTAAACAATTAAAATTTAATTATTTTTTCTTATTTTGAATCAAGAAGTCTCGGCCTCTCAATTTGGATTTATCTGGTTCTTATATAACTTAACCTAACCATAACCTAATCTAGATTATATCTAGGTTAACCTAGATTACATCGACAACGACCAAAGATTGTTCCCGTCACTGTGCGTTTTTACTAGTTTACAATTTGTTTTATTTTGTTTTACAGTTTTACAATTTTTACCTAGGAGACTCATTTAGACACAGCATTTAAACTTCGCAACTCATGCATAAAAGCCCTTCTTCACACACTTGTATCATAAAGTACTAATTTAATCTTGCCAGGAAATGTTAGCGTACACAACAGCACCTCTTGATGTATAATGCAATAAAAGCTGAGGAAGTCTATCTTAAAACGGAAACGTACTTTTCTGATGTAATTTAAACAATCGAATGTAATTTTTCGAAATTGAAAACCAATCTCTATTTTAATAAATGTTTGATTTGTTCCAATAAACTTAAAATACAGGTTATGGACGACTTGAAGAGCCACACAACCTAAGAAAAGAGCCACATGCGGCTCGCGAGCCGCGTGTTGCCGACCCCTGCACTAGGGCAACCAAAACAACGATAAAATTTCAAAAACTGGTTCTCGATTTTTCGTGAAGTAAAAAACCGGTTAACCGGTTAAAACCCGGTTTTAAGTATAAACATAAATAAATTGAGTATTAACTTTTAAAACTTATTTCACAAAGTGTGCAGCTGTAAACCAAATCAAATAAATATTTATTTACCATTTATAATTATTTAATAAATTTAAAAAATACTGTTGTATTATTTCATTATATTTACGTAAAGAATAAAAAAGATATTGTTATTAATATATTGCAAGTATTTATATTTCTTTAGGATCAAGATTAACTAAATCTGTGAACCTTTATTTCACTACGTATTTACTGCTCTTACGTTTTGTTTAGGTATATAAATAAATCCACAAATTAGATATATAAATAAATCCACAAATTAATTCAGGAATAACCATAGAAAAATACAATTTCCACTTGAAGAAAAAAATAAAATAAATATAATCCGACTTTCGGTTTTTCGAAAAAAAAACCGGGTTTACGGTTTCCTAAATTTTAACAGAAATCCCGGTAAACCGGGTTCGGTTTTAACCGGTTTGGATGCCCTACTTTACACCGATATTCGTTGGTTAAGCGCTAGAACCTGTTTGCAACGATTTTTCGCTCTACGCAAGGAGATTTCTATTATATAAATATAATATATAATATATATATAATAATATATATTTCTATATTAAGTCCAACACTACGGAACTAGAAAATCAGATAGTAAATGCACAATTTATTTAGCAGACCTTACATTTTTAACAGACCTCACAGCTCACCTTAACGAATTGAATTTGAAGCTACAAGGAAAACAGCAGAATATTGCCAACTTATTTGGACACATAAATGGATTTAAGTATAAAATTAAGCTTTTCAGGTTTTCACTAGAAATTTAGTTCATTTTTTCCAAGTTTTCCAAGATGGATTTTCCATGATAGATTTTCCATGATGGATTTTGAGGAAATTTCAAATTTATCTCACAGAAAATAGAATGACATAATTGCAGAATTCTAAATGCGATTTAGCAACTTAAAGCAACTTAGCAACAAAAAAATTCAGTTTTTACTGAGCCCCTTACAATTTCAGTTGAGAATGTAAGCAGAGCAGACCTTCAACTAGAATTGTTTGATTTGCAATCAGATCCTTTTATCCAAGGAAGAACTAAAACTGGATTGTACTTACGATTTAGGCTCAATGCTGGGAAGCACGTTCGCATCTTTGCGAAAGCAACTTTTCCAACATGCAATTTGTAAAGTAAAAATATAGATGTTCCCTCTCTGATAAGTCACTTACTGGCTTGGTTTATCAACATTAAATCAAATATTATTAATTCAAATATTCAAATATTAAAGTTAATATTGATGCATTAGTTACTTACATCCTCAAATTTTCCACTAATATTTTTTGAATAAATTAAAATAAAAATGCAAACGCGTTATGTCTTTGAATACCATACCTCTATTACCATATTAAAACTCACTGATAAAGTGACCCTCGCTTTTTTTTAAAGCGGCCCTTGGGGCACTTACAGTTGGACAGCCCTAATCCAAATCATTCGATTATGCTCATAACTAATGGGAATTAAGAATTGATGCACTTACTACAATATCATACAACAGTGCAGTCATATATGATGCACTACTTGAAATATTTAATAAGTAAGATAACGACAATCAAACAAAACTTAAGGCGAAGTAACTATAAAAGGCAAAGTAGCTTTGGTGGCTATATAAATTAAAAATTATGAATTTCTTTGTTCGATTATATTTTTGTTTGATTACGATTCGAGTAAATGTTGTAAGTAAAATGCTTCGGAGTCCTACTCATTGAGACATTCATAATTCTAAAGTTTCTATATAAAATTTAATTGTTCATTTACAAGAAAAAGTTCGTAACAATTTTAATGCTATTTTGGAATCTGCAACAGGATTGGCAAAATATTTGGATATTACCAATACATTTAACGATACTACATTACGCAGATGATCCAAAGAAGATTCTTTGATTATGAATGTAAAGACGAAACGCATTCAGCTAATTCAGAATGTATATACAACATTGTTTTTTATTTCTCAATTATAGATACTAATCATCACAATCAAGACACTCTCATTAATTCATTAACTGATTATTTGATTATTGTGATGATTATTTATTTTAAACTATTATTTGCGAAAATATTTAAATTTTTGTCTGAATTTAAAGAAATTTATGATATGGATGTTCAATGGTTTTGAATTATTATCTTTCTTACGGATGTCTTTGAATATATTGATTTCATTAACCTACTCTATTGCGACATCTTTTTCTTCATCGTCAAAGAGAAATATTTCAAAGTCAATACAATGTTTTCTTAATGTTTCCTCATTAAGAAAACATTGTATTGACTTTGAAATATTTATCTTTGACGATGAAGAAAAAGATGACGCAATAGAGTTGGTTAATGAAATCAATACATTCAAAGACATCCGTAAGAAAGATGATAATTCAGAACCATTGAACATTATTTAATTCATTCACAGCAACAATTTGGAAACAGTTTTTGCCAATTAAACGGTAAGCATTGAAAATTCTACCGACCTTTCCAGGGTCAGTTGCAGCAGTTCTGTGAAGTTAGCAACCGCATTTGCAAAAATATAATATTTCATCGGAGTTCCCGGCAGATATGAAATAGTTCTAGAGTACTTTGTGCAAAATTTCAATAGTTCTGCAGAATTTCGCGAAAAAAATGGAAAATACAAAAAGCAACCACTTTTGAGAAAAACTGTGCGTTTTTTACATATTCCTGTACCTCGACCATACTTCTGGAGTACTTATTGCAAAAGGTTCTGCAAAAATTGACATTTTGCAAAAAAAAATTGAATTTTGAAACTTGCACAAACAGTTCTATTCGCGGATCTAAATAGCACCCTAAGAGTTCTATCAAAGATCCCTTTGTCATTTTTTGATAAAAATCTTAGTTCAAAAGATATTTGCAATAATAAGGGACCCATTATTTTGAATGAAAATTTAAAAAAATCGCGGAACAGTTCTGTTTGCAGTACCCGATAGAACTATTAGAGTTCTATCGAAAATCCTTATATTTTTTTTCTGTAAAGTTAAAAATTAGAAAGATTTGCGAAAAATTAGACTTCACCAATGCGACGAAGTGAATATGAAAAAAAAAATCGCGCGACAGTTCTGTTTGTAGTTTCCAGTAGAACTCTTAGAGTTCTATCAAAAATCCTTATAACATTTTTCTGTAAAATTAAAAATAGAAAATTTTGCGAAAAATTGGACTTTACCGACGCGACGAAGTGAAGAGAAAAAAATCGCGAAATAGTTCTGTTTGCAGTTCCTGGTAGAACTCTTAGAGTTCTATCGAAAATCCTTATAACATTTTTCTGTAAAATTAAAAATAGAAAATTTTGCGAAAAATTGGACTTTACCGACGGGACGAAATGAAGTGAAAAAAATCTCGCAATAGTTCGGTTTGCAGTTCCTTGTAGAACTCTTAGAGTTCTATCGAAAAGCCTTATGACATTTTTCTTCAAAGTTAAAAATTCGAAAGATACGCGAAAAATTAGACTTCAACGATGCGACGAAGAAAAGAGAAAAAAATCGCACAACAGTTCTGTTTGCAGTTCCCGGCAGAACTCTTAGAGTTCTATCGAAAATCCTTATAACATTTTTCTGTAAAATTAAAAATAGAAAATTTTGCGAAAAATTGGACTTTACCGACGGGACGAAGTGAAGTGAAAAAAATCGCGCAATAGTTCGGTTTGCAGTTCCTGGTAGAACTCTTAGAGTTCTACCGAAAAGCCTTATAACATTTTTCTTCAAAGTTAAAAATTCGAAAGATACGCGAAAAATTAGACTTCAACGATGCGACGAAGCAAAGAGAAAAAAATCGCACAACAGTTCTGTTTGCAGTTCCCGGTAGAACTCTTAGAGTTCTATCGAAAATCCTTATAACATTTTTCTGTAAAATTAAAAAAAGAAAATTTTGCGAAAAACTGGACTTACTGGAAAAAATCGCGCAATATTTCTGTTTGCAGTTCCTGGTAGAACTCTTAGAGTTCGATCGAAAATCCTTATAACATTTTTCTTCAAAGTTAAAAATTCGAAAGATAAGCGAAAAATTGGACTTCACCTATGCGACGAAGCAAAGAGAAAGTAATCGCGCAATAGTTCTGTGTGCAGTTCCTGGTAGAACTCTTAGAGTTCTATTGAAACTCCTTATAACATTTTTCTCCAAAGTTAAAAATTCGAGAGATATGGGAAAATTAGACTTCACCGATGCGACGAAGCAAGGAGAAAATAATCGCGCAATAGTTCTGTTTGCTGTTCCTGGTAGAACTCTTAGAGTTCTATCGAAAAGGATTTTATCAAAAAATGACAAAGGGATCATTTATAGAACTCTTAGGGTGCTATTCAGATCCGCGAATAGAACTGTTTTTGCAAGTTTCAAAATTCAATTTTTTTTTACGAATTGTCAATTTTTGCAGAACTTTTTGCAAAATTGATCAAGTACTCCAGAACTATGGTCGAGGTACAAGAATATGTAAAAAACGCACAGTTTTTCTCAAAAGTGGTTGCTAGCTCAATTTTGGTATTTTCCATTTTTTTTCGCGAAATTCTGCAGAACTATTGAAATTTTGCACAAAGTACTCTAGAACTATTTCATATCTGCCGGGAACTCCGATGTAATGTTATATTTTTGCAAATTCGGTTGCTAACTTCACAGGACTAGTTGCAGCTGGTGAACGATCTTTTTCGGAATTAAAATCTATGACTCAAGAAAGATTGGTTGGGCTAGCAATCACTTTTCCATTAAAAACGAAATTTTCGACAAATTAGACGTTAATACAATTATAGAAAAAATTATATCACTAAAAGCAAGAAAAACATATTTATTATAATCAATCTTTGTTATTTAATTTTTATGACTGTTATGAATTAATAAAAAATTAGGATAAACTACTATGTGAATCTTCAATATTACAAGAAAAGAATTAAGAAATAACAACGTTCTACTCATGACTTAAATAAGAAAAATAAATATAATTATAAATACAATTTGGTTTCCTGCACTTTCGTGCCACCAGAGACCATGTGGGTTGCTATGGATGTATCTATGCATGTTCATTATTATTAATATTTGTTAGGTTATAGTGTGTTTAGCAACCCACATGGTCTCTCGTGGCACGAAAGTGCTGGAAAGCAAATTGTATTTATAATTTTTTTATTTCATAAGTCATGAGTGAATTAGAACTTATTAATTTCTTAATTCTTTTCTTGTAGTTATGAATTATTATTACTATACATATATTATTATATGTATTTGTAAAATTTACACTTAATAATAATATGTAATATGCTTATTAAGCACTCAAGTATTTTCTAATTACCAATAAAATCATTACGCCATAAACCCTACAGCCGGCACTGATTCGAACTTAGGCAATTGTAGAGTTGGTGAATTAAACATTTGACTAATTGCGGCTCGGTGAACTTCCTGTCGGTAAATATTCAGTCGTTAAAGTTTCCGGACAAATTTTTGACTCGGTGGTTTCGAAAGTAATTTTCGACATAATGGTATCCAGCTCAATTTTTATCCTAATAGTATTGGTATTACCTGTGAATTCATAGTTTTTTGACTTAATCAATTTAAAAATAATTTTTGACTAAATCGTTTTGAAAGTAATTGTAACCCTTTGAGGCACGGAATTTTAGAAAATAAAAAGACCATGTTTACCACAGAAATTTGAATGTAGCAATAGCAATATTTTAGGGTGATTCAAAAAATATCCCACCATTATAATGCTTAGACTATTGCCAAAACGGCTTTAAAATGGCATCACATTTAAAGCCGTCAATGTGGGACAATTTAATACTGCCGTGCTTGTAAAGTAAAGGGTTAATGGGTTTGAAAGAAATTTTTTAATACGATAAAAATTACTTACTTGACGGTTGTGGAATTGTATTCTATGTAGTTGCAAGAAACCATGAGAGCATATTTTGGATTTTCTTTCCAAATGGTGGTAGGTTCGATTTCTCGGCCTGGTAGATTGCCATCGGTGATGGTAGTGGCAACAGCTCTGCTGCATTTAGCTGTGTAGAGAGTGTCGTCCATGGTGATGTAGATGTTGTTGGAGTTGGTGAGAATAGGATCACAGTACCTATCACAACTAAATGCCCTTTTGATTTTAATGCAGCGGGAGCCTTTGCATTCGAAGAAGCCGGTGAGTTTGGTGTTGTCTTTGTCGCTGTCGAGTACGAAGCCATCGGCTTTGTGATGGCATTGAAAGATTTCGGACATGTTTGCGCAATGTCCTAGGGTGCAGTTGAAAACTCCTCTTAAAGTACTACATTCGCTGCCGTTATTACAATTATATCTTTTGAGTGAGGCCAAGTTAACTTGCGGGCAAGAGACCGAGGTGAAATTTGTGCAGTTTTGTAATTGGAGATTTGTGCCGTTCTGACGAGTAGTCACGTGTATTTGTGGACAGAAGCCGGATGTTTTGGTCAAACACCATTCACCACACGAAGCCCAACTGCAATTGTTTATCATGCTAGTATTTATTGTTTGGCACATTACAGGTCTGGTTTCGAAACCGGAATTGAAAGCTTTATATGCTGGTATGTAAACAGCGACTGTTAAGTAAATCAAAGACACGGTGCTGAAGACAACTACTAGTTGGCAAAAACATATGCTACCGCAAATACGTTTATCTTGAGGAGGAATTAGACGAGGTTTGCACTTGTTGCGACGACCCATGGTTTTAAAGGCACCGTGTGAGTTTTATTTATATTTGTTATTTACGACGCCGACACACCAGCACTACATGGCGGTGTACGACTTGCGCTACGAATCATTGACCACTGAGGACATTATGGTTGAGGGAAAAACTCACGTCGCGACGCTAGACATATAACTACTGGCGCAAGCGCCCATATAAATTAAACGTTTTTCTACATATATTATAGATTTTCAAACAATAAAAATCAATGTGCCCTACTAACACATATTACAATTCGATCCGAAATTGCATTAAAAAATCATAACACATTCGTCAGAAGCCCTTACATAACCCTACTATTAAACATCCACCCTACTCAAACACATTAACAATAATTAATTTATCACACAATTGACACCATTATTTCCAAATTCAACTACAGTACAAAAAAAAAACAAAAAATTACAATCCCCCTCCCCAAAAACACCACAAATAATATTTAATTAATAATTCGTACTAATTACTAATTCGAATTAATCAATACTTTTCACCACCCATTCAAAACCTTAAAATTAAAGCAATTAACCCCTAAAACCACATCCCTAGGTTCATTGTAATTAATTACAGCTTTAATTTCTCAATTATCTAATCCATTTTAGGCTACAATTCTATACAAATTGAGAATCCAGTTGCCTATGCAAGGAACAAAAAAGCTTTACAAAACCAATTTTTACAAAACCAAAGCTTTACAAAACAGCAACAATTCGTCTTATTTTATCTCTTTTGATCTTTTTTTATGTGGAAATATTACTAAAATATCGGTTTTTGTTTTCATATTTATTTCCCATTTTTGTTTTGCGGGGTTGATTTATGTAACGGGATGGCGGAAGCGCCGGGAATTTAATTAAAAAAACTTTGTGGGAACGAGTTGTTTAAATTTATTTCGAGCGCAATTTACTTTTAAACCGGTGCTACGTGTAATTTATAGTTTGCTGGATATGACGGCGGAATAATTGAAAACAATAATTATCCTGTCGTGTATTTAAGAATATATCGTACGTTCATTTTTCATATTTGTTTTTATTCGTATTACAGACTTGTATGTATAGTTTCCGTGTTTATTTAAAACAACTGTTGTTTTGTGCATTAATACACAAGTTTTGTATTAATACTAAATTAGAAATAAATGTGATAAATGTTCATATTTATTTTTAATAGCTTTCTAGTGCACGGCCAAAGAGGCTATGTGCTTCGTGTGCGGAGTGAGTGGGTATAGGACAGACTATAGCGACTACCCTGTGTACAGGAAACTGTGCAGCGAAAGTATGAAAGGGATGTCCCAAAGAAACAGAATATGCTAGTATTGCAGACGCACTCAAATAGGAGTGCGGCTGCCATGGAGCTGGTATGGAAGACGGTGCATTATGAGAGAGTGGATGTGGAAAATGGTCTCCGGACCAAATCTTTGGATTATTGGTAATGAAGGCTGACACGTGGACCAGTGTAAGAATGTTGCTGTGATGATTTTCCAATCGGAAAATTCTATGGTTAAGTGTGGATGCGGAAAGGGATATGTGTTGGTTGAATGGGAAAACTGGGTCCTGTATGGGTGCTTCATCTCGCCTAACATAAGGTTAGGGCAGTTTGTAGCTTTTATGCGTGAGCAAAGAACCTGGTGACATGAATAGCTGGTCCAAAGAAATTGTTGTCGGGGGGCATTTCAACGCCAAGTCCCCTTGGTGGGGATCCCCTAGAGAAGATGAGAGAGGGAGAATGATGAAAAAGTGGCTGGGAGAGGAGGACCTGGTGGTTCACAAATGTGGAAATGTGCTAACCTACGTGCGGGGCGAAAGTATGTCTTGCATAGACATCGCTTTTAGCATCTCATGGATCGCAGGCAGGATGAAAGAGTGGCGTGTCAGAGAGGCAGAGAATCTGAGTGATCATCAGGATATTTTCTTCGACGTTCGAGAGGATGTTTCTGAGGGACGGGTTTCAATTGGAACAAATGTATAGAGAGTGGACAAGAGTCTACTAGGAAGATTGGGAGACGTCTTGAAAGAGCTGGCTAAAAGGACAGGCCCCGAAAATGGACCCCGGAGCTCATTCGAAGCAGTTCTTCACGGGGCCTGTGATGCGGTGTTTCAGAGAAAACGGATGGGCGTCAGAGGCAGGAAGTCAGTTTACTGGTGGAATAAGCAGGTATTTGAAAAGCGTAAAACCTGTTTGCGTGAAAGGAGATGCATGGTAAAGAATAAAGGCGCGCAAATGAGGAAGTACGTGAGGAGTGCAGAAGGAGGTATAAGCTTGCGCGCAGGGAACTTCGTAGAGCCATCGCCTACTCCAAGCAAAAAGCTTGGAGAGTTCTCTGCAAAGATGTGAATAATAACATCTGGGGTAACGGCTAGAATATCGTCACCAGGAAAATTGGGCAAAGGGTTAATACTCTCCGGGGGACGGCTTATTGAGGGAAGTCAAGAAGCTGCTCCCAGTACATGAGCGAGTGAATTGGCTGGAACCCGTGGGATGGAGATCGGCGCCCCTTCTCACTCCGGCCGAGCTGCAGAGTGCAGTTGGCCGGGTGAAGGAGGGAAAACCTTATGAAGTTCCAACCGAAGCGTGCAAAGTGTTTGGGCATGTGTGCGAGGACATGTACTTGAGCATGTTGAATGAATTGTTGATGAATGGCAGTTTCCCCAATGAGTAGAAGAGAGCGAGACTGGTGATGATTGAAAAAGAGCGAAAGAAAGGAGAGGAAGCCAAATACAGGCCAATCTGCCTACTGAATGGGATAGCGAAGATGTTTGAGAGTATGTCGCGGTGTGAGGGTTTAGGTTCGCAACAAACCGTTAGACGTTACCGACCAGAGTACAACTCCGGTCGGAGAGGTCAGCGGAGAGCGAACAATCAAGAACTTGCAAACCCTTAATCCAAGGTGTCATGCGACCCGTGCCGTAACTGGACTGGTTGGTGGCCAAGGCAACCGGCTATCCCTAACGGAGCCCCTCTGATACCTGGCGACCTCAGAGGGTATCAAACCTTACCATGTCAAGCGGGGCTCTGACTTTTAGTTCCCTTGCCACTCGTGAGATTTATATGAATTCCAAAAGTAAATATAATTCATGTGTGCGGGACCTTACCGACACAGATAACAAGGAAGTTAGCCCGGATTACCGGTAGGACGACTTTGACCTCACACTCGTAGACATAAGCAGTCCAGCCATGTCTACGAAGGCAGAGGAAGATGTTTTTGAAGGGACAGAGGAGGACTGGCCGCCTCCTATCACAAAACAAGAATGACCAGCAGGCGCACCAAAATAGCCCAAGTAAACAACCACCATGCCAAAGTCGCCTCATCTGTGATGGCTAGGATGTTCACTAAACAGCACCTAGGGCTAGCGCTGCTGCAAGAACCTTGGACCTATGGAGGTAAGATCAGAGGCCTTAGCAAAAGGGAATGTAAGTTGGTATGGGATAGCCGTGAAGTCTCCCCTAGAACTTGAAATTAATTAAAAAGTGGAGGGATTCAAATGAACCCTCAATGTCAGATCATAGGATCATAGAGTTTGAACTGGAAGGAGCGAGTGAGAAAAACACCCCCATTCGAAACCTCAGACATGCTGTGTGGCCTATGTTTAGTTCCCAACTAAAAGAGAACCTAGAGCAAGTGACAGTGCGAGGTAATATCAAACACTACACCGCACTGAAGCAGGCTGTAGGAGAAATAAATGTAGGAATCACCACAGCATTTGAATCCAGCTGCCCGGTAAAAACCATGAAGGAGCATAAGGATGAAAAATGGTGGAACAAAAATGTGTCTACATCAAGAGCAAAAGTACGTAGGCTTTTCAACAAAGCTAAGCAATAGGGAAATTGGCTAGAATACTCCGAGGTGCTTACCACCTACAATAAAGAGATCAGAAGGACAAAAAGGAAAAACTTTAGGACCTTCTGCGAAAACATAGAATCCACCTCGGTGGCAGCTACATTGCACAAAGCACTAGCGAAGGATAGAGTGGAAATGGCAACCACTCTCAAGAGTCCGGATGGGAGCTTCACGGAGGATGAAGAGCAGAGAGCTCTCTTCCTACTAGAAACTCATTTTCCGGGATGTAGAAAATACAAAGGGACCGAGGGCTTAGTGCAACCACGGAGACCAAGTTGGGTTGACTGGAGGAGGGCCGCGTCCATCTGTACGGAAAACCGAATCAGATGGGCTATTGGCACTTTCCAGCCATTTAAGGCCCCAGGTGTGGACGGACTAGTTCCCCCCCTTCATACAAAAGGGGGGGGGTTTAGGGTGGTGTAGAGAACTAATGTCGTATCTTCTAAGAAGTAGTATAGCGCTCGGATACATACCGGAGCTATGGACAAGGGCTAAGGTGGTATCCATACCAAAGGTGGGGAAGAAAGACACCACTCAACCGAAATCATTTAGACCCATTAGTCATCTAGTCTCCATTAACATCTTTTATGTTAAAGACAATGGAGAAAGTAATCGATAATTACCTTAGGAGGATAGTGCTGGTAGGTGCACCACTACACAACTTTCAGCATGCATACAGAGCGGGAAATCCACAGAAACCGCCTTGTATCAGCTGAAATACAAGCAGCACTAGAGACAAAGAAAGTAGCGATATGTGCCTTCTTGTATATAAATTGAGCCTTTGACAACACCTCACACGAGGCTGTCAAAGCGGCCCTAGAAAGAAGGAATATCGACAACACTATCTCAAAGTGGATGGGAGAAATGCTGGGAACCAGATAGGTGGAGACACAAGTGGGAAGAGACACCATTAAGATCTCCACAACTCGAGGGTGCCCACAGGGAGGTGTGCTATCACTACTAATGTGGAGCCTGGTAGTTGATGAACTACTGGCTAGGCTGAACGACCTAGACATCAAATGTCAAGGTTACGCCGATGACATAGTGATATTGGCCAAAGGGAAGTTTGAGGGAACGCTCTGTGAAATCGTTCAGAGAGGCCTCAAAGTAACTAGTAGATGGTGTTAAACAGTGGGACTGCGACTCAACCCGAGCAAAGCCACGGTGATACAATTTACTAGAAGGAGAAAACTAAACTGCGTACAGCCCATAATGTTAGATGGGAGGGCAGTAGAATACAAACAGGAGATAAGGTATCTGGGTATCACACTAGATATCAAACTCCTATGGATTAGACACGCTGAGGCAGCGGTAGGTAAAGCCAAACGCGCTCTAATGGTGTGCTGAAATCTGGCAGGAAAAACGTGGGCTTGTAACCAGTGTTCCCTCTAAATTTTTGTTACCTGTGTGCGCACTTAAGTGTGTGCAATTTTTTTCAAAATAAAAAAAATGTGTGCGGCAATTAGATAAGCGCATATAATAAAAAATACAATAATAATAAATAATAATTTATACTCAGCTAATTTTGTACCGACTTATACGCATTGACATGAACAACTACTCTAAAATCA
This sequence comes from Phosphuga atrata, assembly GCA_944588485.1. Taxonomy (NCBI): domain Eukaryota; kingdom Metazoa; phylum Arthropoda; class Insecta; order Coleoptera; family Silphidae; genus Phosphuga; species Phosphuga atrata. The sequence continues at coordinate 3,430,428 of OX155907.1, forward strand.
AGTCAAATCATTGGCTCGTGAAGACAGAGTTTAGCTGATTATTGTGGCCTCCCATTTCCTTTCAAATGGAAAATAACAAAATTTAATACTTACGTTGACTGCTCTAAATTTTTCAATTAACACATTTGCAAAACAAAGAAACAAGAACAACAATTCACAATTACTTACTATTGAACAATTTTAGAATTATGGAATATATATTTTTTGATGGCTTTCATTTTATACTTTTCTCTCCTGTCTTTTGGTTTTAACCACTCTGTATAGACTTTATTTAAAGTTACATTGTTTCCGCCATTCATATATCCGCCAGCATATCGACATAGAGTTTTCATGCAATCTATTTCTTTGTTTCGTTTTTCTAGACCAGTGTTTCCCAAAGTGTGGTACGCGTACTCCAAGGTGTACGCGAATGGTTTGCAAAGGGTTCGAAATGATGTTCCATAAGAAGAAGAAAAAAAAACAATATTTAAATTACATAAAAAATAGTGCATCAAACATTACTTTTTATAAAGTGTTTGAATCTTATGAATTAGCCGCGAATCTGCAAACAGTTCATCTTCATTATCTTTGATAATTAATTAATATAATACAAATCAAAACTAACTTGTGATAAATTCCGTTTTTAAATGATTTTGTTAGTTTTATCATTTTTAAGTAACCAATAGTTTATTTTACTAACTGCTCACGATATAATGATTGGATATTGTTTTTACGTATATAAAGAGAAGTAAAAACTGTCTTAAAGAGAACTCATAAGATTTGTAATAATTTTTATTTTGCCTTATAATGTCGGATCAATAAAACAATGGTTTATTCACTAGTAAAATTAGAATTTTATTTCACTTGTGAAATAAAAGTATAGATAGCAACGCATCAATTTAACTCATTTATGGGCTCCGTAAACATGACCCTAAATCTTGACTTCGCTGATGTTCTTTTTTGATCTCCAATAACAAAACTTATTATAGATAAATTTTTTTATATAAATCTATTTATTTCTGCGGAAGTAATCTTTACGCAAATTCCGTTACTATCTACAATAATTCTTGGGATGTATCCACGTATGATTAATAAAGCACAGATTAATTAAACACAACTTCTAAACAAAATGTTGACGAACGAATCAACAATTTTATCGATGTCATAAAAACAATACAACAATGGGCCGACGACATGCTTCTCTTAAAGAAAACACAAAAAATTGAACTTCTTGAAATTTAACTTGTTAAATGAGAAGCCAAATTAAATAAAAGTTTGTATTGCACTCGCTCACTATATTTTTATCTTTAAAGCCCATTCTGGAGACTATATATTACTTATATATTACTTATATAGAAAAGACGAGTACAGTTTTTGTTTTTAATAGTATCATCATTATCGTTGGCACTACAACCCTGGGTGGGTCCTGGCCTCCTTAAGGATCTTCCGCCATCCATCTCTGTTTTGGGCATTATTCTTCCAGTTAGTTACCCCTATGCTTCTCAGGTCTTTTTCTACCCCGTCTATCCATCGCAATTTTGGTCTACCTCTTCCTCTATTTCCATCAGGTTCTGATCTAAGTGCTCGTTTTGTGAGTCTTTCGTCATTCATCCTCATTACATGTCCTGCCCATCTTAGTCTTCCTAGTTTTATTATTTTTACTAAGTCGACATCTTCATATATTTGATACAGCTCGTGGTTGTATCTGCTCCTCCATGCCTGGTTTTCTTGGACGGGGCCAAATATTTTTCTCAATATTTTCCTTTCAAAGACTCCCAGGAGGTTCTCGTCTGCTTTGCTTAGGGTCCACGTTTCTGAAGCGTATGTTAATACTGGCCTTATTAATGCCTTGTATATTATACATTTTGATTTTCTTGTCAGGTTCGGCGACCTCAGTTGTTTTTTGACTCCATAGCAACATCTATTAGCTGTGATTATTCTTCGCTTTATTTCTTCTTCGTTTTTTCTTTAATTATTTATTTGGGAACCTAGGTATATGAACTCCCTAATATATGTATATAACGCCTACTGTTATGTTTTGACCTATTCTATTTCTCCCGCCTCTATTACGCGTTACGACCATTGCTTTTGTTTTTTGTTCATTTATTTCTAGACCCATTTTTCGAGCTCCTCTCTCTAGGTTGTTAAAGGCCTCTATGTTATTCCGTTTTGTTCTACTTATTATATTGATGTCGTCCGCGTATGCCAGTATTTGAACTGATTTTGTGAAAATTGATCCAGACGTTTCAATTTTTGAATCTCTTATTGCTGTTTCGAGTACTATATTAAACAGTAGGCACGCAAGAGCGTCCCCTTGTCTCACTCCTTTTCGTGTTTTAAATTGCCTGGATGTTTCGTTTTGTATCTTGGCTGCACATACCTCTTGTTTCATTATGAGTCTCGTGAGATTTAAAAGCTTGGGTGGTATTTCAAGTTCTTGCATCGCGTCATATAGCCCCTTTCTATTTATGCTGTCGTATGCAGCTTTGAAATCCACGAATGTGTGGTATGTATCCACCATAAATTCTGTTGTCTTTTCTAAGATTTGTCTAAGTATGAAGATTTGATCGGTTGTCGATCTTCTACTACGGAATCCACATTGGTAGTTTCCAATTATCTGTTTGACATAACTTACTATTCTGCTATGGATAATGTTTGATAAGATTTTGTAGCCTGTGTTTAAGAGTGTTATACCTCTGTAATTTCTGCAATTTAGTTGGTCACCTTTTTTATGCAGAGGGCATATCAGGCCTATGTTCCATTCTTCCGGTATTATTTCCACCTTCCATATGTTTGTTATTAGTTTGTGTATGACCTGTGTTAGTTCTTCTCCGAGATGCTTGATGAGTTCACTTGGTATATTGTCAGACCCAGGCGCTTTATTATTGTTCATTTTCACTATTGCTTTTTTAACTTCTTCCAATGTGGGAGGTGGTTGGTTCTCATCTGTTATAGGATTATTGTTATTTTCTTCATCTTCTGGGTTATTTTTCTCTACTCCGTTAAGATGTTCGTTGCAGTATTCTGCCCATCTGTCCAATATCTTGTCTTTCTCATTTATGATTTGTCCATTTTTGGCTTTGCATATTGATATTCTTGGTTTGAACTCTTTCCTGGTATTATTTATTTTCCTATAGAACTTTCTGCTCTCATTTTGGTTCCGTAGTTTTTCGAGTTTTTCTTACTCTGCTCGTTTTCGTGTTTTTTCTTTTTTTGTTTATGTATCTTTTTCTCTTCTCTACGCCTTTCTCTATATTCTTCTATCATCGCTCTTGTTCTGTACTTGCTTTGCATTTTTAGATATACTTCATTCTTCTTTTTTGTGGCCTCCTGGCATTCTTTATCAAACCAGTTATTACTTGTGCGTGTTTGCTCTTCTCTTATCACTTCCTCTGCCGACGCTTTTATTATCCTTTTACATACTTCCCACTGTTGGTTAACTTCGGTCTCTGCTGTGGGTTGTTCCTCTTGAATTCGTTTATTGATGCTCTCTCTGAATTTAGTTGCTTCTTCCTGTATCTTCAGCTTTTCCGTATTATACTTTTGCTGTCGCTCACCTCGTACTTTTTTTACGGCCGATATTCTTGCCCTGATTTTAATTTCTACTAGATAGTGATCAGAATCAATATTTGCTCCTCTATATGTTCTCACGTGCATAAGGTTTGACTCATGCCGCCCATCAATGAGTAGGTGGTCGATCTGATTAAACGTATTGCCATCTGGGTGCTTCCATGTTGCCTTATGTATGTATTTATGTTCGAACTTGGTGCTGCCTATTACCATGTTACTGGAGGCTGTAAGTTAACTAATCTTAGCCAGTTTTCACTAGTTTCATTGTGCAGGCTAGACTTTCCTATTTGAGGGTATAGGGCGGGCTCTTTACCTATCTTTGCGTTCATGTCTCCTATTATTATCTTGATGTCATTATTTGCGCATTTGTTATAGATTTTTTCTAATTCGTCGTAGAATTGGTCTTTTCGTCTTCTGATTTCTCTTCTGTTGGCGCGTGCGTCGTTATAATGCTTATGTTGAACAACTTTGCCCTAACACGTATACAGCATATTCTCATGCTTACTGGTGTGAATCCTATTATTAGATGTTTTGCTAACAATAAACCCTGTCCCAAACTTATGTTCATTTTTGTGGCAGCTATAGTATATATGTGTTTTCTTTTCTGGATTATGCCGCTCCCTGTCCATCTCATCTCTTGGATGGCAGTAATGTCTGCCCTGTATGTGTCTAGGATATCGAGGAGGGTTTTTAGCGCTCCTGGTCTGTATAGGGTTAACACGTTCCACGTGTCTATTCGTAGATCATTGTCCTTGTTCCGTTTGCTATTTCGTCGTCTTGAGTTCCGTCCGGCTTCATTTCCTTGATTTTTCATAACGGTGGTTTCTTTTACGGGGTGGGGTTGTTGGCCCCACGCCCAACCCTCCTCTTTTATCCGGGCTTCGGACCGGCAACAGCAATCACTGGGCTACTCAGTCCACCCAGCAACCACTGCAGGCAGAGTTTTTTAATAGTATATCTCACAAATTTTCGAAGGGATACGAAGGGTTAAAAAATATTTGAAAGGGGTACACGTGGATAGGAAGTTTGTTAAACACTGTTCTAGACCATCATTAAAATATGGTCATCCATCCATCAAATGATATCCAATTTTCTACTTCATCCGTTGGAAACATATAATCTGTTTCTATAGTTATATTTAAATCATTAGCCTTTTTTTAAAGCGCGCTTATTTTATTGCACCATGTTTCCAAGATAATTTTCCTTGACTTTATTAATTCTTGTATGAGCAAATTGAAAAGCATCTGTGCCTGTTAATTCACGGCGTTGAAAAAGTTATCATAAAAGACTGAATTCTTCTAAAATGGAAGAAAAAATTTCTAAATTTATTTTAAATTCAATGTTTTATCCCACCGCAAATAGTTTTATATTATCCGATTTTCTAAACAGAAAATATAAAATTAAACATTTGGTTGTTGAAATGTCTGTCCTTTCATCAACAATTAATGTATGAAAATGTGCCATTTTAATTTCATTTAATATTTCAGTTTTTTCAACAGTATTAACAACATCCAAAAATGAAAACGCATAGTTTTTAATAAGCCAACTTTCTGGAATATGATCTAAAAAAGGGGTCAATCTCGGAATCTAGCTGAAGAAGCTGAATTTTTGTATAGACCTTTATTTTAGTGCGTCCTTAGATATTCAAGGTCAAAGGTTACAAAAATCAGTTTTTTGAGAATATCTCGTTTACTCTACCTCCTATCGTATTTGCATTTATTATAAAAGTTGTAGAGAATGGAATTCTCTACACCTTTTTCTGAACGTCGATCTGTTTTTGAGATACAAGGCGTAGAGAATGCCTTAATCCTGAATCCCAATGTATTATACCGAAAGTAACCTTCAAGAATATCTTCAATATGAACTCAGCCCGTATCTGACAACTTTATTTTGATAACAATGGCATGAGAAAAACCACGAAATCATCTTTATATCAGAGTATGGTATGGTTCCAATTGTATGGTAATATTACATACATTGTTGATGATGGATTTCTTCTGCACCGCGTCGTATGAAGTAAAGAAGATACTTTCTTTGCTGTTTTAGATAAATATATTAAATATTTACAAGCACATTATGGTTCTATATCTAATATTGTTGTCGTATTTGATGTATATTCAGACAATGATAAAAATATTAATTTAACAACTAAGGAGAACAGGTGCTCTTTCAAAGTCGTATGAAGTTCTTTTTGATGAAACAATGGTAGTTCCTATCAGCAAAATTTTTTTTACCAAAGCACCTTAATAAATAAAACCTAATCGACATGCTCGTAGAGATATTGAAAATTGCTAATATCGCTACGAAAGTATCCTGAGACGATGATGTCCTTATTGACGAAACTAAAATCAGAACAACAAAGAACTGCTGTCATCATAGGTGAGGACATAGATTTATTAGTAATTTTAACTGGACGTACAAAATTACATGAACCAGATCCTATGAACCAGAAATTTACTTTAAAAAAATTGCAAATTTTACTAAAAAAAGGCAACGTTGAAACACTAAAAGTTTTGATAAATAATCCCGGTGGAAAAGAACATATTTTATTCTTACACGCATTCAGAAGTTGTGACACAACATCTTTTCTTTTTTTGGAAAGGAAAAAAATAGAATCATCACAACATTAGAAAAATTATCTCATTTGGATCGTCTGGCTCAAGTGTTTCAAGAAGAAAACTGTGCTTTGCCAACATTATATGAAAATTGAACTCGACTTTTCTTGGCAGTCAAAATCTGAGGGCAACATCGATTACTTTCGATACAAATAGTTTATTAAATCAACCAAATTAAATAAACCCATGAAGTTATCACTTCTACCACCAACTAGTGCAGCAGTTCATCAACACATTAAACGTGTCTACTACCAAATTCAAACTTAGTTAGGCAATGATTTACAACCCCAGGAATGGGGTTGGGTACTTCAAAATGAAAGCCTAACGCCGGTAACAACACATTTACAACCTGCACCAGATGAACTACTCACTTCAATATTTTGCAACTGCAATAATGGTTCGCGTTGTGAATGCCGTAAGTTAGGGATGCAATGTTCTTTAGCTTGTGGTCAATGCAATGGAAATCATGCCTCAATTCTTCATCCTATCCTTCAGATGTTCATGAAGACAATGCATATGACCCTAAAATTAATGTCAATGATAACGAGGAGATATGACAATTAATGTCAATGGTAACGAGGAGAATGAAGATGAGAATGAGTCTGAAACTGCTGGTCAACCGGAAGAAGACTAATAATAATAATAAAAACAGTAATATTAATATCAATAAAAACAACATTAAATAGAAAATATTTTCCATAATAGCTTCCATTATAAATGCAAATAAGAAGACACATATAAAAGACAGAGCAAACGAGATGTTTAAAATAAACAGATTTTTTCGACCTTTGACCTTCAATATCTAAGGACGCTAACATGCTGGCATATGGGACTTTTGAGACAACATTTGAATGCTAAAATGAAGGAACTAGATTCCGGGGTGATATGCCTAGATGACTGGACTAAACGTATTTTGCCATGTCATGTTATTTCTCGAACCGAAAGTAATGATATGTTCATTTTACTTGCCAACAATAGATTATCAATTACAATTTTTTTTATATAGTCTACATATGCAGGTGCAATTTTATTTTTTGCACGAGAAAAAATTGTGCGCACCAATATTTTTCATGTGCGCTATGTCTAAAATCTATGTGCGCGCGCACACGCGCACAGCTTAGAGGGAACACTGGTTGTAACCCAGCAATCCTGCGATGGATGTACACCATGATAGTCAGACCTGAGATCACTTATGGGGCAGTTGCGTGGGGAAGTAGAACCAAGCTGGCCTCTATGAGGAAACAGCTTGAGAATATTCAAAGACTGGCGTGTGTCTGCATCACGGGGGCGATGGGGTCGTGTCCGACAGCGGCAATGGAGCTGCCGCTGGATCTGACTCCGCTACACCTTGTGTTGGAAAGGGCCGCCAGATCGGCGATTGTTCAACAAGAAAGGAATGGGCACAGGTAAGATAATCGGGAGCAGACACCGAAACAGCCTCGCTGTCAAGATCTCCTGGCTGGAAGTACCAAAAGATGAAATGGTATGCAAATACCACTTTGAGAAAAACTACACAGCAATGTGTAGTAGTAAAGCCGATTGGAGCGATGAATCCTCAGCATACCACATAGAGCAAAATGCTATCAAGTGGTATACAGATGGTTCGAAGACAAAGGAATGAACTGGTGCAGGATTGTCTGGACCTCGTACCAAGCACTTAGAATCCATGGGAACATCCCCAAGTATCTTCCAAGCAGTGGTACACGCAATCGAAAGATGTGCACAGTTTAACTTCGACAGGAATTATCGCAAAAAACGAATTGCTATCCTGTCAGACAGCCAAGCAGCCATTAAGGCCATTAGCTCATACACCATCAGATCCAAACTGGTATGGGACTGTGTGGGGAAGCTAAACAAGCTAGGCAAAGGTAATAAAGTAACGCTGTACTGGGTACCAGGACACACTGGTATAGACGGAAACCAAGAAGCCTATCACCTAGCAAGCAAGGGATCCAGTAGCCCCTTTATAGGTCCGGAACCCTTTTGCGACATGAGTGTGAACACCGTCCACAAAAGTTTAGATGAAGACACAAGAGGAAAATGGATGAAAACCATTCATGAAAAGAACTTCTAGGGCTAAGGCAATCCAAAGGGATCTTTTAACCAGAAGAGAACAAAAGCTTGCCTGAAATTAAGCAGGAACAAGCTAAGAATTCTGACAGTAGTCCTGACGGGACACTGCACACTTAGGAAACATCTCAAGGCCCTAGGCCTAGAGGAGGATGGCGGATGCAGATTATGTGACTCAGCAAAGGAAACCCCCATACATCTGCTCAAAGACTGCGGAGCATTACTCCGCAAAAGACAGATGTACCTTGGGGCTCACTGCTTGAACACAGAGGAGCTGCAGGCCCTGAATCCCACTCAGATCCTGAAATTCCTAAAGGAATCAGTATTAGGGGAGGCGCTCTAAATGGGTAAGTACACCAACGCTTGCAGGAGTAGGTTGGGGTACAATAGATCTATAAAGGTCGCAGTACAAGTCGTCACCACCATATCTACAATCTACATGGGGTGCCAGGATGGATAAATGCGTTCAGGATTGCATATTATAGAGCGAGACTGATGAGAGTGCAAAGGTGTATGCTGCTGCGTGTGTGCAGCGCATAAAGTACTGTTTCTGGCGACGCCGTGGCGATCGTTGCTGAAGTCATACCGTTAGAAATTCTGGCGCATGAAAGGGTCAGAGTTTGGGAAGATAATGACCCTAAAAGAGAATGGAAAAATACAATGCGTGTGTGGCAAGAGCTACGGGAGGGGTCGGAAATGGGAGCCTGAACCAGGCAACTGATTCCGACTATCGATGAATGGATCAACCGTGGGCACGGGGAGGTGAATTATCACCTCACCCAGGCGCTTACGGGGTATGGATGCTTTGGGTCTTACCTGGTGCGCATCGGGAAACTGGTTGAGGCGCACTATAGGCATTGTGGAGTCACTGAGGACACTGCGAGCATACCATCCTTGAGTGTACGAGATAGGAGGGAACGAGGAGTGCAGCAGAATGCAAGGTGGGACAGAGTGTAAATAAGGAGAGTATGGTGAGGATCGTGCTCCGCAGTGATTATAGATGGGGCGTGCTGACTGGGCCGACTGGTACCCTGAAAGAGCAGGACGAGAGAAACTTGACAACACCTGAACCACTAATCACTAGACGTGGAAAGGGGATGTAAGGCATAATTTATAGAACGGCATATTGACGACATGCGTGAAGCCGTTCCAAGATGCTCGAGAAGTTCAGGGGGCCACCTGAGGGGCAAGTTAACCACTGGTGCTTGCTACGTGCCGTTTAAAAAAAAGTCTTGTCTGCCTAGTCTTGTCTTTCTAGTTTTGTCTCTCTAGTATTGTATATATTGTCTGTCTGTTCTTCTCTCTCCTGTTTTATGTTTAGTGCAAGATTAAATAATGGTGGAAGAGAGCCGGGAAACAAATTCGATCCTGATATTACGAAGATCTAATTTTCTAGAAACTTGATTGTAATTTATAGTCTGAATTAATCTTAACACATTATAAATACAAGTTCTCTAAATATTAGTTTACAGAAGAAGAAATATTTATTGAAAACAAAATGTCTACAAAAGGCTATCGACCACTAGGTCTTTTCGCTCGGTAATTGTACACAGATAAAATTAATGATTTAATATATACAAAAAAAGAAAAAAAAACACAGTTATTATAAAGGATACAAAACAAGATTAAAAAAAAAGCAGGATCAGCAGGTTATGAGTTCAGTCGTATAGTGATTCGTGGAGTGTCTTGAGTGGGTGTCTGCGGGAGGGTTTAGTAGGGTCACGTCTGATGCATAGGTGGTTTGTGATGGTCCAGTCAATGTTGGTTTCTTTGTATTTGGTCAGTAGTCGTTTGTGTCTATCGCAGAGTCTCGGAATTTGGGTGAGTCTGTAGAGGAGTTCAGGAGCACATATGGAGGATGTTATTAGAATGTCGTAATTTGGAGATAGTACGTAATGCTGTTCGTTCGGCTCTTTCCAGTATGTTGCAGGTTTTTTTGTTGGTAATAGTCATAATTATGTGTCCTTAGTCGTGGATAGGTCTGCATATGGATTTGTAAATCTTGGAGGCTGTTGAGATGGAGATACCTTGGTTTCCTTGGGTCAAGGAGCGGAAATGTTTGCTTCGTTGTATAGTTTTGGTCTTACGTATTTTTGCGTCGATGTTGAATTTCAGTTTATTGTCGAATGTTATACCAAGGTATTTAATTTGTGGAGTCGGTGTTACGTCAATGTTATCTAGGTGGATATGTGGAGAATTGGGGGAGATTCTGTGATTCGGGATGAGTAGTTGGCGTTTGGAAGGATTTGCAGTGAGTCTCCATAGGTTGAACCAAATTAGGGTTCTGTCCGTGAGGGTTTGTAGTTCGTCCGTCGTTTTTTTGAGGGTTTTATTGTCAGATATGAGGGCGGTGTCGTCGGCGTATTGTAGGATATAGGCGGAGAGGTTGATTTGGGATTTGTCTGCAAAGTTATGGTTGTTAGTGTCGTGGCAGTATATGTTATAAAGTAAGGGAGAGAGGGGGGAACCTTGGGGAAGACCTTGGAGAGGGGAAAATTCAAAGGAGAGGGCGTTATTTATTTTAATTTGGAGGGATCTGTTATGGAGGAAATGTTTAAGGATATAAATGAGATACGGAGGGACATTTAGTTTGTGTATTTCGAACAGGAGGCCGGCATGCCACACACTGTCAAACGATTTGTTTCTAACTAGGAATAGGGCAGCAGAATAATCTTTACGGAGGTATGCGGTTTGTAGGTTATTGGTGAGGATATATAGGGGTGGATGGTGGAGTGGAAGGCTTGAATCCAAATTGATATGATGGAATAGAGTTTTTGAGCAGATTCCATAATCTATTTTTGAGGATCTGCTCTACGATTTTGCCTAGGACTGGAAGGAGGGTAATTGGGCGGTAACTATTTAGCAAGGAATGATTTTGAGGAGGTTTTGGGATGGTGATAATTATACCTTTTTTCCAACATTTGGGAAAGGATCTTTTATAGAGGCAGACGTTGAACAATTTAATAATGTGGAGATGGATATCATCGGTAAGGTTTCTAAGTAAGGATTTTTTAACTAGGTCGGGATCGGGTGCACTATTTTTGCCATGGAAGGGAGCAGGAAGGCATTCGTCGTAGGTTATTTCATCCAGGTCTCTGTTGTCATTTTTAAAGTAGTCGTTGTACCATGTGTTTACTCTGTCGTAGTTAGGTTTATCAAATGAGGGAGATTTAGAGGAGCTAAATGAATCTTTAAAGTGTATGGAAAAGAGGGACGCTTTTTCGGAGTCAGAGGAGTACTGTTGGTTATTATAGGAGATGTCGGGGATATAGAATGATGGGCGGTATTTGGTGATCTTTCTAATTTTGTCCCAGTATGTTCGTCCTGCGTCGTTTTCTATTTTTTGACAGACTGACAACCACTTGTTGGTTCGAAACTGGAAGATAAGTCTATGTATGTCTTTATTTAGTCTATTCATTTAAGATTTTAAACTGTCTTCTGTTCTGCAGTATATTCGGTATAGTGATCGTTTTTGTTTAATTAGCGTCAAGATGAAGGGAGGCAGAGTTGGTTTGTGAAAATTGGTTTTGGATTTGGGGGAGTGTTTTACGATTAAATTTGTCAGGAGGGTCTGGAATTCGTCAACGTCGTTTAGGGAGAGGTTGTTGGAGTCTGTGGTGTTTATATAGGATAGGATTTTGGAGCTGACTCTAGGGATGTTTGTAAGGTTGAGATTTATTTTAGTAGGATGACTAACCAGGGGAGGGATGTAATTAAGGTTGATAGAGAACGTGATAGCCAAATGATCTGAGCCAAGGTCGGGGGACAGGGTAATATCACTTAAAGAATTGACGAGGTTAGAGGTGTGGATTAATAAGTCGGGTGTAGTATCCTTATTTTGGGGCATAATGAATGTGGGGTTGGTGTGACGGCGAACAAAGAGGAAGTTACTTAAGAAGGATTGGATCTGACGGGTTTTAATTTTGTTGATATTAAAATCGCCGACGATGAGTGAATATTCAAACAAAGATGCCATTGTTAGGATATTCCGCTCAATCGCGGAGTGAGTATGGATGTATACCAGGAATATGTGGATTTTCTTTTTTTTCTGGAAGGGGATAGTGAAATAGAGACAATTATTGAGGGGGAATATTAGTTTACATTATATAGATTATTAATAGATACAATAAAATGCAGTTTAGGTTATGCACAGGTATGTTAGGTATTCACTGAGAAAATGCAGTTTATCACACACTTTTACCTATAACTTTAAGCAACAGTGATTTTATCAACCAAATATTTTCATTATATTACAGTTATGTGTCCCTTAATTTGCATAATAAATGCGGCAAACGTTATTTCCTGTAGTCTTCACTCTTATTGCAATTGTTATTTCAGTTGCCTAGTCCTTAAAACCCGTTATATCATGGATTTCCCCTATTTAATTTTCTATTAAAGAAATTGTCATAAAATTAAATTTAACTGAAACAATGCCAAAAGAAATTCAATTTCCTCCCGTCAGTTCTGATTTATTTCATCTATGATTTATAACAAATTGGCGGACAGAAAACTTCAATTAAAAAAGTTATTTTCCAGTAAATTTAATTAATGGTTGTGCAAGATATATGTGACACGTTATTGAAATTTAACAAATTACTTACAAATTTAATTGGGAAATTTTGAACTAACGATTATTTACAGACTTTTATTGAACTGCATTATATAATCATTTTATCGTTTACTTAAAGGTTACTGCATTTGTTATGTAATTACTGCGGAAAGGTCAATTTAAAAAAAATCGGATTTAGATAATATATTTAATGTTTATAATAATCATAAATATTAATAGTCATATTAATCATAAATCTTAATATTCATAATAATAATATTTCTGGGTCGTACATTTTCTTATAATTTAAATTGTTCAAATGAAGTTCAGTCAAGAAGTTTTATTCGAAATATTATTCGAAATGGAAATATGAAACTAAATAAGGCAATAATCCGTTAGAGAAATTAAACCATCCCTCATAAACATAGAAAAAATCATGTAACATATTTATAATACTTCTAGGTTGGGAACCTAGGATTTTGTTAGTTCTTGTTACAGATTTTGTTACATTATGTACTTCATATTGTCAGTTTAGTGTTATTTAGTATTTCTAAATGTGTTTCGTTTAAAAGAAAGTTTAATTTTTGTCTAGATGATTTGTAAAAAAAATTAGATTCTTCTTCCTCTTTCGCTACAACCCTATATGCGTTCTGTGCACTTCCTTAAATTATTTTTGTTCCTGGGCTAGTGCGGCGTAGTTGTCCATCTTCTCATTGGCCTTTTTCTCATGCAATTTTCGTTCCTAGCCATGTTCTTCGTCTTTGTTTCGTCTGTCTAATCCGAGGCGTGTGGTTTGATTTTTTTGCAAGGTAAGGGGTTTAGCCTCACGATCACCCCCCTGATGATTGGAGGGTCATATCTCCCGCTCTCATTCGCCCTGACCTAGCTATCCATACGGGTTGGGTACTGCAGCTCGGGCTAAGTTACTTTACTGAGGTTTCCTGGGTTCACCACCTGTAATAGACGCTTCGTGGAAGTAAGCACCGGAATTGGGTGGAAGAGGCTATATATAGTATATATTCTATAGGACTCTTATATCTCCTCCAGCCGTGTGGTACGCATGCACTATCTCATATCAAACCCTCTTCTATAAGTTAAAAACTGTAAATATTTTTTGTTTTTAAGGAGTTTTAGGAAGGGAAGTTTACACAAAGGTTGAAATATAAAACAATATGTGTTTTTTTGGTAGTTAGAATATGTATTATTGAAATCTATGACAACTCCTAGAGGAGCAGTGTATATATCACAAATTAGTTTCGAAACAGAAGCAACAATGTCTATAGAATTATTGGTAAAATTCAGAAAAAAACAATCTTTTTTGTTTGGGTCTGCTGTGCGAGTTAAAAACTAAGTCAAATCCAGGCTCACAATTACCGAGCGCTTGTGCGTTCCTAAGGATTCAAAACAATCAAAAGAGGTTCAACAAAGATTAAATAATCAATAGTATTAGTAATACGTTTAATTTTTACCAAACATAATAAGTCAATAAATTGTTTTTAGAATTATAGTTTTTTTTTGATTGCCCAACAGTTTTTTTGCGTTTTTATTTTGAATAACATATAAATACTTAAGAAACAACAAGATTTTTTTAAATGTTATTTTTATAGGCCAGTATGTAAATGAAACATCAATTATTTAAATGTAAACTACCTAAATCATTTGCTATGTGCATTGAACGTTATGTAAATTACTAATAGCACTCTAATTGTTTTGCACGATAGATTGAAAAATTAGATGTATCACAAGTGAATAATTTGTTATTAAATTTGTGAAAAAAAAAATGGTTTTAACGACATTTGTTTTGCACACCTTGGTCCTGATATCTTTGAAAGATTTTTGGAAACATGTAGCGCAAACCCAAAGAAAAACAACGATTTAATTTTTTCCCAAAAATTTACTTCAACAAAATGGTAAAAAATCACATCAATAAATATTGCGTTGGAAATTTAGAACTTTGATAAGCATGCGTAGCTAGTAGCATGCGTTTACTTTTACTTTAGTAAACTTTGGATGATTTAGTTTTAAAATAGAGAATTGTGCCGAAGGAAAAGTGAGCGTTTCTTAAAACAGAAATAATTTTTCATTTTTCTTTATATAAAATGTGAACGAAGTATGAAATCGGATGTCGTTACAACCTACTAGCTTTGAAGATAAAATCTAGTCAGAAATGCATCTCACAATAACATGAAGGCTTTAAATCAGATGTTCAATAAACACATTATTTTTAAGAAACTGGAGTTTTTTTTTTAACTTTACAACGCTACAAAAAACTAGTAATTTTTGCTGCGTTTATTGAACACCCTGTATACAATGGCACATAAAATGATAAAAAGGGAATAAAATATTTATATTTTTTTATAAATATTAATTATTAACACATTATAGCGTTTAAATATAATCTTTTTTTAACAATTTGCTTAATATTTTTGTTTATAACAATAGTTTTTTAAGAGCCTATCTATATACAGTTTCAGTGCTCTTAATTATTTCTTGAGAATCTAGTCACCCAATTCATCATATCTCAAAATTCAACTTAAACTCCAGGCTATTTTATTCTTTGAAGATTGTCTTAAGCTTCGAAAAAAACGTCTTAAAGACTATTGCTGAAATACAGTCACTTTTCTTTCTTCTTAATCTTAGTTGAATTAGAAAATATGAAAAAACTAAATTGGGTTCCCTTCAATAATTAAATTTCTTCTTTTTTATCTAAATGAATACACTATATATCTTTTTAAAATTTATTTGCGACACAAAAATATGTACACCCGCATTTTTGAAAATAAATATATTTTGACGCAAATAATCGGACGGGTCAACCTATTTATATATTGCCGGATTTTCACATTATATGAAATCGATTTCAATTAAAGCGGTTTAGGTTTTTCTTTTATTGTTTTCGATATATATCTATATTTTTCGGGTGTACCTAACTATCGTGCACCAACTTTTCGACGGGTTGTGTATGTTGTTAGTGCGACCCTAAGCCCCCCACCCCCAAAAATACATAAAATTTATAATCCATCAACGAATTTCTTAGCAAAAAATTCCATATAAACAATATTTTATTAAAAAAACATCCAATAACAATATTTGTCAAAAATCTTATTTAATTCTAACAATATCAGAGATCAGAGAAGAAGAAATGGTAAGTGAAAGGCCACGTAAGGCCTTACAGGTTGCAAAATGTTCGAAACACAAGGCCTAAGGAGAACCCTAAGAAGAAAATTATTGTTGTTAGTTGGAATAAAGGAAAGCCTTAAAAGGCCTTATAAGTCCAATGTTGCAAAAACAAGGAAGGAGATAGAAATCGAAAACATTTCATTCTTTAGATAAGCTTACAAAATTGGTTGTAGGGTAGAGGAGACGGAAGAATAAAAGCGAAAACATTTCTTTCTTTAAAGAAGCTTAAATACTTTGCTTGTAGGGTAGAGGAGACGGAAGTGAATGGCCACATCAGTTACAAAAACTGAAAGATCGGAATGGAAAAAAGTTTCTCCTTTAAGGTACCTTAAAGATGAAATTGAGATTGTTGAAAAACAGGAGGAAGAGAAGATAATTATTTATATATTGATGAGTTTGAAGTTTTTGTTATTATTAAATAGTAACATTTGTATCTTTTCTTCAAAGATTATAATTTCTAGGAAATCATTGTATACATATCGTCATACATTTGTCAACTTTGTTGCCAATATGTATACAATGATTTCCTAGAAATTATAATCTTTGGGGAAAAGATAAAAATGTTAATTTAATAAGAGAAGATAATGTAAACGTTCACAAAAAAGAGGAAATCTTAAATGTAAACCGAGATAAGAGAAGGAGAAGGAGGAAAGTGAGAGAGGAGGAAACAAGAGAAGCATGAAACATAGAAGAGAAAAGGCAGTAATAGAAGAAGAGCAGAGGGGAAAGAGGAAGGGAAAGTGGGTAGGAGAAGAGATGAGAGGAATCAGGGAAGAGGCGAAGATAAGTCTGGAATAAGCAAGATAAGATAAGAAAGGGAGAGGCAAGAAGATAGAAAGAGAATAGAAGAGACTTAGACAAGGGAACTCAGGGAGAGAAGAGAAGACACGAAGAGAAGAGAACCTATGGTATGGAGTAAAGATAGGGAGAGATGAAAAGACAGGTATAGAAGAGGAGATATGGAGAGAGGAAAAGGCATGGAGGTAGGAAAAGAGAATAGAGGGAGAGTTGAGAATAGAGGGATAGAAGAGAAGAGAAGGACAGAAGAGAGGCACAGAAGAGAAGAGAGGGACAGAAGAGAAGGGAGAACGAGAAGAGAAGAGAGAACGACAAGAGAAGATAGACCTAAAAGAGATGATAGGGCGAGAAAAAAGAAGAGAAGAAATGATAGGGAGAGAAGTGAAGATAGGGAGCGAAGAGAAGAGAGCGAGCGTAGAGAGGCGGAAGAGAAGAGAGAAACAGAAAGGAGTAAAGAAGAGAACGTAAGAAGGGGAATGAGAAGAGTTGTCAAACCTTTGACGTTTTAATTTTTCAGAAATTTCAAGCTGCAGTTTTTCCTGACTTCGAAAAAGGGTAAATTTTCATCTGCCATAAATATATTCCTACTGCAATAAATATTTTCCTAAGTTAACTGAGATTGGCTCAAATATAATATGGTATCGAATATACCGCGACCCTTGCTAGTCTAAATATTTTACAAGCAAACCATTTTGTTAATCATTCTGTAGGTCTCGAACGTAATTCAATCTTCAGATTTTGATGTAAAAACCACATTCAGGCCAATCAACTTTATATTCTGATAGTCTTTAGGTATTTAAAACTTATAGCCTGCATTATATAAGCTGCATTATAGGAAACCTCGTTGCCTATAATGCAGGAGACCTAGATATCGCTAACCTGAATAACCTAAATATCCGTAACCGAGGTGATCTATCAATTTGTGAAATTTAACCCTGTAGTTTTAATCATTTTTCAGTTAAATACTCGTTGATATCGCTTTCCTCACGGATTAATCTTAGATATGCTTGGAAGAAAAGGAAACGAAGAAGAAAACAGCAATGGAAGGGAAGAGAAGAAGAAGAAAACAAGGACAGGCGGGAAGAGAAGAAGAAGGAAAGAAGGACAGGGGGGAAGAGAAGAAGAAGAAAAGAAGGACAGGCGGGAAGAGAAGAAGAAGAAAAGAAGGACAGGCGGGAAGAGAAGAAGAAGAGGGGAAGAAAGTGATGAGAAAAAGAGAGGTTGAAGTGAAGAGAAGAGTAGAACGTAAGTGAAGAGGAAAAAAGCGACAGAAGGGTAGAGAAGAGCTGAGCAAGGAAGGAGAAGGAAATGAAAAGGGTAGTGATTTTACAGTGACATTTTAAAGAATTTCGGGGTAGAATAGAAGAGAAGAGGAGCTAATATGTTACACTTAAAAGAAGAAGTAGAAAAACTAATGAACAATTCATAGTGAAAGAATGTATATTTTAAAGGCAAATTTGGGAAGTATTGTCGGTAGTAGTTTGTCGCAATAAGTGAAGGTAAAAGAAAACGAAGGGGTGGTAAGGGACGGAAAGGGAAGGGAAAAGAAACAGGTGGGGCGGGAAGGGAACAGCAGAGAAGGGAAGGGAAGGAACAGCTAAGAAAGGTATGAAAAAGAAGAGAAGGGAATGGAAAAGCATAGAAGAAACGGAAAGAAATTAGAAGGGAAGGAAAGAGAAGAGATGAGATCTATAGGATTAAGGAAGGGGAAGAGAAGACATAGGAAAGAGAAATCAACATTTTGAAAGATGTTTGGGAGGGAATACAAGGGAAGAAGAACTAATATGTAAAAAACTTATAGGAAAATGTAAGAAGTGGATGATACATGAAGAAGATTTTGAAGCTTAGGGTAGATATGAAGGGAACAAGAGAGGGGAGTAATATCCGTAGCAAAATGTCTCCTAGAGTAATAAAACTTTAAATTTAGAGAGATATATAGCCAGTAGATAAAATGAATTTATGTTCACCATTCGAAATAATTGTCCAAGATTCTATTTAGGATTAGCGAGTTGTACAATAGCCTTGTGAATTAATGGAACCAATTTGTTTTATGTGTAAATATGTTTATGCTTTTTAATGTATTTTTTTTGTTCGCGGCTGTCGGATAAATTTAGTGCTTGTGGTAAACAAGATAAAAATATCTATTAATAAAAAACTAGGTCAAATCTATGAGATTTACCTCGAGATGCCAAGTATATACATTATAAATGACACGAGTTCATTTGCTAGAATTAATAGATAATCGATAGAGAAAATGATTTTGAAACCATTCTACAGATAAAACTATTTGCATAAACAGTTTATATCTGTAAATATTTTATGTTGATGCTTGTGTAGATGTTTAAAAAATTTAATGTTTGCGATTCTACAAGCAACAAACATTTTGATTTCATTTTGTTTCGGAGCTTAAAGGAAAGAATTCTTCGTTGATCGGGACATTTTTGAAGCGGAATGTTTTTTTTTTTTGGTTACGGAGCCGCTTTTAAAAATCGTAAAAAGTTGGTTTTAAAAAAATTGAGTTCATGTGCGTATAATTATCGCTTATTTTGTGTTTTTAAAACTGTCTACAGCTCTGATGGTTTTTTTGGGAGAATGTAAGGTTTTTGGTGTTTTGTGTTATTGTTTTTTGTTTATAATATTTTTTAACGGATTTTTGTTTTATTTTATATATTTTTGTTAAGTTACTTGACGTAGTGGACGTACCTATACACAGTATTTTTGCGAAAAATATGCTATATACGCATATAAAAAATATTGCAAAGATAGCTGATTTTGCGTCACATCCAGTGTGCAATCGAAGCGATTCAGTGGTTATTTTTTTTTTAATTCACCAGCGGTGGCCTAAAACACGTAGATGTAAATATTTTGTTTGCACGTTACATAGTGGGCGCATGAAACCTATCAACTAACCCTTTCAAATCTCAAAATTTTTATAATAACATCTTCACGGGGAATTTCGTTTTAAAAATTGATATATAAAATTCTTATTCTTGTGCGATATTTCATACATATGAAAAGCAATCTACATTGAGTTGTGCAGATATTTAGCAATAACATTGAGAACCCTCTTAAAATTACTGTAATACACTTTAACCCTAAAGTTTCACAAATAATAGTTTTTTTTTTGTTTGCTCAAACTACAGATTATATTCGAAATAAGAATCTATATATCTTAATTTTTAAATTCCTCTCAGATGAAAAACTTTTTTTTACTAAAAATCCTTTCTTTTTCTTTGGTATCGGGTTTTTAATTCTGGTTTTGCTAGGAAGAGTCCTTGAAGCGATAACACGTACGTTGTATTATAACGATAGATAGGTAACAACCACTTCCATTATTGTACACAGTTCTTTTCATTATTATCCTAAGCTTTATCAAAAGAAGTATGAAAACACACAAGCCTGAGAAAATACGAGGCGTGGCGGTGATTAGATATCAGCGATGGGACCTCCTGTCATCGAAATACTCGTAGTCATCGTAGTCAGGTGCCTGAAAACAAAACAAATTTTTATGCAAATATTATGTTTGTTTGATTGCCCCAACTGCAATCGGTATGAGTAATTGCACTCGTGGGACAATCGGTTTTCTCATTTCACTGAGATTTAAACTTCAAAGTTTATACTCCAATTACTTCTAACAAAACAAAAACAGAATTATTAAATTTCATGCTAGAATTAAATTACATTATTTAAAAATATATCAATAAAAATTAAAACATATTATTGATTTTAACAAATTCATTATTTGTTCTTCTTTAATATAATACAAAATTTACTCGAATACTTTCCTTTAAAAAATAATATTAATTGCAAGAAATGTCTTTTTTCATTTTTTTTAAATTATCCATTCTTTAAATTATTTTCAGCATTTATCCGAATCCACGAATTTGATCAAATGAAACATTATCGCATTATAGAACACTTGGTTCCTTTAATAAACAGAAACGACATTTTTGAAGCAAATATATTATGTAATATTGTTATAATTCTTGTCTGGACTGATCGTTATGATCAAAAATTACAAAACTGTCACAAAATTGATTTTCGCTACGTTATTACTTACTATCTTTATCATTAAATATATACTTTACGTTACCCCTGCATATAATCAAACTACTGTTTTACAACCCGGTGCTACGTTATTTATTTTGCTCTGCGAAAATATTGTTAAATTTCAAAATGCTTTGTTTGGACGATTATTTCTTTTAAATTAAGTTCGTTTTGCAATTGAGCGGTGTTTTATTTATTTCACTGCGTTGACTTAATTTACGCGAAAATGTTTTTGTTTTCTCGGGGATGTTGATTTGATCCAGAATTTGTTTTTTTAGTGTCTTTGTTGCGTAATTAGAGAGTGTTGGTGGCTGTGGCATAAAAAGGGCAATTATATAGTTTTATTTTTTTTAGTAGTACTTGAGGGTGATTTGCATTTCAGGAAAGGGAAATGGATGTATGACATGCTTTGATGTATATTACATTTTAAGGTTTTTGTTTATTGGTCGATAAAGTTATAAAATATTCAAGTTAATGAGGTATTGATGAAAATTAAAGAGGTTTAAATTTGAATTTGAAAGGAGGAATTTAATTTCAGGTTTTTTTTTTTTTTGTATACTTACCCATGTATAGAAATAGAATTGGCTACACCATCAGCAAAGCTTTCTCTACTCATTTCATCGGCCATGGCAACCTTAAAGTGGTGACCAAAACTAGCTAAATCTTCTCTGAAAGCATCACTAGCAGGGGTGATACCGCTGCTGGTGGGTTGAATGGGTGTTTCGTCAGGGACACTTTCACCCTCCATGTCCATAGCCTCTGCGTTTTTCTCCAATGGAGCTGTTTCTTCATCGTCATTATATATTTTGAAATATGCGAATGTCAAATAGATGACGGAGAGTATGAACGAGGGAATAGGAATCGCCATAGCGTATACTAAATTCATATACACTTGCCACATGTCGAGATGGCTAATGACGAGGCTCGGATCAACACGACTGTAGTAGCAACTAAAGTTCGTACCTATTTCTTTGTACCGTTTCAGCCAAACAGAGCAATTGAGCATAGGTGGATAACCGCAGCCTTTAACATTAGGAAATAGCTTGGCGCCCATGTAGTACCATTCTGAATCATTTCCCATTAATCCTGTAGGTTCGACTTCGGACACATAATAATCATAATCGTCTCTCTTTTCTCTTACCGATGTTAAAGAATCCGGAATTTCCATGTCGGGGAAAGATAATGCAGAGCTGTTCTCTGACATTATTTTATAGTTGACACGGATTTGAGTGCAATCATAAATATCTTTGGTACATCCCTCGCGGCACGAAGACCACGAACAATTCGAGACGCCTAGACGCCTCTCAGCGTCCTTCGTCACGCAAAAAGCGGGATTCTCGTCAAACTCCATGAAGATGGTGGTAAACGCAGGGTCGATGACGAAAGGCACAAGGAACAGGAATGAAAATAAGCTGAAGGTGCCAAGCAACACGAAGAAAGCCGTGATGTAGAACAGCACCTTTTGCTTGAGAGTCTGCTCCTCTTTCTCCTCTTCCATGGTCGGGGTAGAAAAGCTCCGGACCCCACCATCTGCGACCGCAGGAAATTGCGAGCGGCTGCGGCCGGCTCACTTTCACATACTGCGAGGCCGGACCGCGCGACTCACATTAAATTCTCTTCGATCGTAACCACTTCTCCATAGAGTAATCTCACACTCGATAAACCACACTAAAGCCCGCACAGTATTTGTTAAAATAAAAAAAATCAATTAGATAGTCCTAGTACTCATAACAATGAACGAATAATTGTTAAGAGTGATTGTTGTTAAGTGTTTGTTGTAAAGTGTGGAACGGTATCGGATCGTCAGTTGAGACACATGCACAGGGTGCTATCGGTGGGCATGGTATTCAGGGCACTGCAGTCTATATTTGTCGTATCGATCTTGGCGCCGGCCCCCGCCAGATGACTCGAAGAGCGTCTGCCACCGGAGCCCCATGTGACACGCACCACTCGAGCTCCTGCGTTGACCGCGCGGAAAACAGGTAAATTAAATTTCAAAAATTCGCTTACTCTTTTATTTAATATTGCACTTAACTAATTCTTGTTGAAAATTCACATATTGTGTATTATTCTTTTTCGTTTGTTCTGTTATGTTAGCGTGTATTAGTATGAACCGGTGGCGCGCGTCATATCGATTTAGCGGCGCCGCAGTGTAATATTGATCAGTGTAAACCGCGTTCTTCTTACGGCGCATGCAGCAAAACCGCTGGCTACGGCAGTAGTTGACATGCAGTGTCGAGGGTGGTGAGGCAACATGCCTAAGAAGAAGCCAATTCCCGTGGAGGATCTTATTATCCCGCCACAGGATGGTCGAATTTGTGGCACCATCTGTATATGTCAGATGACATTGGTGTTAAGTAGTGTGGCCCTTGTATATTTAACCGTTGCCGTATATGTTCCGTCAACACGCGCAATGCAGTATGGAATGGTGGAGGAGCCGGTTATGTGCACAACTACGCGTGCTGTCACAGTAGAAACTTGTGATTGGGGCTCTTGTGGCGAGTGGTGTTTGAGTAAAACCTCTGGTTCTTGTATGCAAATATTTGTGAATTTGAGGTATAATGGTTCCAGCATATTATTAGCCAATTGTACCAATACCGCAAATAAAACATGTTACGGTATAGATCAGGAAAATGCGAAACGAAGTCGTTGTATTGCGGATGAATGTAAAAATCTCACTGGTACATTCAATTGTTCTATGGGTATGTGCATAAATATTACAGACGCATTCGAATGTATTTTCAAGGATACTGATCCTCCACTCAAATGTTCCGGACGGCGTGGTAAGATCACTTGTATAGATCTAGACGGTTTGTATAGCTGTAATAGAGGCACATGCGAAAAAATACGAACTCCCTATAATTGCGATAGACGTTGTGTTGACATTCCGACAAGAAATAAAAACGTAATTTTGTTAAGCGGCGACAAAGTGTATTTATCGAACTGTCAACGTGCGCTAGAGTTAGATACAGGCGAGGAAGTATGGAACGAATCTCAGGAAAACATTATGATGGCTTCATGCTACAGCATAGTCAATGAAACTCGTGGTGTTGTAGCTGTTGATTGTGTCAACGGTTCATTATTATCTAATAATATTCTTAGCGATTTAACAAACTTCACTTACTTAAGTTACCTGAGCGTATTTAATACAATCCCATTAGACGAACGTCGTCGAGTCGCACCACCAGAACCCGATCTTATAATAGCCAACGAAAGTAGATTACTTATTAATCTTGAGGGCTGCGTCAACACCCTTAGAGACGAATGTAAAGAATTCTTACGGGTCTACGGTAAGGACGGCACTGATCATAACGCCCGAGCGCGATTCACATGTTTCTACGCCAATGGTAACACCGACATCGTCGTGGCCAGATTTGACCTAGAAACCACAACGCGCCAATTTTTAATCGCATCCGTTTTGCCTTCTGTTTTATTTGTCGTCTCATGCCTTACACTCATCCTTTGTCAACGCACTGTTGTTGTAGGAGATGATGCTAAAATGAGGTTTCAGGGTTGTATCAGCTCTGAAGGTGGAATCGAGAAAAATACCTCCGTCAACAACATGACAGATAGAGGAGGCGGCAACGGAAATAATATTATGGCACTCTGAGATCAGTCACGTAAGTTTTAAACATTTATTTATTATATATTTATAAAAAAAAACATTAAACAATATAATACATCCGCTATCGATTCAAACATAAATATCAATAACTTGCCTCACACCAACACTTAAATATTTGATAAGATTTATTACTGAACACTTTCCTTTCTCAGCAAATTTAATAGTTCTTACCTCTAACTCTTTTTCAACATTCACAAATACTTGTTAACAAACTCGCATTTTATAAAAGCGCGCTTATTGTATTCCACAGTGTATTGTCCTCAGACTTTGTGGAAAGCACAAAGGAAATCAATATAGAAACAATTTAAACTTCCACAATAGACTTGAACAAAACAAATTTTATAAAATATGAAATATTTTTATTCCATATCATATCTATATTATACTTTATTATATTAATATTTACGTATACTTAATAATAATTTAAACACAGCATACAAATATTTTTCTATATCATTGTTTTCTAGGCCATTTTTATATATCTATTGTTTTGGTTACAATCCTAACTGACTCATTAACCAGGTAACAATTTCCAATCAAACAGAAATTATTCTATTAAAACTTCTTTTGGCGCGAGTTCAGGCTTCTCCTAGGTGGGAGTAACTCCCGATTTTTTTATTTTTTTCAATCAATCGGAAATAGAGTTGACTGACGTAAAGAAGGTTAGGTTAAGTCATATCTACATATATGTCTTAAAAATTTTTAATCAAACATAAATTATTCCGCTTGAATTATTAAGATATCGAAGTAAAAGTTCATTTGGGGCGAGTTTACGCTTCTCCTAAGCGGGAGTAACAGATTTTTTCGATCGGAAATAATGTTGACTGACAAAAATAAGGTTAGGTTAAGTTATATTAACATAGATGTCGTTCTTTAAAAGTCTAATCAGTTCACAATTTTCAAACATATGTTATTGTGAAAGTTTTTTTAAATTGCAGCTTCAATAAATACTTATGGATATTGACATATTTTTAGTTATTTGAATCTGTTTTCAATTTTCATTTTTTGATTACAATCCTAAGTGATGTAATCATCAGTTAACAATTTTCAATTTAACAAATTATTCTGAAGTTTTGGAAGTAAAACTTTAGATCTTTTTTTAATGGGAAATGGGGTTCACTGACGGAAATAAGGTTAGGTTAGGTTAGGACACCGCTCCTTAACATTTCCAAGATTTTGACATTTATCAATATTGAAAAATTGAAGTAAAACTACTTTAGGCGCGATTTCAGAGTAACTCAACCTTTTTTCTGACGGAAATAGCGTTACGTAAAGTCCATATTCTGCTTACAGAGTTTCCGTTTGAAAATTTTAAATTTGGTAGACATTAATCAAATAAAAGCTTAAAAATATAACTATATCAAAATGTCCATTTTTTAAATAAAACTAAAACTTTTTGGCTGCGACTGAGTTTTTAATAGGTTTTTTACTACTCACTATAAATTTTATTTTCAATATATAAAACTAAATTTTATTATGACATATTTATTACTTTAAGTTTGATCTTTTTAGTAATACATACCAGGAAGTTTTACTTTAAACGTAAAGGCTACATACTCATATTTTATTCAATCAAGAGGTATGGATTTTGCCATGTTTTGTTAAACCCGAATTGACCTGGATTAAACTTTTCGCAGACAATCAATAAACCCAAAACATTTTCGCCGCACAAAACTCAACAGTCAAACGGGTTTCAGTGAAACCATCCAATCAATTGGAAATTACTAATAAATTATTTAACAAAGGCACGATGAAAGTTGAATATTTATTAAATTGACGTTTTCTGTAACACAAAAGAAATCAATATAATAAATATTTCATATAGTCAGTTATTAACAATAATTGTTGTTACGAATTATTAATTCCATTTGAAATTGATTATCGTTGCTAAAGTAATTAAAACATATCGCATTTCATCCACAAATTTCACTCAATCCATAATACATTCGAATTTTAAATTTTAGAATTCAATTTCACTTCTAAAATTATACCTGGTGTTTCACCAAAGTACACCCATTATTAATTCTCGTACTTTGAAAACTTGAAACCGTTTATTATGTATAATTCCAATTTGTTGTATTACTCAATTAAATACAACAATCATTCAACTAATTAAATTTATTGAATATCCGGTAATTATAAATTCTATATGTAAAATAAATGTATTTTATTATAAATGTATTTTATCGACATTAATGTATTTTACAATTATAAATGTATTTTATCGATTAAAATGAGTACACAATGCGAATCTTTTCAATTTTGGGAACAAAATTACTTGCGATTGCGTAATGTAAATCGAGATTTTCCAGAATTTGAATCACATTACAGAAAAGAATTATTTAAACATGCGATCTGTTTTGAAACTTTTCCTGGAAATAACAGTACAGATAATTATAATCACATTACACTGTGTTTGTGTTGTCGAAAACGAACATTTCGTTTCATTTTTGCGTTTGAATAACAATTGATTTTCATGATAATATGTTAGCCAATGACGCCACGTTTGAGTCGCTTGCGTGTTGTATAATTGCAAAAATATTTTCTTTAGTTAAATGCAAAGCTTTTTTAATTAATGATAAAGCTTCAAGTAAGCTCCCCTTGATATTATTTATTGCTCTTTTATTAATTAAATCGATTCAAATAATATAAAACAAGAATATAAAAATATATCTATTATGATTTATTGCGTGATTTTCTATTTTGTCTATTGACCTGAAGCTTTATGCATTTCACAAAGAAAAATCAATAATAATAATAATAATAATAATAACAAAAACTTTAACATGCAATATGTTACAATCTTCCTTTACATAGTAATTACAAACATATTTTTTTCAAATATTAATTCGATAATCACAATAATCACATTGACCTACTAACCTACATTACAAAAAATAATTATTAACAATTAATTGTTTAAAATAATAAGCCAAAAATGTTTGTTATATGTTTATAAATAAATTTGCTAATAATAAATAGTAATAATTTTTGATTTGCAATGTAGATCTGGGGCATCTGTTGTAGATTAAAGCTGGGATATGTTAAATTGAATATTAAAACATATCGATTTCGCTGTAAATATTCCATATGCGACGTTAATAGACACGTTGTATAGACAATAAATGTAGCCATTTAGTTTTTATAATGTTTTTGGTTACAACTCAATAAATCAATTTGTTCGTAATAGAAATTGCTGCAACAAAATCTCTAAAACAAAGTTTAGTTTATTCGGGAATATTGAATGAGGTAATAAAGGTAATATTTAAAAAACAATTCCTGTGTATTGAGTAAGTTTTAAATATATATATATATATATATATATATATATATATATATATATATATATATATATATATATATATATATATATATATATATATATATTTTGATTACGTTAATATGTTTCATAATACTTTTATTGCATTAAAAATGGTTAATATCGATTTTTTGTGTTAAAATAGAATTTTCAACAGAATAATTTTAATTAATTATAAACGCAATGAAATTACGCACAATTAAATAATATTGCAGTTCATTAATTAAATGAAATAATTGCACAACACATACATTAATTGCTCACTATAATGCAAACAAAAATATTTTCTAAATTTAATTTTCTTCAACACACACACACACATTAACTGCTGAATATAATTCAAACGAAAATGTTTTGGGAATCATTAATTTCTTTAATTTAAAGGTTGGAAATTATAGTTTTTTTTTTGTTGAAGGTTTGTTAAAAAAATCATTAATTCTATTAAGAAAAGTATGTTGTATTGATCTTTTTCTTATTTATCTTATAGGTTGAAAATGGCTCTGACACTGAATTCAATTTGATAATTTCAGGATTTTTTCAGAGCTCGTTTCTCTAAGTTTTAGTTGAAGTTTCTGAATTTAGTTTTTAAATTATTTTTTTGCAGATAACAATGTTATGACCATGAGAGCTTTGACAAATTTGAAGCAAACGTTTTACGTTTTGGATTTTTGGTTACCGTAAGCTGTAACATTTTCTGGCTGAAGAGTCTTATTAAGACAATTTTGTATAATTTTTATAAAATTTTGCAAAAACAAATTTCAAATTTTTCGAATGACCCTTTGTATTAATTTAAAGAACAAACTATTGATTGCATTTTGGTGCTGCTAATTTTGAGTTTATGTAAGTTTCAGCAAAACTTAGATTCTTGAATTCATTTTAAACATATTTCTTAATATTTTGCAAAAAACATTCGTATATGCATATATTATTTTATAATAAATAAAGAAGCAAACATTCTTAGTTTTGGATTGGATTTTTTAAATTTTGTCTTTGGATCTTTGGATTCAACAAACTTTCAGTCAAAATTCTTTATTTATTTATTTATATATTTTCGTACTCAAATTAATACAAATATTACATAAGTCAATATTTTGTGGATTTGCAAAAAGTTAACTTAAATACCTCCATGGAGTAAAATGCATTTTCCATGAGTAAATGTTTTACGTGTTTTTAAAAGATTTAAAGTTTAGACTTTTTACAATTCTCTATACAGGGTTGTATAACGAAAAAAACTTAATAAACGATAATTACTCCCGCTTAGGAGAACAGGGTTGTATTCTCGCTATACAGGGTTGTTAAGTAAACATGTGGCAAAAATTCAAGGGGTTAATTGTTGGCCTATACTATGAATATTTTGTCCTATGATGATTTCCGAAAAACCCCTTTGTTTCAAAGATATGTGGTGAACAAAATTTGCACATACATTTTGCACATACATTTGCACATACACAACCATATTCAAAATTTGTTGAAATCATTACTGTAAATAAATGTATGGCGTACGCCAATGAGTTTACTAAGTACAAAAAATTAATGAGTTTTATCTAGGACAAAAAATTGTTGACGATAACTTGGAACGGCTGTTTTATCTACTAACGTACAAGTGGATTTCATTTGAATACGTCTCGTAAGTGATCGTCACCTGTATCGGTAGCAGTTGTTTACATTGAGTGACGTTTGGCTGTTTGACGTGTCTCTTTCTATATATCTTTAATAGTTAGTGAAGTCTTTTCTACCATATATGTATACGAACGCCGAGATGAATGACATGCATTTCATGTATGGACTTGCAGATGGCAATTCAATACAAGCTAGACGATTTAACGGTGTCCTAGCCGTAATATCCCCGGCCGTATGAAAAAATCTTTTCATCGACGTCTTCTTGAAACAGGCACATTTAAAAGAAATGAAGGGACAGGAAGATTAATGACAGTAAGAACAGTTCAACTGGTACAGAATGTGCTGGACATGATAAAGGTAGATTAATATGATAGAAAAATTGCCAATACTTTGAATGTTAGTTATTGGACAGTTTGGAAAATTCTTAAGGGCATTTTGTTGTATCCTTACCACATTCAACGTATTCAGGCACTACTACCTGCTGATTATCGTCCACGTATTGTGTTAAGTCAATGGTTCAAGCAAACATGAGCTTTAATCTCTCAATTCCTTACACAGATTCTTTGCACCCATGAAGCCAGTTTCGCAAGAAATGCAAAAAGGAAGTTTCGTAACAACCATGTGTGTTTCAAATTTTGTTCACCCTCTATCTTCGAAACACAGGGTTTTTCAGAAATCATAATAAGACCAAATATTCTTATAATAGGCCAAGGAATAACCGCTTGAATTTTTGCTGCATGTTTACCTAATACTGTGTATAACTTAACACAATAGCAACCTGTACTGCTTCTAGTTCTACTTAATCTAAGAAAATTGGGTTTAAGTTAATGTTTGTTTCGTGTGCTGTAGTTTTGTCATATCTGCCGACGTGTCCTTGCATTAACAATAGACAATCCAAGATGACAGCACAATAATTTTATATCTTTTGATATAATTCTTATGCTTATATCTTATAATTCTTATACATTTACGTTGTAAACCAAAATTTTACATAGAGCTGAAAACTTTTTCAAAAAGCTGAAAGCCAAAATTTTGCCAGAAAAATGTGGATAATAAAATTCTGAAGTATAACATTTTTTATTTTGGATGTTACTGTTGCTAGTTTTGAAGTTTTGCAAATAGTAGTTTTTGATACAAGTGTGCACAAAAGCCTTTCACACACGTGTGTCAGACATTATTTTATCTACAAAGCATGTTAAAATACTATTGGATTTATAAAAAAATAATTGTTTCTTACCGATAATATTGTAAAAATTGTAATTTTGACAGATAACATACTTCAAATCACTGCCACAATAAGGTTAGAACCTTCAGCGCATCCGTGGAATAAATTGCTAACTAGTAAAAACGCACAGTAACGGGAAAACTATTTAGTCGTTAGCGATGGACAGGAAAATATTTTCCCTTCTAGGCCCTCCACCTCCATTGACCTCGACTTTGACACTTTCGGTTTCGACTTCCGGTTTCGATATTGAATTTTCCCGCCTGCGTCAAATTTTGAATTTTCTCACTTGCGTTGAATTTTCAATTTTCCCGCGCACAGTGCAGGAACCGCAAATAGGGCGGCAAGGTGTGAGAAACCGGATGCGAGAAGCCGGAAGTGGGAAACCGGAAGCGCAAGTCGAAACCGAGAACGAAAGTCGAAACCAGACCTCACACCCAGCGTGGGGTTACATAAACCTCACACGTGGAACTACATAGACCTGACACCCAGCTTGGGGTTACATAGACCTCGCATGTGGGGCTACATAGACCTCACACACTCATCTATGAAAAACAACAAGTGGACAACCGCAAACGGAGGTCGAAACCGGAAAATGAAGTCGAAACCGGAAACTAAAGTCGAAACCGGAAACTGAAGTCGGAACCGGCAGTCGGGACCGGAAGTGTCAAGGTCAATGGAAGTGGAGGGCCTAGAAGAAACCATTTTTCACTACTTTGATGTAACCTAGGTTAACCTAGATTTAATCTAGATTAGATTATGGTTAGGTTATGTTATATTAAAGCCAGATAAATCCAGACTGAGAGGCCGAGACTTCTTGATTCAAAATATTATTGTTTAGTGTTACGAGAGTTGTTGCCATTGCAACAACAAACAGATATCGTTTAATAATGAAACTCCATTTGATTTACATTGGACTTTTACGCACGATTTGGATACTTAACAAACGATTATAATAATGGCATCCTTCACATACAATAATGTATTTATTAATGTGTTATTTTGGTGTGTGAGTAGATAAAATTCTTTAAGGTTTTCTTATAGTTTACAAATTTTATTTAAATTCATGAACAATAAGGGGATAGATTTATCTCTCATCAGCACAGCTTTGGATGCGAGAAGCCGGAAGTGGGAAACCGGAAGCGCAAGTCTAAACCGAGAACGGAAGTCGAAACCAGACCTCACATTCAGGATGGGGTTACATAAACCTCACACGTGGGACTACATAGACCTCACACCCAGCTTGGGGTTACATAGACCTCGCATGTGGGGCTACATAGACCTCACACACTAATCTGTGAAAAACAGCAAGTAGAAAACCGCAAACGGAAGTCGATACTGAAGTCGAAACCGGAAACTGAAGTCGGAACCGGAAGTCGGAACCGGTAGTCGGGACCGGAAGTGTCAAGGTCAATGGAAGTGGAGGGCCTAGAAGGAACCATTTTTCACTACTTCGATGTAATCTAGGTTAACCTAGATTTAATCTAGATTAGATTATGGTTAGGTTATGTTATATTAGAGCCAGATAAATCCAGACTGAGAGACCGAGACTTCTTGATTCAAAATATTATTGTTTAGTGACGCCATTGCAACGACAAACAGATATCGTTTAATAATGAAACACCATTTGATTTACATTGGACTTTTACGCACGATTTGGATACTTTACAAACGATTATAATAACGGCATCCTTCACATACAATAATGTATTTATTAATGTGTAATTTTGGTGTGTGAGTAGATAAAATTCTTTAAGGTTTTCTTAAAGTTTACAAATTTTATTTAAATTCATGAACCTTAAGTGGATAGCCATCTGTGGACGCGTTTCGAGATTTGTCTCTCATCAGCACAGCATTGCTTCCATGAACAACAATTTGTAAACCACTTAATTGAAAACCCATGTGGTGTTTAAGGTTAGATGTAAAACCAACGTAAATACCACATGGGTTTTCAAGTAAGTGGTTTACAAATTGTTGTTCATGGAAGCAAAGCCGTGCTGATGAGAGATAAATCTCGAAACGCGTCCACAGATGGCTATCCACTGTAGGTATCGGAAAGACATGATCTTAGAAACAATGTTATTTTTATGGTTGTTCTTGAGTGCCACGAAAGTGGACTGAAAGCTGTAAAATAACTTACAAGTTTCATATAAGATTTGTTTTGGTAGTCCTAAAAATAGTCCTCAGTAATTGTAATAGAGCTCCAGAAAGGCTTAATATATTTATATATTGAGGCTGTGTTCCGTTTGTTTTAAGTTTGAAGTAAATTATTGTATGTGAAGGATACCATTATTATAATCGTGTGTAAAAGTATCCAAATCATGCGTAGAAGTCCAGTGTAAATCAGTTGTAGTTTCATTATTAAACGATTTTGGTTTGTTGTTACTAGGGCAACAACTCGCGCCACTAAACAAAAAACATAAACGTGGTGAAAATAAATTTTCTGACGTATGTTACAATTGAATAATTGTTTCATATTTAGAATCAAGAAGTTTCGGCCTCTCAGTCTGGATTTATCTGGGTCTAATATAACAACATAATCTAACCACAACCTATGAAAGTAGGAAAAAATTACTCTGTGAATTTTCATATTATAAGAAAAGAATTAAGGAAACTATGACCTTTAATTCACAAATTGACTAGTAACATTAATAAAATATAATTATTAGTACGGTGTGGCTCCTGTATTTTTATATGATAAGTCCATACTGATGAAGCCAAAAGGCAGAAACGCGTCTGTGGATGTTCGTAATTATTTTCACTTATCAAGTTATGTCATCTTCTGGTGACCCCATGGCCTCTCTTAGCAGTAAAATGCAGGAGCCACACCGATTAAATATTTATTTATGTTATTAGTCAATTTGTAAATTAAGGAACACAGTTTCCTTAATTCTTTTCTTAAATCACAACCTAATTTAGATTATATCTATATTAGGTTAGGTTAGTAGAGTATATCGACAACGATCAAATAGTGTTCCCGTCATTGCGTTTTTACTAGTTAGCATTTTTTGCCACGAAGGCGCTAAACGTACTAATCTTTGTGATTTGTGTGTCAAAATTACAATTTTTCAATATTACCAGTAGGAAACAATTATTTTTTGTAGATTCAACAGTATTTTAACATGTTTCGTAGATAAAATAATTTTTGATACACATCTGTGAAAGGTTTTTGTGCACACCTGTATCATAAACTACTATTATAAAGTCACTGTTGAAACTCTCGCTCGATCCGTCGCAGCGAGCAGACGTGTTCCAGTGCGCTACGCCAGTCTACAGGCCACGTCGAACCAAAACGTTACTAACGCGAAAAAATATAAATACTATAAACCATATACCAACACCACCAGCCAATACCAACACCTAAATCCTGCGATGGATGGCGACCCCGTAATGGAGGTAGTGGAAAACAGTGACAAAACTCCTCTCAATAAAAGTGATGACATGCGCATAACGCTATCACGTAACCAGCCTGACCAGTCACCAGCTTGGCAAATCGTTAATCCTAGAAAGAGAGCAAGGAGGGCTAACAGTAATATAGACAGCGACAGCGAACTACCGCAAGGCACATGTAATAATAACAACAGATTCTCTGTGCTCGCTGTCAGCCAAGACCCACCGACCACAAGCCATGCTGTAAATGGAAATACTGAGCAAACAACAATAGAGCATGATAGGAAACCCAAACCACCCTATATTTGTACCAGGCGTTAAATCTATAGCTCATCTGTCAACAACAATTAAAGCAGTCATCGGGAAAGGTGACTACACTCACAAAACCATCAGTGGCAGTGGCCACCTGAAGATAATGGCTAAAACTGCAGATGCATACCGAAAAATTGTCCACAAACTCGACGAAGTAAGTGCCTCCTTTCACACATATCAATTAAAACAGCAACGAGCATACATAGTGGTTATCAGATCACTGCATCCATCCATCCCGCCTGAGGATATCAAGGTCGCAATAGAAGAGCTCGGACATGCTGTCAGAAACGTTCGACACAGAAAAACCAAAGAACCTTTGCCATTATTTTTTGTGGATCTCGAACCAAATACAAACAATAAAGAAATTTACAAAATCGACCTATTACTGAATGCGAAGATTCAAATTGAACCGCCAAGAAAGGTAGCAACAATAGTCCAGTGTACCAGATGCCAGAGGTATGGTCACACCAAGACCTACTGCCGTAGGCAATTTCGGTGTGTCAAATGCGGCGGCGAACATAACAGCGCTAACTGCACGAAAAGTAAAGAAACCCCTGCCAAATGCGTGCTGTGTGGAGGAGCCCACCCAGCCAATTACAAGGGATGCAAAATATACCAAGAAATACAACTAAAAAGAAACACAACCCAAAAACCCCACTGGCACAGACCAACAATCTCAGGAGAACTCCCACTTTAAACACGGTCAGCTGATATAATTCCGTCTTACAGTATGACACACTTAAGGGACAACGCCAGTTTTGCTCAAGCCGCTAGAATGACCGAAAACTCCCAATCAGACCACAACGCTGATGGTAACCTAACCCTGATATAATATCTAAACTCGACAAATCGTGTCAGGAATTCAAAACAGTTATAATGCAACAAAACGAACTACTGAACACAATGTTAAAACTACTCACTGCAGTATTAACCCAGTTCACGGAAAAATGAACCAATTTTATAGAATGGCTCTATGGAATGCGAACGGCCTGGTGAAACACTACCAGGAACTTACTTCATTTATACATATAAATAAACTGGATATTATCATGATCTCAGAAACACACTTCACAGACAAGAGCTACCTCAAAATACGAGGGTACAATATATACTCTACAAAACATCCTAACGGCACTGCGCGCGGAGGCACTGCAATCATAATAAAAAAACTCGATCAAACACCATGAGCTTTTGTATACGAAAAAGACTACTTGCTGGCCACTAGTATCATGGTGGAAAACTGGAAGTACGGTCCTCTAGTCCTATCAGCAACATATTGTCCTCCGCGACACTCAATCAATAAACACAAATTCATGGAATATCTGGGTATACTAGGGCACCGCTTCATTGCTGGGGGCGATTTTAACGTGAAACATCCGTGGTGGGGATCCAGACTCACTACCACTAGAGGGAGAGAACTCCAAAAAGCAATGACCGATATGCAGTGTAACCAGTTATCAGCAGGGTAACCTACGTACTGGCCTACGGACAACACCAAAACGCCAGACGTACTAGACTTTTTTGTTGCTAAAGGCATAAACAAAATATATACAAACGTAGAACCTAGCCTTGACCTCTCATCTGACCATACCCCGGTAATACTAACACTTAGCACTGGAATTATCACTAAAGAAAGAATCCCAACTTTGCACAACAAAAAAACTGACCGGAATGCCTTTCGAGATAAAATTAATCATGGAATTAACCTAAAAATACCATTGAAAAACAAAGAAGACCTAGAAGACGCATCAGAACATATTATAAAACTGATACAAAACTCAGCTTGGGATTCCACTCCCCAATCCAGTGACAAAGCAATAATTAATAACTATCCAAAACAAATAAAGGACAAAATCACTGAAAAAAGGAGACTACATAGGGTATGGCAACTTAGTCGACATCCCGACGACAAAACTAGGCTAAACAGAGCTGCGCGAAAATTAAAAGTACTTATTAGTGACTATAATAACTCCACGCTACAGCAAAGCTTGCTCAACCTAACGAACTCATCAAACACCGACTACTCGCTTTGGAAGGTAACAAAACGAGTGAATCAACAACAACACCAAAACCCCCCAATCCAAAAACCAAATGGTGAATGGGCTAAGCGAGATAGCGAAAAAGTCGAAGTCTTTGCAAGTCATCTCGCTGATGTGTTCACTCCTCTACCAACGAACTTAAGCGACGATCATCTTCTCAATTTCCGTACAAGCCCCTTGCCAATGAATTTTCCTATAAGACACTTCTCTCCGAAAGAAGTTCATATAACAATTATGAAAAAAACTGAAGTGTAAAAAATCTTCTGGCTATGACCTAATAACCGGCAGAATGCTTAAAGAACTACCAAGAAAAGGTATTGTATTTCTGACCATGCTACTCAACGCAGTTATTCGCACTTCAAAAATTCCGGATCAATGGAAAGTAGCCCAGATCATCATGATTCTAAAACCGCAAAAAAACCCCAGCAAAATAAAATCTTATCGGCCTATCAGCCTTTTACCTATCATATCAAAACTTTTTGAAAAACTACTACTGGTGAGACTGCAGGAATCAATAAGCCAAAGGAAACTTATACCGGATCACCAATTTGGCTTTAGAAATATCCACTCAACAGTTGAACAAGTTCACAGAGTTTTCAATGTCATCTCTAATGCCCTGGATGAAAAAAATACTGCGCAGCTGTATTCCTTGATATACAACAAGCGTTTGATAAAGTATGGCACACCGGCTTACTTCACAAAATAAAAATTCACCTTCCGCAATACTATCTGCTAAATATACTATCTATTAAAATCATACTAATCATACATAATACTATCTATTAAAATCATACCTAGACAATACGCAATTTCAAGTAAGGCATGGTCAAGAAGTATCCAAGCTCTATCCCATCAAGTCTGTGGTGCCACAAGGAAGTGTACTTGGTCCTGTACTGTATACGCTATATACAGCAGATTTGCCTATAAGAAACAACACGAATAGCAACGTAGCAACGTTTGCGGACGATACGGCAATACTAGCTGTGCAGGAGGACCCAGAAGTGGCTTCGAAAATACTCCAAAAGGGACTCAAAGACATTGAAAATTGGCTTGACCAATGGCGAATAAAAGCAGGTGAAAGTAAGTCTGTCGACATAACGTTCACCATGAGACGAGGGAACGGTTCAACTGTAAAGTTATACGGCCAGCCTTTGCCAAGTGTTGACAACGTGAGGTACCTCGGATTGCACCTGGATAGGAGGCTGACATGGTCTAAGCACATCAAGACAAAAAGGAAAGAACTAGATCTTAAACTCCGCAAAATGTACTGGCTCATTGGCAGGCGGTCCAAACTCACTCTGCATAATAAAATTATTATCTACAAATAAATTATAAAACCTGTGTGGACATATGGAATACAGTTATGGGAAACTGCCAGCAACTCGAACCTGAATATCATACAAAGATTCCAGTCTAAAACTCTTAGACTCTTATTAGACGCCCCATGGTATATCTCTAATACTGCGATACACAGAGATCTCAACATTCGCACCATTAAAGAAGAAATCCAACTACTTTGTGAGGGCTACGAAATGAGACTCGCAAACCACCCAAACCAACTGGCCTCAAGCCTACTGGATAGAAACCTGGTAACCACGAGGTTGAAAAGGTTCAAGCAATTGGATCTACTGGAACGCTTCTGAGTTTCACCACCATCCTACAACTGATCCTGAAGACATAAACAGAGAATTGTGCATCGATGGATGTCACTCTGGACAGAAGAAAGAACCCGCCATAAAAATCATTTATTGTTAACTGTGTAACAGATTATGATTATGCGTACTCAATACTCAATAAAAAAAAAATTGTTGAAACTTATTAGCAATTTTTTTTTGTTAAAACACAAAAATACACCACATTTCATATCTTTGAATCATTATATCTTGAAAATTTACATCTTTTCTCTGCAAATATTGGTCAAAACTCAAAATTTGATCAGTTCATACTTCTTTTGGAGGTATGTATTAAAAGTGGCCTCTGTATATATTGGACTGAATATCCTGTACTAAGGAAGAATTTGGTTTTCTACGTTTTGCTGTGCGTTTGTATTCATAACAACACTTTTCAACTTCAATAGACCTTTTCATAGTTGAAATTTTTTGTGCGCATGCGTCAATTTCCGCTTTGCTTTCGGGCACCTTTTTGACGTGTAACCGGTGAAAATAACAAAATGTGTCTGAAACTTTCATATTCCCGCCTTTTAAACCTTTTAGTCTATTCTAAATGTTGATTGTTCTATTCTTTCCTTTTATTCTCCTTTTAGAGTCATAACAGTTTTATGGAAAAGACATGCCTAGATGAAATAAAAGGTAAAAAATGCGTAAATACCATTTTCAACTTTTTATTTCAATTTTATATTGCCTTATAAAACTGTCTTTTAGATCGATCCCATTCAAATGTCGATCATATTGTCGAATAGCGTTGGGACATTCTATTTCTAAATTTAATTCCGTTTTTTTTTCAAAGCGGCTCACAGATGAAACGGGATTCTCACCAGCATAAGTTAAGAGCAATGCAATATGTTGTATTTGCATATCAGTGTTGACACATCTACACTATCAATGTTCAATAGAACTACCGCATTTTTCTTTCTTTAGTTCTGTAGGCAATTTGGGATTCGGATACGGCTTATGGTACCAAGAGAATGATACCTAAAAATTATGGTACCTAAAAATGTTATGAACTCTCAAAGCGCAATACTGCAGATCTGCAACAAACACAACTTGCGGTGTTTCTACTTTAATGTAAATTTGTAATAAATGTAATGTTTTAATTCAATACAAATACAACTGTTCAACATAGCTTTTTCTATGAATATGAAAATTGTTGCTAAATTGAATTTAGAAACGTTTCGACGTCAAAACCATTAGAAATTGAAACAAATATGACACAGCAAATGGTAGGCGCTAACTGACAAGTCACTTTAAATAAGTGATGTGGTCTCATCTATTACAAAAACATCGCACTGTATACTGTTACCCAAATGCAGCTAACAACTTTTATGTCTTATTCCTTTTTTTAAACAGCAGAAAAATAAATATATTGCAAATTTGCAACTATCCTAAGGGTTAAAAGTACTATAGTAAGATCTAGGTGACTGAAGAAAAAAGTAGTTAATAAGAGAGAAGGAAGTATGTTTGGTAATAATTGTTATTATTTGTAATTGTTTTGCTTATAAAGGAAAGGAGATAATGAAAATTGAAATTTTGTTGGTATTCGTGCAAAATAGAGTAATTATCGATTTGTGTATGACGATCGAATTGGTTAGTGGTGTGTGCGCAGGTTATTGTATCAAAATGTGATCGTAAATTAAGGTTTGTTTGTAAGTTAATTGTGAAAAATTGTTTTAGGCATTCCCCTCCTGCTGGACAGAGGCTGAAGTGGACGCGTACCCAGCTCCGTTGCAAAGGGGAAAGCGTCATAATTGAGAATTCGCTCTTATTCGTCTATGCTTAGTTGCAGCGGCACCTTTCTTTTAATAAAAATAATAAAGTAAATAATTTTAGTGTTGCCATGGACGAGAAACAGGTGCAACTGATTTCGATTGCGGAAACCGCAAAATTTTACGCGTCTTTATGTTTAGGCACGACTGCGATTCTTTCCGTGTTCGCGTTCCTCTTTTTGATTCCTTTCGTGGTAGACCCTGCGATATCGAGCCTTATGGCTGATTACGAGCCGGAGCCTGTGACCTGTGTTGCATCTCAGCACGTTTATGCTGAAGGACTACGTAACTGTTCGTGGGCATCCTGTCGGGAGGGTTGTACTCGTGAGGCAACTCGGTGTCATCAGATTCTTGTTAACTACTCGCGAATACCGTTTCGAGACTATCGACCTCCAGTACAATTAGAGTGGGACGTTTCTGACACTCGTTTTTTAATCAATGCAGAGGGTTGCGGCTACCCTCCAAGTGTAAACTGTTCGAAATTCGCAAGGCAATACGGCTACGAATCCGCTGGTACACCTTTCCCTTGCTATTACAGCAGGGTGTATCCCGACATCGTAGTCGCCAGGTATTCTTGGGATGACACCCTCAGACATCTTGTTCTCTCCATTGCCATCCCAAATCTGCTATTCGCAGCATCCATTGGTGTCTTGAGCTATTGGTACTGCCCAGGCTGTGGACGGGCCTGCCACAAATACATGCATCATTTTCCAAACGAGTACGTTTTTACTATCACCATTTCTATCCACAAGAATATTAATATTTTTATATATTGTCATATAATTGATCATATTTGCATTACAACAATTATAAATGTAGTCCAATCGAAATAGACATGAGAGCTATTCAAGAACAGCGCCACTTTTTTTGTTGCTTTTTTGGACCTACAGGAGCAAGTCCTCAAGTTATTAATAATTTAAAAAATATTAAAATTGATAGTTATTAAAAATTAAAAAGTCTATTGTTTTTTAGTTATTTTTCTTTGAATGCGTTTAATCGAAAAATTATTCCTACAAAAGATGTCCTTAATGTAAGTAATTATGTCCTTTATGAAACACTTCGTAGTCAAAAATGACAACATTGTTAGTTAAGCAATTGAATTTTTTTTTCTCATTTTGCCTCGTAACTGCTTAACTAACAATGTTAGGTTATTTTTGTATGGGGACTATTTTATAGAGGACATTTTGCGGTGAACAACTTTTGTAGGAAATATCTTCAGATAAAACGCATTCAGAAACGATAAACTTGTGTTTTGTTTAGAAATATTTTATAAACTTGTGCAATAAACGTGTTTTTAATCTGCTAAATTTAATCTTAAAAGCAACTCAGATTTTTACGAAAACTTGAGGGCATGTTCCTGTAGCAACTTCCAAACAAATTGGCGCTGCTTTTGTGCTTTGAATCGAAATCGCTCCAAATTTCGGTGATTCCGACCGGACTAATATAACATATGACTATCGACCCGGGGTCTTTCAGCCAGGATTCGTTCTTATACCTTCTATATTTAACTACGATTTCCTAAAATAATTATCGATTCACTTTCTACAATAATCTCCCTAACTTTAAATCAAAATTTCCAAAGCGAAAATCCATTTTACAAATCACATTTAAAGTGATCATACTGTGAAAGGTAAAAAAAAGATTATTTGTTAAATTGCATATTATAATATATCTAGAATACGTACAATGAAGGCTTTTTCGATATTCGTTGGAAAGTTGATAGGTGACTGTGATAGTAGGACTTTGATAAACAGAATTTTGAAATGTGAGCCACAGTACATCCAGTTATAAAATATAGAATGGCAAATAGATCTGATAGACTAACGGCTAGCGTACACCTAATCCGTCATCGGCCGAAGTTTGCTCGGGCGACGACGGCTGAACTCGGACCATTGAATCAAACACTTTTAAAAGAACGAGAGCGCGTACACAAACACGACCGTCGTCGTCCGATGGCGCCCGAAAACGGCCGATCAACCGTTCGAGTACGAACTTTTTGGGATTTCTCGCCAGCCTGCCGGCGTCTACAGTGCAAATTGAGTGTATTTATAGTTAAATTTTTTTTGTTATCTACCTAAACGACTATGGATATTGAAAAATTAATTACTTGTGTTTATAATAGACCAACCCTGTGGGATAAACATTCAAAACTACAGAATACCGGCAACGTCTAATGTCGGCACAAGTGGTAACATTGTTGCACATACACGTCCGAGTTACTCGTCCGGGTAGTTCTGTTCGCCATCGGCCGACAAAAGCGGTTTTGGTGTATGCTAGCCGTTAGTCTGAAGGCTTGGGTTCTACACCCAAAATATATTTAGAGACAATCAAAAAATTTCCGACACCAGAATGTGTGTTAGGGTGGCGTTCAAGTATTACGTAAGCCGTAAGCAACCTTTCAATGATTTTAGACCTACACCAATCGCTGCACAAGCAAATATAAGAAGATTGGTAGAGCGAGGTCCCCAAATGATGACAAAATGTGAAATTCTGTCTAACCATAACACGTGATGATAACATTATTTTTAAAACATTTTCATTAAAAAAAAAAAATGATATTTATTATAACATAAAAAATGGTACAAACCTCGAGGTCGGTAGCCCACCTCGAGGTCCTTCTCCCAACGTTTACATTATTTTGTATTTTTTTATTTAACGTAAGATTTATAATATCCACCGTTCCCTTTTTCAGATGAAGTAAGAAAAACTTGTCATGAACATGAAGTAAGAAAATCTTCTACGTCCCCTAAACCTGATTACGTAATACTTGAACGCCCCTAGGCTATGCTATTAACTGTTAAAAATGTAGTTCATAACTGGAAAAGTTTTAACGGTTAATCGTATTTCATGGCATAAAAACCTGTCTCAAAATTCATTTTATCGTCGGCATGGCTGATTCGTATCATTTAAAATAAACTAACCGTTGTTTAGATGTCGCGGCAAAGCTTGTTTATTCATTGGTTATTCTAAACCAAAAGAAAAATTAAAAATATTTGATAAAAATCGATTAATCGCTGAAAAACCGGTTAAACAATTTTCGATTAAATTGATGATATAAGCTGTCGAAAATAAATGGGCCGAAAAGTACTATAAATAATTTTCGATTAAATTGATGATCAACACTGTCGATGCAAAAAGGCCGAACAGCACTAACTTTAAACTAAAAACCAAAAGGATAAGTAAAACTATTTGATTTATAATAAAACGATTAGCCTGATAAGAACCGGTTAAATAATGTTCGATTAAATTGATGATGAACGCTATCGAAGCAAAAAGTCCAAACAGTACTAACTTTAAACTCAAAACCAAAAGGATAAGTAAAACTATTTGAGTTGTAAAAAAACGATTAGTTCGATAAGAACCAGTTAATTAATTTTCGATGAAATTGAATATCAAAAATGTCGAAAACAAAAGGGCCGAACAGTACTAACTTTTAATTTAAAACCTAAAGGATAAGTAAAACTATTGGATTTGTAATAAAACGATTAGTCTGATAAGAACCGGTTAAATAA
This sequence comes from Phosphuga atrata, assembly GCA_944588485.1. Classification (NCBI taxonomy): domain Eukaryota; kingdom Metazoa; phylum Arthropoda; class Insecta; order Coleoptera; family Silphidae; genus Phosphuga; species Phosphuga atrata. The sequence continues at coordinate 3,473,717 of OX155907.1, forward strand.
TTTTTATTAAATTGAAGATCAAACCTGTCTAAAACAAAAAGTACGAACAGTACTAACTTTTAATTCAAAACAAAAAGTTCAAGTAAAACTATTTAGTTTGTAATAAAACGATTAGTCTACTAAGAACCGGTTAAATAACTTTCGATTAAATTAAAGATCAAAACTGTCGAACAGAAAAAGGACGAACAATACAAACTTTTAATTCAAAACCAAAAGGACAAGTAAAACTATTTGATTTGTAATAAAACGATTAGTCTGACTTATCAGACTAATCTTTCTAACTAATCAAACTAATCGGTTCTTAAACCGGTTAAATAATTTTCGATTAATTTGAAGATCAAAACTGTCGAAAATAAAAGGTCGAACAGTACTAACTTTTAATTCAAAACCAAAAGGACAAGTAAAAATATTTAATATGTCAAAAATCGATTAGTCTGTTAAGAACCGGTTAAATAATTTTCGATTATTTTGAAGATCAAAACTGTCGAAAACAAGAAGGTCAAACAGTACTAAATTTTATTTGAAAACCAAAAGTTCAAGTAAAACTATTTAATTTGTAATAAAACGATTAGTCTAATAAGAACCGGTTAAATAACTTTCGATTAAATTGAAGATAAAAACTGTCGAAAAGAAAAAGGACGAACAGTACAAACTTTTAAGTCAAAACCAAAAGGACAAGTAAAACTATTTGATTTGTAATAAACGATTAGTCTGATAAGAGCCGGTTAAATAATTTTCGATTAAATTGAATATTAAAACTGTCGAAAACAAAATGGTCGAACAGTACTAACTTTTTATTCAAAACCAAAAGGACGAGTAAAAATATTTAATTTCTAAAAAATCGATTAGTCTGTTAAGAACCGGTTAAGTATTTTTAATTAAATTAAAGATCAAAACTGCTGGAAACAGAAAGGTCGAACAATACTAACTTTTAATTCAAAAGAAAAGGGATAATTAAAAATAGAAAAACGATTAATCTACTAAGTGGTTTAAAATTTTCAGGCTACTATTAACCGGTTATAAAATTTTTGATAATTTGTCGCAGAAAAACGGTTTAATAGTACTAACTTTTAATTTTAACTCAAAATAGTAATTTTAACTAACAATAAGTTGTTTCTTAAGACTTATTTATTTGTTTTCAGTTTATTTGTTTTTTCCTGTCGAAAACAAAAGGGCTGGACATTACAAAATTTTAATTCTAAACTAAGGAAATGAATAAAAATATTTGATTTGTCCAAAATTTATTAAGCTATTTTACCGGTTATAAAATTACAGGTTATTAACCGGTTTTATAATCCTCGATTAATTTGTGAATTTTGCAGCGATACGGTCTAATAGTACTAACTTTTAATTTCAACTCAAAATATTAATTTTAATCTATTAACCGGTTGTAAAATTTCAGGCTATTAACCGGTTTTATAATTTTCGATTAATTTGTGGATTTTGCAGTGGTACGACCTAATAGTACTAACTTTTAGTTTCAACTCAAAATATTAATTTTAATCTATTAACCGGTTTTAAAATTTCAGGCTATTAACCGGTTTTATAATTTTCGATTAATTTGTGGATTTTGCAGTGGTACGACCTAATAGTACTAACTTTTAGTTTCAACTCAAAATATTAATTTTAATCTATTAACCGGTTTTAAAATTTCAGGCTATTAACCGGTTTTATAATTTTCGATTAATTTGTGAATTTCGCAACGATACGGCCTAATAATACTAACTTTTAATTTCAACTCAAATTATTAATTTTAATCTATTAACCGGTTGTAAAATTTCAGGGTTTTAACCGGTTTTATAGTTTTCGATTAATTTGTCAAGGTTTGTCGAATCAAAACTGCCTGTGCGAACTTTCAATTTTAATAATTTATATGTTGTTGAGTTTGAAGATTTTGACATTATTAAATAGTAACATCTTTCTTTTCTAACATTAATTAACATTAATCAACAAATGTAACATTAATCTTTGAAGTATATATACTAATGTTACTTTCTCGTAATTTTAATTTCTCAAAATATTAATTTTTAGTAAATAGTATATTATAAAGACTGTATTTGTTTCTTCATTAATATTCTTGTGGATAATTTTTCAATTTAGGAATTTTCCTTTAAAACTCTTTAATCAAAGGAATTACTTGTTGTAGTTTGTAAAAAAAATGTAACTAACATCAATAATTCTTGGTAGACTAACAAATATGAATTTATTTTTTAGAGACGACGATTATGAAGACGATGCTTATTAGCGCAGATTCCACTTCTTCAAGCAAATAAAGCTACATTTGATATATTATTACGTGTGATGGATAAATCGGCAAAGAAACTCTTCCACTTAATTTAATTTGGAATCCCCAACCATCTTCAAAACCTCCCCATCTTAGATGATTTTAGTTTAGTACAAACAATCCAAACATTCCTAGTTAATGGAAAAATCTGGGATGTTTGAAATAGTATACAAAATTTCTAAATAATTTATAGAATTTAGAATCCTCCAAAATAGATCGTTAAATTGAATAGGTTTGAGTAAAAAGAGGAATAAGTTAAATCCTTTTTCTTCAAATGTCCAAATTTGTAGAGATTAGATGAAATAGAAAAACGTGTAGAATAAATTAATTCAGCGATTAAAAGCACATCTTCGAAACTTATTAAATCACAAAGTGTTAAGGAGTTTGGATAGGCAAGTAGCTTGCAAGTGAAGAAAATTACTTAAAAAAAAACTAACCAACGAGCTTAACTATGATAGGTGTGAGTTTACTCTAATATTAAAAAAAATGTTTAATGAAAAAAATTTTTGAAATAGGAATATCTCTAAAATAATTAGGTTCGTAATAGATTTATAAAGAAAAGAATATTTAGAAAAAAATTGTAACGTTGCTTCAAATGATCTATTTTCAAAACGAATTAGAATTTTTGGAGATGGTTGGGCTATTTCGTTTTGTTACAACAAAAATCGCAAATAATTTCGTTGTTTTAAAAGGTGACTAGAAATTTTGTAGACATATTTATTTGGGTAATGGATATGATAGGGGGACAAAAGGGGGCGCATTTTCACCAACATTTTTATCTATATCCAATATCCATTTTATATATGAAAATATGTATAAATCTTTCTCTTACACTGAAAAAAATCCGAAAATATTTGCTATTTCTACATAAAAAAAAACACTACAGCAAATTTTACTAAAAAAGTTTTGTGTTCGATATAAAAACGGGAAATGGTAACTAGTGTTCGTCTCACTGTTACAATTTCCGTTTTTAAACTTTTTAACTTTTGGTACTTAGAGGGTGATTATTTTAAAACAATTTTCTCGATGAAACGTTTTTAATAAAATTAAGGAAAATTTTAATATTTAATCTATAATGTAAACGGAATGAACAGAAAATGCTTTAAATTTTATAACAAATTTTTAAAATTTACGAAAAAAATATATTAATGATAATTAATATAATAGGTGTATAAGTTGTTTTAAAATAAGAATCCCGTCCTGCAGGTTACGTAATAATATGCCAATAGTTTAGTTTAGACTTTATTCTTTTTTATTTTTAGTTTGAATATATATAAGTATTGTTTTGTTGAGACAAAGTTTTATGATAATTATCCACGACTAGCATTGCTTCTAGTGCTCATATATTGTCCTACGTAACTGCCTTATGCTGAATAAATAAATTTTCAATTAAATATAAAATACAAAAAAGAAAATTAATATAAAATAACAAACAAAACTGAGGTAATTTTTTATAATAAATAAGCCTTTTGTCTGTTTAGGATTTTAACTGAAAATTTTAGGTGAATAAGCCGCTAAATTTACAAATTGCTCTATTATCATGTAATGTGAAACATTTTTTGAAACTGAAATTACAAGCAATTGCAAATACCAAGTTGAAGTTTTAACGAGTTATATTATTATATAAATATATATTCATATCATCACAATCTCACATTGAAAAATATTCGAGTTATAAACAAATTGCCAGTACCGAACAGTTTTTTTTTTCAGTACAAAAGAAAAGTGAAATGTATAAAAGAAATTTGTTAAACAATAAACAGATATGCAATCAAGATATTGTTTTATTTATTTTAAATTAGTTTGTAGATTGTTAATTAAAACTAATTATTAAAAAAACAACAACACAGTGTTTCTTTTTTGTTATCAATTTATTAACTAAACTTTATTAAGAATTATTAATAATATATTTATTAATATTAATAATAAGAATTATAATTATTTAATCTACATTATATACATAACACAAGTTATGAAATGCTATTTTATGACTTTTTTATATAACAAGCTTATTAATATTACGTAAACGTTGTATATATGTAAATTATATAAGCACCAACCTAATCTAAGTCTCTAAGAAAAATACAGGATGTTCATTAATAACTATTTTCAGATAATCATAAATGAACATGCTCTATTGCATTAATTAAGTCTTCAAATTTGTAATTACCTCTTGCCTTTGTAATTATGTTACAGTTTTTACAATATAAAATAAATCAATTTGTTTCTTCGAGAAACGTATTACATAACGTTATTTTAAGCTGCATTTGGACGTTATGTAAGTCCAAACTTAAACATTACATTACAAATATTACATATATGGGGGTTTCTAAAATTCAAGCAAGGTAACATTAAAACGATGAAATATTAACAACACATGGATATTAATTAGAAAACTTAAGCAGCATCATTTTATTACATGTTATATTGCTTAATATTCAATTACAAATATATCAATTCTTACTCTAATTAAATTATTTGAATAAAAATAATTTTATGATTTGTTTCATGTCCATTGTTTATTTATGACTATAGTTTCACCAACACAGTGGCATATTTAGATTCACATGAAACAAATCACAAAATTAGTTTTATTCCATTAATTTAATTAGAGTAAGAATTGATATATTTGTAATTGAATATTAAGCAATATAACATGTAATAAAATGATGCTGCTTAAGTTTTCTAATTAATATCCATGTGTTGTTAATATTTTATCGTTTTAATGTTACCTTGCTTGAATTTTAGAAACCCCCATATATGTAATCGTTTCATATAGTTAAGGTAAAACAATTTATTCTTACTCTAATCTCTAATAACTTCTTAATTTAATTACATTATTACATGTAATTACACAGGTATTACGTGTAAACATTTAATGTTATAAAAAGTTATTACATGAAATTGTAATGTTATTACATGCAATCATAGATTTATTGAATGTACCTATAAAAGCAATTCCAATTCAATTCAAGGTACTACTGAAACTTCTTGAAATATTTACATGCAATTGTAACTGTATCTTATGTAATGGTAAAGTTACTACATGCAATTTTAAAGCTACTGCATGGAATTGTGAAGCTATTCATGCAATTGTAAAGATGTTATATGCACCTGTAAAGTTGCTACATGTTATGTAACATTGTTACATAGATTTGCAAAAATTTTACATATATTTATAAATTTATTATATGTAATTATACATTTAATAATGTACCATATTTTAATGGTCTTCTTAACATTTTTACATGCAATTGTAACTGCATCTCATGTAATGGTAAAGTTATTATATATATATATTTGTAATGCATGTAATAGTTAAGCTATTCATGTAATTGTAAAGATGTTATATGCATGTGTAAAGTTGTTACATATGATGTAAAATTGTTACATGGATTTGCAAAAATGTTACATATATTAATAATTTTATTTTATGTAAATATAAATTGTACGCATTCTAACTTGATTACAAAAATTCATTCGTACTCATAATTTCTTAAAATAATCACAAAGTATTGTAATCTTATCAGATATAATGGTGAAGGTATTACATGTAATTATAAAGTTATTATATGTAAACATATCATTATACGTAATTATATAATTCTAACTTGATTTATGCTATTATTAAAATTTATTCATACTTACATGTTATGTTAAAGTTATTACAAGTTATCGCATGTACTTAATGATGCATTAAATCTAATTTAGTTTAAGTAAACACTGAAATTTCTTGAAATTCTTATATTATTTTCTTTGATTCCTTTGAAGTTATTACATGTAACTGCAAAATTCTTATGTGTCTTTGTAAAGTTAATGCATGTAACTAAAAACTTAATAATGTACAAATGCTAGCTTAATTCAAGCAATTAATGAAATTTATTTCAAATTTATAAATATCAACAAACCATCACAGGTTTTTATAATGTTAACAAATATAATGGGCAAGTTATTACATGTAATAGAATAGCCATTACATGCAATTGTAAAATTATCAGATGTAAGTGTAAAGTCTTTACATTTAATTGTAAACTTATAATCTTATAATATGGGGATTCAAACTTAGTAATGTATCAATTCTAGCTTAGCTATTGATGCAATTTCTTCACATATATTCTTAAATAATTACATGTAAAATTATGTAATGGCAAAGTTATTCCTTGCCATTGTAAAGTTATTGCATGTCACTGTATAGTAATTACATGAAAGTGTAAAGTTATGACATGTATGTATAAAGTTATTACATGTAAATGTAAAGGTATTACACCCAAGTGTAAAGTAATTACACGCAAGTGTAAAGTAATTTTTTTACATTCAATTGTAAACTTATAATGTTATAATATGGGGATTCAAACTTAGTAATGTATCAATTCTAGCTTAGATATTGATGCAATTTCTTTACATGTATTCTTAAATAATTACATGTAAAATTATGTAATGGTAAAGTTATTACTTGTCGTTGTAAAGTTATTGCATGTCACTGTATAGTAATTACATGCAAGTATCCCATGTAAGTGTAAAGTTATTACATGTAAATGTAAAGTTATTACATATAAATGTAAAGGTATTACACACTAGTGTAAAGTAATTACACGCATAGATGTATAGTAATTGCATGTACGTGTAAAGTTATCGCATGCAAGTGTAAAGCTACCACATGTAATTGTGGAGTTATCATATGTAATTGTGAATCCATTACATGTAATTGTAAAGTTATTACATGTAATTGTAAAGTTATTACATGTGATTGTAAAGTTATTACGTGTAATTGTAAAGTTATTACATGTAATGGTAGACTCATTACTAACTATTTGTAATATTATAAAACTATATTTAATATCCTGAGTAATACCTTCTAATAGTTGTCTACTTACTATGTAAAATAAAACATGTAACATTTGAGTTAGTAAGGACTAACTAAGATAACTTATTATTTTCTATGCCTTGAAAATTATTACAAATAATAAGACACTACATGTAAGTAGTGACAACAAGATACACAAGATATTACAGAAATGACGAGCACTAAATAACAGTTTTCTTTGATTTATGATTGACATGCAATTTTAAATAAGTGCTTATAATATTATACTAAGCCACTAAGATAGTAATAATATTGTTTTGGAAATATATTTTACAAAATCGGAAATTAATGATAAGATTTAGCAAATTTTAATAATATAACCTTTGATTATATTAGAACTGCCTAATAATCACTAAGTTTTGTATTAAACTGCTTTTTAAATAGTAATATGCTGTTAATATTGCTAATTTAGCCTTATGACCGTTGTGTATGAAGTATTCTTAATATTGCACAAATGTACGCTGAATTCTAACGATTTTCTAAATTTATTTTATATTTGCAAACTAAAATATATAACGACTGGCATACACCTATTCCGTCATCGACCGAAGTTTACTCGGGCGACGACGGCCGAACTCGGACGACTGAAACTTCGGCCGATGACAGATTAGGTGTAGGCGAGCCGTAAGGGATAGTTTGCTTGAAACATTGTAACTTGCAAGATAGTTCAATGTTATCAATTATTATGGAATAATAAATAGTTTTTTAATGCAATTTCAGGATCTAAAGTTGATAATTGTTGTAAAATGTTGTAAGTTTGTATCAGTGGAAAACGGCCGTGTAAATATGATAAATGTTGTGAAAATGCGAGTTTTTATTGGAATATTTGTAGTTTTTTTTATAATTTGGTGAAATACTAATTTTTTGAAACAAAATATTGTGATATGGGGAATTATGTAATGCCTATGCCTAAATTTGTTTCGTAAAGGATTTTAGCGCAAATGTTGTGAGTTTTGTCAAATTTTTGTACAGAAAAATAGGATAATTTGAACAATAATACAAAATATTTGTTTCTATATTTATTTAAAAATATTAATGAATTTGAGTCCATAGATTATTCAGGTTTATTTATCATATAATATTTGTCATCAATGAATGCACATAATTTTACTATTTTTTTTTATAAAATATTATTGAAAAAAATGTTATAAGAAAATTGTATGTGAGAATTTTCATGTAAAAAACATTTGGAATCTTTATGCAATTTGCAAATAAATAATGTGAAAATATGTTTCATTTACTTCATTTATGTTTGTTATTGGAAAATTATTCATGAAGTTACTGAAGTACTCTATCTACTAAAGTACTCTATAAGGTACTCTATCTACTCCCACACCAAAATGAACAAATTAATAAGTAAATTATTGTACGTGAAAGATGCCATTTTTATAATCGTGTGTAAAAATATCAATATCGTGCGTAAAAGTCCAATGTAAATTAAAATTAAATCTGGGAATGTTGTTGTGCACCTTTATGTTTCAAATATGATCATCTTTGTTTTATCTTTATTCACAATTAGTTTATTCTTGTCAAACCATGCAGCTAAAGGTGTCATTGCTGAAAGAGCATTTGGGCTTATTTCTTTAATGGTTTTGTTGTTAATAAGAATTGTAATATCATCCGCGTAGTTAATTGTCGTATACTGTGGCTTCACGGTTGTTCGCGTAAGATCATTTATTGGCGCGATCATTTAAGAGCGTGAATAATAAAGGTCCTATTATGCTTCCTTTTGGAACACCGATGTTTATTTCCCTTGCACTGGATTTTACGGGAGAGTATCCAGCCTAGCGATTTGTTTCCTATTTTTTTGATACGATTTTATCCAATCCAATGCAATTCCTCTAACGCCATATCTGTAAAGTTTATTTAACAATATGGTGTGGCCACCAGATCGTATGCCTTGAATAAATCCAGTAACATTCCGAATGGGATATTATGTGCCCCTAGTTGCTCTGTTAAATGTGTTATACATTGAAAACATGCCATCTCAATGCTGGTGAATGCTGGTGTACTGTCTTTTGTTTCTATAAGAATGACAATTGCCGAGAGCTGAGCAAATTTTCAAATATATGCCAGAAAACGGAACAATACAAATTGGTCTATAATTTGCTATATCTTTCATATCTTTCTTTTGTGAATTGGCAAAATTAGGGCAAGTTTCAGGGCATCCAGGAAGATACCTGTAGTAGATGTGTTATCTACGATCGACTTGGTTTTATAATAAATGGAAGCACATATTTTATTACACTTGAGTGTATTCTGTCATGACCTGTTTTTTATATCCAGTACGGCGTTTTGTAGTTCATCTCTTGTTGTAGGGCTAAGGAAGATGGACTCGCAGTTTTCACTATATTTTCACTATACTCTACAGTTGGTTGTTTACCGGATACATGTATAACTCTTTCTACGCAGAAGTTACTTATATTTGTAATATGTAATATGTAATAATTGTAAGAGGTTCTTCATTGTTATTACGGTATGGCTCGTTTGGTTTTCTCAGTTCTATTATATTTCTGATTATATCCCATATTTTCTTTTTATCCATGTTTTCTTGACGTTCGACGATTCCGTTAACTGTTTTTTCAATTTTTCTTTTTTCATAATTTTTAAAGAGTTAGAATACCTTTCACGCATGTTTCATAAAGTTTCTTTAATGTAGTGTCGTGTTTAGATATAATTTGGAGTAATGCCAGATCTTCTCCCTCTTGGCAAAGTTGGGGTCGTTGGGGCTGTTTGTTTGCTATTCACTACTACTATGGGAAAAGATTTTATTTGAAATGTTTTAAGAAGATTTCCATGAAACGGTTACATTGATTGACGATCTCGTTATAGTTGACTTGAAGAACATCATCCCATGTTACCTCCTGCATACGGTTTTTTTTTCTCTCAAACCAATGTGGGTCCATGGGGGTTAGCCCTTAAAACACTGCGGCCCATTGGCCTATTGTATTTCCCCACATTGTTTTGTTCATGCAAATAGATCCAGTCCCTCTATTAGGTCCAGGATTCTATGTGCCGTGTTTTTCACGGGGACTCTCTCAGCTGTAATATGAAGCTTGTGTCTCCTACGTGCAATTGCTTCACAGTGGAAGATTATATGGGCGGCGGTTTTATCCTCCTCATCGCATAACTTGCATAAAGGTTCATCGCTCGAGATACCCATTTTATGCAGGTGTTCTCGTATAGGGCAGTGTCCTGTAAGTAGGCCTACCACAATTGCGATCTGATTCCTTGGCAGTTGCAGGATTTCAGCAGTTAGAGTTTCCGATAGGTTTACTAACATTCGTTTGCTGTGTGCCAGACCACTCAAATTGACCCACTGTAGACGGTGCTTAGTTGCTACCCATTTACAGATTTTATTTCGGGTCGTGGTCTTGGTAATGTAGGGTCCGCTTTCAGCAATGATGTTTTCCTTGCAGGCTCCATCTTTTGCTAGCTTACCGCCATTTCGTTACCCGCCAGTCCCGTGTGGCTAGGCATCCAAGCGAGTGTGACCTTGTTATGCTTTGCCAGGGCTTTTAGGTCCTGAAGACAGTCCCAAACTGTCTTGGATTAGATTTCGTGACACGCTAGAGCATTAATCGCAGCCTGACTGTCCGTAAAAATGCGGATGTTTCTACTTTTGTAGTCCATTCTCAAATTTTCACGCGCACAGACCATGATAGCGTGTATTTCTGCTTGGAATGCTGTGGCATGTGTCCCCAGGGGTACAGATAGGCTGCACCGCAGGGACAGTCCATAGATTCCTGCACCAGTACCACTGTCCTTCTTGGAGCCGTCTGTATACCAATACAGTCCTCCTTGGCAAGTGGTTATTTGATTGCCTTCTGTCCATCGTAGATGTGTTTCGAGGGGTAGATCGAATGACAGCCTTTTAGGCATCGAATCCCCCTCTATATTGAGGTACGGTTCTGATATGACATTCGTTATCATGGTGTGTCCTGACCTCGCCAGAGATTCCCATGTGCCATTGCATATGCATCTGAAAGCTCCCATCCTTGCCTCGCCCATGATAAAGATATCCAGGGGAGGAAGGCCTAAGATCACCTCCAGAGCCGCAGTTGGGGCTGTTTTCATCGTTCCCGTAATTGCTAAACAGGCCAGTCTTTGAACATAGGAGAGTTCTTTGATGGCCTGTTTTTGCTTCACTTTGGTCCACCATACTGTGGAGCCATATGTCAAAATGGGTCTAACTACCATAGTGTATAGCCAGTATATCATGCTTGGTTTCAGTACCCATGATTTTCCAAGTGTTCTTTTGGTCATCATCAGTGCCATTTTACACTTGTTGGTAGCTTTCTTTAGGTGTTGATTCCAAGTCAGTTTGGCATCCAGGATTACACCTAGATACTTGACTTCATCAGTCACCTTTAGATGCTCGTTATTGAAAATTTGGGGCTTTAGCCCATCCGTTTTTCTCATTCTAGTGAATGGTACTAGAGTGGATTTTTGGGGATTGACCCGAAGGTCGACCCCCCTGCACCAACTCTCCACCTTGTTCAGTGCTTCTTGCATCAGCGCTGCTATTATAGAAGGAAATTTACCCCTGATGATAATGACTATGTCATCCGCATAGCCTTGGGTATAAAATCCATTATTTTAGTTTAGTAACACAAGCACAAGCTATCAACAACCATGTCCCAAAGCAGTGGAGATAGAACCCCATCCTGAGGACATCCCTTGATGACAGCCACCCTCATTTTGTCACCTGCTACTGTAGCCTCAACATTTATACCTATGCATACGGTTACTAAAATAATTAAGATTTTCTTCATTAAATATTCTAATCTGACTCTAATTGGGGTTTGTCGCTTCTTTACCGATATTAAGGACCAAAAGTTGTGCATAGTAATCTGATAATTTATATCCTTAATCACGCTGTAAACTGAATGTAAAAATCAATCTATGCATTTTACCGTTGTCGGGTGGCTTACCTCCCTTGAGGTAGGTATAGCATTAAATGATGACAATCGGGATTTAAACTGCTGGCTAATCCTTCTTAATTTTAGCAAATTTATGTTAAAATCACCTGCTATTATCTAATGTTTTAATTCTTTGGATAGTAGCGATAATGTAGCTTCTCTATAAACAAATTGTTATTTGTCAGTGGGGCTCTGTCTGCAGAAATTTGTGCACAGCTTGAAATTGTTTATTTTCATATTCTCTAGTTGTTCTACGCTTTACCATTGTTCAGTTAGAACCATATATCTGCAGTCAGGATTCTTCTTATTTTCCAAACATATATTCCATTTATCAATTGCATTTCCTATTGATTGGGAATTTTGGTTTATAAGAACAACATTTGTGTTTGATGTCCTATTCCTCTTGGGCATTTTATTTATTAAAGATTCCGTGCTTTTAGGGATGATCATATTTTCTTGGTCGTTTTTTGTAGCCTGAGTAAAAAACAGCCGGTAATTTGTGGCCATAAATCGTTATATTATCATTAAACATATATCAATAAGTCATTATAAATTAAAAACACAGATTTGTTTCAACTTTTAGTACTAGATTTAGTACTAGATACTACCAGTATACTACGTACTCCCAGACTGTCGCCAAAAAGCAAGGGCAAGATGGTGAGTAACACCGTTACTACCACCAAACCAGCAAGCCAAGGGAGACCCGCTCCCAAAACGACTTCTAAAAGTCAGCGCAAGGTGACCGGTAACACCGTTACACCCACCAAGCCCGCGACTAAGCAAGAGGATACAAAGCCCAAGGTAGGTAAGAAGAAGACGAGATGAACACATCCCTTGCCACCCTTAGGTAGTCCAGGCGGACTCGACGACCCACTGAGAAAGGGCATCAGTGGAGCAGGGGTGAGATGGTATCTGCGCTTCTTATCAGACGGACTACAACCCGAGGAAGCTGAGAAGAGAGCAGTACAGAAAAAGGTGGGAACTACACCACAAACACAAGGAGCTGCCAAAAGACTGGTTGATTCTTTCACGCCCCAAGACAAGGCAGCTAAGAGACAGAAGGCGAACATCCAAAGTGGGGCAATAGGAGTGGTCAGCTACCCCAGCTGCCCTCCCAAGACTTCTGGGCCGAGCACCAGCTACGCCACCACCGTCAAGGTGGTGAGGGTTGGTGTGATGTCCAGAGACTACCCAAGGAATCCCCTGAGTAAGAAGGACATGCCTGCTCTTGAGCAAGCAATTATTAAGGAGACAGTCGTAGACTGGTCTCATGATATACAGTTTGAAAAAATACACTTCAAACCAGGATTAGTCATTGTCGACTGTGCAAATGAACAGACGGCAAAATGGCTGATGACAAGAGCGCCTATCCTAAGACATTGGGAAGGAGGGGCTCTGGTGGCGAAATTGGGTGATGATATCCCCAAGCCAAACGACATCACCATGTTCCTACCTAGGAGCTGGGACCAAACCCCGGAGGCTTCCATCAACTATCTCATGGAAGGTCCTTGGGTGCCGGGTGGAAAATATAATGCCTGGAGCAGGTGACAGTGCATGGTAGTATCAAACACTACACCGTGCTTTAGCAGGCTGTAGGAGAAATAAATGTAGCAATCACCACTGCATTTGAATCCAGCTGCCCGGTAAAAACCGTGAAGGAGCATAAGGACGAAAAATGGTGGAACAGAAATTTGTCTACATTAAGAGCAAAAGTACGTAGGCTTTTCAACAAAGCCAAGCAATACGGAAATTGGCCAGAATACTCCGAGGTGCTTACCACCTACAACAAAGAGATCAGAAGGGTAAAAAGGGAAAACTTTAGGACCTTCTGTGAAAACATAAAATACACGCCGGTGGCAGCTAGACTGCACAATGCACTAGCGAAGGATAGAGTGGAAATGACAACCACTCTCAAGAAACCGGATGGGACCATCACGGAGGATGAAGAGCAAAGAGCACTCCTCCTACTGGAAACCCATTTTCCGGGATGTAGAAGATACAGGCAGACCGAGGGCTTGATGCAACCACGGAATCCAAGTCGGGCCGTCTGGAAGAGGGCAGCGTCCATCTGTACGGAAAACCGAATCAGACGGGCTATCGGCACTTTCCAGCCTTCTAAGGCCACAGGTGTGGACGGACTAGTCCCTGCCTTCCTACAAAAAGGAGCGAGAGAACTAATGCCGTATCCTCCAAATATTTTTAGAAGTAGTTTAGCGCTCGGATATATACCGGAGCTATGGAGATGGGCTAAGGTGGTATTTATACCGAAGGTGGGAAAGAAAGATACCACTCAACCGAAGTCCCATAAGGTCTAAATCCCATAAGTCTAACATCTTTTATGTTAAAGACAATGGAGAAGGTGATTGATAATTGCCTTAGGACTACAGTGCTGGTAGGTACACCACTACACAAGAGTCAGCATGCATACAGAGCAGGGAAATCCACAGAAACCGCCCAGCTGACAAACGAAATAGAAGCAGCACTAGACGCAAAGGAAGTAGCGATATGTGCCTTCTTCGATATAGAGGGAGCTTTTGCCAACACCTCACACGAGGCTGTCAAGGCGGCCCTCGAAAAAAGGAGTATCGACAGCACTATCTCAAAGTGGATGGGAGAAATGCTGAGAACTAGAATGGCGGAGACACAAGTGGGAAAAGATACCATTAAGATCTCCACAACTCGAGAGTGCCCACAGGGAGGTGTACTATCGCCGCTAATGTGGAGCCTGGTAGTTGATGAACTACTGGTTAGGCTAAACAACCTAGACATCAAATCTCAAGGTTACGCCGATGACATAGTCATAATGGCCAGAGGAAAATTTGAGGGAACACTCTGTGAAATTGTTTAGAGAGGCCTCAAAGTAACTAGTAGATGGTGTCAAAGAGTGGGACTGAGACTCAACCCGATCTAAACCACGGTGATACCATTTACTAGAAGGAGAAAACTAAACTCCCTACATCCAGTACTCATATATAGGAAGGCAGTAGAATACCAACAGGAGATATGGTATCTGGGTATCACACTAGATAGCAAACTCCTATGGAATAGACACGCTGAGGCAGCGGTAGGTAAAGTCAAACGCGCCCTAATAATGTGCAGAAATCTGGCAGGAAAAACCTGGGGTTGTAACCCCACTATCCTGCGATGGATGTACATCATGATAGTGAGACCTGCAATCACTTATGGGGCAGTTGCGTGGGGAAGTAGAATCAAGCTGGCCTCTATGAGGAAACAGCTTGAGAAGATTCAAAGACTGGCGTGTGTCTGCATCACGGGGGCGATGGGGTTGTGTCCGACAGCAGCATTGGAACTGCTGCTGGATCTGACTCCGCTGCACATTGTGGTGGAAAGCGCCGCCAGATCGGCGATCGTAAGGTTCAGGAAAGAAGGAATGGGCAGAGGTAAAATAATCGGGAGCAGAGACCCAAAACAGCCTCGCTGCCAAGATCCCCTGGCTGGGAGTACCAAAAGACGAAATGGTATGCAAATACCACTTCGAGAAAAACTACACAGCAATGTGTAGTAGTAAAGCCGATTGGAGAGACGAACCCTCAGCATACCACATAGAGCAAAATGCCATCAAGTGGTATACAGATGGTTCGAAGACAAAGGAAGGCACTGGTGCAGGAATGTTTGGACCTCGTACCAGATACTTCGAATCCATGGGAACATCCCCAAGTATCTTCCAAGCAGAGGTACACGCAATCGAAATATGTGCACAGTTTAACCTCGACAGGAATTACCGCAAAAAACGAATTGCTATTCTGTCAGACAGCCAAGAAGCCATCAAGGCTATTAGCTCATACACCATCAGATCCAAACTGATATGGAACTGTGTGGGGAAGCTGAACAAGCTTGGCAGGGATAATAAAGTAACGCTATACTGGGTACCAGGACACACTGGCATAGACGGAAACGTAGAAGCCGATCACCTAGCAAACAAGGGATCCAGTAGCCCCTTTATAGGTCCGGAACCCTTTTGCGGTATGTGTGTGAACACCATCCACAAACGTTTAGATGAAGAAACAAGAGGAAAATGGATGAAAACCTGGAAAGAACTTCCAGGGTTAAGGCAATCCAAAGTGATGCTGGGATCTTTTAACCAGAAGAGAACAAAAGCTTGCCTGAAACTAAGCAGGCACAAGCTCAGAATTCTGACAGGAGCCCTGACCGGACACTGCAGACTTAGGAAACATCTCAAGACCCTAGGCCTAGAGGAGGATGATGGATGCAGATTCTGTGGCTCAGCAGAGGAAACCCCCATACATCTGTTCAAAGTCTGAGGAGCATTACTCCGCAAGAGAGATGTACCTTGGGGCTCACTGCTTGAACACAGAGGAGCTGCAGGCCTTGAATCCCACCCAGATCCTGAAATTCCTAAAGGAGTCAGGATTAGAGGTGGCGCTCTAAATGGGTAAGTACACCAACACTTGGAGGAGGAGGGTGGGGTACAATAGATCTAAAAGGTCGCAGTACAAGTCGTCACCACCATATCTACAATCTACAATCTAGTACTAGATATATGATTCGAACAATGTGGCTACATCAGGTTCTTCTTCTTCCTGTCCTTTTCCTACCGGAGGCTGGCTAAATCCTCCTAAATTCCGTAATTTTTTCTTATCCTTCCAACTATTCGAATTTTGTTGGCGGCTGCTCGGAAAAGTTGTGTGCTAGAACAATCAGACCATTCCCTTAGATTCCTGAATCAGGATATTCTACGTCTGCCAACATTCTATTTTCAGTTCGTACTTGGATCCCCTTCTAATGTTTCCCAAGTATTCCAGTTTTCTCTTCTTAACGGTGCAAATAATCTCGCATTCTTCCAAAGATTTTTTTGCATTTTGATCAGAACCTCTTCATTGGTGACCCCATGTGACCAAGGTATACGCCACCACCTACGATAGCACCACAATTGCACCGAAAACACATGACATCGTACCATACGCATCTGTAGAACAAGATTGATATTACAGCTAGCAAATACTTCATTCATTTTCATAAAAGATGCTCTGGAAATTTCTACTCTGGCTCGTTTTTCTCTTGTTTGCTCCCCAAGATGATTGATATTTATAGTTTTGTACGTTTTCAATGTTGCTGTTTGCGATTCTTAGGTTCTGAACTTGATGTTGTCTAGATTTATTAATTACCCTTCACTTTATTTTCATTCCATATTCAGTGCAGCGGTCATATAGGTTTTCTAATAGGTATTGTAAACAATTCTGCAAGGTTACTAACCTCATCAGGTAATGCAATACAAATACTGACCTGTTTGTTCAGTCTTGTCTGTCTAGTTTTAACTATCTTATCTTGCCTGACTAGTCTTGCCTGTCTAGTCGTGCTAGGCAGGCAAGTTAAATTAGCTACTTTTCAGTTAAATTAGCTACTTTTCAGAAGACAAGGCCATTATTATCCAACCAGGTTTGTAAGTCCAGAAAAGAATAAGCAAAGGATGTCCACAGGGTTCTAAGTCGGGTCCAGGTTTTTGGAATATTTTGTATGGAACCATCTTTGGAAGAAATCTGCCTGAAGAGTGTGAAATCCTAGCTTATGCCGATGATACTCTTCTGCTTTGTTAAAGCGGAACTATTATTGGTCTGATTTAGAAAATTTTTGCCAGTGGGCAACTGAAACTAGGCTCAGTTTCAATGTCCAAAAGACTGAAGCCCTTTTCTTCAGTTGATCCTCAAGTCAAAGAAGTCCCGTTTTTACTATAGGCAACGAAAAAATAAATGCCAACAGCATCTCACTTTACCATATGCCTGCTTTATGTGTTCCTTAAACTTCAAGAATCTGTCTATAGTGACACCTAGATACCGAGGTGTCACTATAGACAGATTCTTGAACTTTAAGGAACACATAAAGCAGGCATGTAGTAAAGTAAAACAACTGAGTCTAAAATTAGGTATCTTTGCAAACAAGTAATGGGATCTTGGAAGATCTGAGCTATTTGAAATCTATCGCGGCGCGATAGAACCCGTATAATTACATGGAGGTCCGATATGGCAGAAGTCATGTGGCGTGTCAAGCTCTTGGGAATAGAGCATTTAAGCACCATCCGCGCTGCGAAAGCCTATCGCACAGTATCCTCAGAAGCAGCTTGTGTGATTACAGGTCTCCTTCCAGTCGACATCCGCCTCAAACAACTAGCTCTCTATAGCTCAGACCAATTTGCAGACGATACATTAATTAAAGACGTTATAGGCTTACCAAATAGAAATAGGTTGTCCCGACAATCTCATCAAATTATCCAGGAGCTACTTTTCAGAATGCAAGGCCATTATCAGCCAACTAGGTTTGAACATCAAAAGATATCCACAGCGTTCTGAATTAGGTCCAGGTTTTTGGAATATTTTACATGGAACCATCTTTGAAAGAAATCTACCTGAAGACTGTGCAATCATAGCTTATGCCGATGATACTTTTCTGCTTTGTAAAAGTGAAACTATTGTTGGTCTGAAATAGACTGACCGTGCTCTAGAAAATCTTTGCCAGTGGGCAACTGAAACTAGGCTCCTCAGTTTCAACTTTTTTTCCAACTTCGGGTCTACACGGACTGTCCGAAATCGAGTAAAGGCACAGGAGCTGCATTCGTTGCCTATTATAACGGTGAAGAGGTTCAACACAAACTCATTAGGTTAGAACATTATTGCTCAATATTCCAAGCAGAGCTCATTGCCATACTACATGCCTTGCATTATGTTAAAAATCACCGCACCGCACCGTCCTTGTTCGATAAAATGTGACAGCCGATATGTCCTCGATGCTATGAAAAGTTTGAAAGGAGCCACTGAACTGTTGATGGAGACGTGAACGACAGCTGCAAGACGTTCAAAGAAAAATATAATCCGATGGCATTGGATTAAAGCTCATACTGGAGTCGAAGGCAATGAGGGAGCGGGTTTGCTCGCAAAATTCGCAGCAAGCAATGGTCATCTGCCAATCGCAAATGACAAATTTCGAAAAAATGCGCTGAAATCAGGTTTGAAAGGACATTTAAAGAAACTCTGGCAGGACAGATGGAATGCTGCTAAAACAGACTGGTGCACTAAGCTGTTTATACTAACAATAAATGCTTGGTGCAGCTTAAACTACAGTCTATACCACCATGCTATTAAAATTTTAACGGGCCATGCTAACTTCAAGGCGTATCTCCACAGATTTGGGAAAAAGAATCTCCCCTCTGCGAGTGTGGGAAAACGACGACGCCGCACACGTCATATTCTCCTGTCCAGATACGAGGGAGACGATCCTTTGAAACAGAAATGCAACACGTCCATGGGTCAGTGATAAGGCAGATTTAACTAATGTAGAAAAACACAAAAAGTGATGCTATCTTCGATAAACACGTCAAGAAAATGTCCAAACTGGACCACGACAATCAGTTCAGGTGTATCGACGATTTGGGACAAGAGACGCCCCTGTAAATAGTCAGTAGAAAACGTTACAGTCAGCATAGTGTTGTATTTGACGAAATTTGACGAATTGCTGGCTTTCATATGCCTGCATATGAAAAAACAACAAAATAGGCTGTCTAGTCGTGCTTATCCAGTTTTGCCTGTGTAGTCTTATCTGTTATGTAACATTTATTTTGTATTTTGAATTTCAACAAATCAATGAAATTTACAGAACCCTTTACTATGTTTCAAATTTTCACTACAGAGTGCGTTAGATTCAAGATTTTCCCGATGAGAAAAAGCATGCAATTAGTATACAAGTTTCGATGGAACGGAAAATCAATGAAGTCTATCAAACAAATATTTGCACAGTAACGAATTTAGGCCAAAGTTATTAATCTTATAGTAATAGATAAATAAAATCCAGTCTATTAATACCACAGGGAGACAAGTTATTTTGAGAATCGATTTTGTGGGAAATTCTTTTTTTTAGAGGCGGGGGTGGAAGAATGGAGCAAACACCTGTGGGTTGAATTTGACACAATCTGGGTTAAGTTCAACAGGTTGAAGGAATTTCAGGCTTAGGGGATTTCGGGAAATAATGAGTTTACAATTGTTTCGGATCAAGGTTTATAGGTCAAGTGCTATATTGCTTGAATCTCTGCAAATATAGAATTAGTTAATGATAGTTCGCAGAGTTATCTTGATTGTCTAATAAAATAATAACAAATTCATTCAAGACTAATAAAGTGTTTAATTAAAAGCTGGACTACTACTAAACTTCACCAACTTTTGGAGGTAAACCATAATAAATTATTTATTATGTCTCCTTCAATGGGTCATGCATCAAACTCATTAAACATATTTTATTGATTTACACACACTGTGTGTTGCATTTGCTTTGCTCACTAACAATCAACCA
The DNA here is from genome assembly GCA_944588485.1 of Phosphuga atrata. Classification (NCBI taxonomy): domain Eukaryota; kingdom Metazoa; phylum Arthropoda; class Insecta; order Coleoptera; family Silphidae; genus Phosphuga; species Phosphuga atrata. Next base: position 3,494,103 of record OX155907.1, read on the forward strand.
GCAAAAATGATCTTTCATATAGAAAACTAATTGACAAAAAAGTTGTAGGGTGGGAACCATCGCTATATATAGTTACAACTAATTGGATATAAATAACTAATTACTTATACTTGTTGTTGTTTACATGAAGGAAATAATTTATATTAGGTATTATTTTTCTTTGGCAACAATTAAATTTTATTTACCCAGGTTTTGTAATATTGTCTGTCTGGTCCAGTTTTATAATGTACGAGTCATAGTCAAAATGTGTCTAGTCTTGTTTCGATGTTGCTTTCAATTGGAATGTTTATACTAACATTGATAAACAAATTGACATTGATGAAACAATAAATATTTACAAAGTAACAAATACCTCCAATTAATACGAGATTGTTGATGCCATGTGCCAATTTGATTTACAAAAAATGTTTATAAACAAACACAAACAGCAACAATCGCTTTATGTGTATTAATATTTGAAATTTCTATGTTTGTTGAAAATGGTGACAGAAATTCGCAGACTTACATGATTGTTGTTGTTTGATCTAAATTCATTTGTAATTGAAATGTATCGACAATAATTGCTTAAATAAACATGTTTTTTAACAAATATGGGTTTAATCTACATAAATAATATTTACCAAAATATTTAATAATTTGAATAAACATATCCCCAGACAGACAAACTACTAGTTTTAAACTAGGCAGACAAAATTGGACAAGTCTAAGCATACAAGACTAGACAGACAAATCTAGAGAGACAAGACTAGAAAGACAAGAGTAGACAAATAAGAGCAGACAGACAAGACTAGACAGACATGACTAGACAGATAAGACTAAAGAGACAAGATTAGAAGGACAAGAATAGACAGACAAGACTAGACAGGAAAGAATAGACAGAAAAGACTAGACAGACAAGACTAGACAGACAATACTATATATAGACAGACTAGACAGATAAGAGTAGAGAGACTAGACTAGACAGACAAGTCTAGACAGACAAGATGAGACAGACAAGACTAAACAGACAAGACGGGACCAACAAGACTACACAGACAAGACTAGATTGACAAGACTAGATTGACAAGACTAGACAAACAAGACTTAGACAGACAAGACTAGACAGACAAGACTAGACAGACAAGACTAGACAGACAAGACTAGACAGACAAGACTAGACAGACAAGACTAGACAGACAAGACTAGACAGATAAGACTAGACAGACAAGACTAGACAGACAAGACTAGACAGACAAGACTAGAAAGACAAGACTAGACAGACAAGACTAGACAGACAAGACTAGACAAACAAGACTAGACAGACAAGACTAGACAGACAAGACTAGACAGACAAGACTAGACAGACAAGACTAGACAGACAAGACTAGACAGACAAGACTAGACAGACAAGACTAGACAGACAAGACTAGACAGACAAGACTAGACAGACAAGACTAGACAGACAAGACTAGACAGACAAGACTAGACAGACAAGACTAGACAGACAAGACTAGACAGACAAGACTAGACAGACAAGACTAGACAGACAAGACTAGACAGACAAGACTAGACAGACAAGACTAGACAGACAAGACTAGACAGACAAGACTAGACAGACAAGACTAGACAGACAAGACTAGACAGACAAGACTAGACAGACAAGACTAGACAGACAAGACTAGACAGACAAGACTAGACAGACAAGACTAGACAGACAAGACTAGACAGACAAGACTAGACAGACAAGACTAGACAGACAAGACTAGACAGACAAGACTAGACAGACAAGACTAGACAGACAAGACTAGACAGACAAGACTAGAAAGACAAGACTAGACAGACAAGACTAGACAGGCAAGACTAGACAGACAAGACTAGACAGACAAGACTAGACAGACAAGACTAGATAGACAATACTAGACAGACAAGACTAGACAGACAAGACTAGACAGACAAGACTAGACAGACAAGACTAGACAGACAAGACTAGACAGACAAGACTAGACAGACAAGACTAGACAGACAAGACTAGACAGACAAGACTAGACAGACAAGACTAGACAGACAAGACTAGACAGACAAGACTAGACAGACAAGACTAGACAGACAAGACTAGACAGACAAGACTAGACAGACAAGACTAGACAGACAAGACTAGACAGACAAGACTAGACAGACAAGACTAGACAGACAAGACTAGACAGACAAGACTAGACAGACAAGACTAGACAGACAAGACTAGACAGACAAGACTAGACAGACAAGACTAGACAGACAAGACTAGACAGACAAGACTAGACAGACAAGACTAGACAGACAAGACTAGACAGACAAGACTAGACAGACAAGACTAGACAGACAAGACTAGACAGACAAGACTAGACAGACAAGACTAGACAGACAAGACTCGACAGACAAGACTAGACAGACAAGACTAGGCAGACAAGACTAGACAGACAAGACTAGACAGACAAGACTAGACAGACAAGACTAGACAGACAATACTAGACAGACAAGACTAGACAGACAAGACTAGACAGACAAGACTAGGCAGACATGACTAGACAGACAAGCTTAGACAGACAAGACTAGACAGACAATACTAGACAGACAAGACTAGACAGACAAGACTAGACAGACAAGACTAGACAGACAAGGCTAGACAGACAAGACTAGACAGACAAGACTAGACAGACAAGACTAGACAGACAAGACTAGACAGACAAGAGTAGACAGACAAGACTAGACAGAAAAGACTAGACAGACAAGACTAGACAGACAAGACTAGACAGACAAGACTAGACAGACTAGACAGACTAGACAGACTAGACAGACTAGACAGACTAGACAGACTAGACAGACTAGACAGACTAGACAGACTAGACAGACTAGACAGACTAGACAGACTAGACAGACTAGACAGACTAGACAGACTAGACAGACTAGACAGACTAGACAGACTAGACAGACTAGACAGACTAGACAGACTAGACAGACTAGACAGACTAGACAGACTAGACAGACTAGACAGACTAGACAGACTAGACAGACTAGACAGACTAGACAGACTAGACAGACTAGACAGACTAGACAGACTAGACAGACTAGACAGACTAGACAGACTAGACAGACTAGACAGACTAGACAGACTAGACAGACTAGACAGACTAGACAGACTAGACAGACTAGACAGACTAGACAGACTAGACAGACTAGACAGACTAGACAGACTAGACAGACTAGACAGACTAGACAGACTAGACAGACTAGACAGACTAGACAGACTAGACAGACTAGACAGACTAGACAGACTAGACAGACTAGACAGACTAGACAGACTAGACAGACTAGACAGACTAGACAGACTAGACAGACTAGACAGACTAGACAGACTAGACAGACTAGACAGACTAGACAGACTAGACAGACTAGACAGACTAGACAGACTAGACAGACTAGACAGACTAGACAGACTAGACAGACTAGACAGACTAGACAGACTAGACAGACTAGACAGACTAGACAGACTAGACAGACTAGACTGACTAGACAGACTAGACAGACAAGACTAGACATACAAGACTAGACAGACAAGACTAGACAGACAAGACTAGACAGACAAAACTAGACAGACAAGACTAGACAGACAAGACTAGACAGACAAGACTAGACAGACAAGACTAGAGAGACAAGACTAGACAGACAAGACTAGACAGACAAGACTAGACAGACAAGACTAGACAGACAAGACTAGACAGACAAGACTAGACAGACAAGACTAGACAGACAAGACTAGACAGACAAGACTAGACAGACAAGACTAGACAGACAAGACTAGACAGACAAGACTAGACAGACAAGACTAGACAGACAAGACTAGACAGACAAGACTAGACAGACAAGACTAGACAGACAAGACTAGACAGACAAGACTAGACAGACAAGACTAGACAGACAAGACTAGACAGACAAGACTAGACAGACAAGACTAGACAGACAAGACTAGACAGACAAGACTAGACAGACAAGACAGACAGACAAGACTAGACAGACAAGACTAGACAGACAATACTAGACAGACAAGACTAGACAGACAAGACTAGACAGACAAGACTAGACAGACAAGACTAGACAGACAAGACTAGACAGACAAGACTAGACAGACAAGACTAGACAGACAAGACTAGACAGACAAGACTAGACAGACAAGACTAGACAGACAAGACTAGACAGACAAGACTAGACAGACAAGACTAGACAGACAAGACTAGACAGACAAGACTAGACAGACAAGACTAGACAGACAAGACTAGACAGACAAGACTAGACAGACAAGACTAGACAGACAAGACTAGACAGACAAGACTAGACAGACAAGACTAGACAGACAAGACTAGACAGACAAGACTAGACAGACAAGACTAGACAGACAAGACTAGACAGACAAGACTAGACAGACAAGACTAGACAGACAAGACTAGACAGACAAGACTAGACAGACAAGACTAGACAGACAAGACTAGACAGACAAGACTAGACAGACAAGACTAGACAGACAAGACTAGACAGACAAGACTAGACAGACAAGACTAGACAGACAAGACTAGACAGACAAGACTAGACAGACAAGACTAGACAGACAAGACTAGACAGACAAGACTAGACAGACAAGACTAGACAGACAAGACTAGACAGACAAGACTAGACAGACAAGACTAGACAGACAAGACTAGACAGACAAGACTAGACAGACAAGACTAGACAGACAAGACTAGACAGACAAGACTAGACAGACAAGACTAGACAGACAAGACTAGACAGACAAGACTAGACAGACAAGACTAGACAGACAAGACTAGACAGACAAGACTAGACAGACAAGACTAGACAGACAAGACTAGACAGACAAGACTAGACAGACAAGACTAGACAGACAAGACTAGACAGACAAGACTAGACAGACAAGACTAGACAGACAAGACTAGACAGACAAGACTAGACAGACAAGACTAGACAGACAAGACTAGACAGACAAGACTAGACAGACAAGACTAGACAGACAAGACTAGACAGACAAGACTAGACAGACAAGACTAGACAGACAAGACTAGACAGACAAGACTAGACAGACAAGACTAGACAGACAAGACTAGACAGACAAGACTAGACAGACAAGACTAGACAGACAAGACTAGACAGACAAGACTAGACAGACAAGACTAGACAGACAAGACTAGACAGACAAGACTAGACAGACAAGACTAGACAGACAAGACTAGACAGACAAGACTAGACAGACAAGACTAGACAGACAAGACTAGACAGACAAGACTAGACAGACAAGACTAGACAGACAAGACTAGACAGACAAGACTAGACAGACAAGACTAGACAGACAAGACTAGACAGACAAGACTAGACAGACAAGACTAGACAGACAAGACTAGACAGACAAGACTAGACAGACAAGACTAGACAGACAAGACTAGACAGACAAGACTAGACAGACAAGACTAGACAGACAAGACTAGACAGACAAGACTAGACAGACAAGACTAGACAGACAAGACTAGACAGACAAGACTAGACAGACAAGACTAGACAGACAAGACTAGACAGACAAGACTAGACAGACAAGACTAGACAGACAAGACTAGACAGACAAGACTAGACAGACAAGACTAGACAGACAAGACTAGACAGACAAGACTAGACAGACAAGACTAGACAGACAAGACTAGACAGACAAGACTAGACAGACAAGACTAGACAGACAAGACTAGACAGACAAGACTAGACAGACAAGACTAGACAGACAAGACTAGACAGACAAGACTAGACAGACAAGACTAGACAGACAAGACTAGACAGACAAGACTAGACAGACAAGACTAGACAGACAAGACTAGACAGACAAGACTAGACAGACAAGACTAGACAGACAAGACTAGACAGACAAGACTAGACAGACAAGACTAGACAGACAAGACTAGACAGACAAGACTAGACAGACAAGACTAGACAGACAAGACTAGACAGACAAGACTAGACAGACAAGACTAGACAGACAAGACTAGACAGACAAGACTAGACAGACAAGACTAGACAGACAAGACTAGACAGACAAGACTAGACAGACAAGACTAGACAGACAAGACTAGACAGACAAGACTAGACAGACAAGACTAGACAGACAAGACTAGACAGACAAGACTAGACAGACAAGACTAGACAGACAAGACTAGACAGACAAGACTAGACAGACAAGACTAGACAGACAAGACTAGACAGACAAGACTAGACAGACAAGACTAGACAGACAAGACTAGACAGACAAGACTAGACAGACAAGACTAGACAGACAAGACTAGACAGACAAGACTAGACAGACAAGACTAGACAGACAAGACTAGACAGACAAGACTAGACAGACAAGACTAGACAGACAAGACTAGACAGACAAGACTAGACAGACAAGACTAGACAGACTAGACAGACTAGACAGACTAGACAGACTAGACAGACTAGACAGACTAGACAGACTAGACAGACTAGACAGACTAGACAGACTAGACAGACTAGACAGACTAGACAGACTAGACAGACTAGACAGACTAGACAGACTAGACAGACTAGACAGACTAGACAGACTAGACAGACTAGACAGACTAGACAGACTAGACAGACTAGACAGACTAGACAGACTAGACAGACTAGACAGACTAGACAGACTAGACAGACTAGACAGACTAGACAGACTAGACAGACTAGACAGACTAGACAGACTAGACAGACTAGACAGACTAGACAGACTAGACAGACTAGACAGACTAGACAGACTAGACAGACTAGACAGACTAGACAGACTAGACAGACTAGACAGACTAGACAGACTAGACAGACTAGACAGACTAGACAGACTAGACAGACTAGACAGACTAGACAGACTAGACAGACTAGACAGACTAGACAGACTAGACAGACTAGACAGACTAGACAGACTAGACAGACTAGACAGACTAGACAGACTAGACAGACTAGACAGACTAGACAGACTAGACAGACTAGACAGACTAGACAGACTAGACAGACTAGACAGACTAGACAGACTAGACAGACTAGACAGACTAGACAGACTAGACAGACTAGACAGACTAGACAGACTAGACAGACTAGACAGACTAGACAGACTAGACAGACTAGACAGACTAGACAGACTAGACAGACTAGACAGACTAGACAGACTAGACAGACTAGACAGACTAGACAGACTAGACAGACTAGACAGACTAGACAGACTAGACAGACTAGACAGACTAGACAGACTAGACAGACTAGACAGACTAGACAGACTAGACAGACTAGACAGACTAGACAGACTAGACAGACTAGACAGACTAGACAGACTAGACAGACTAGACAGACTAGACAGACTAGACAGACTAGACAGACTAGACAGACTAGACAGACTAGACAGACTAGACAGACTAGACAGACTAGACAGACTAGACAGACTAGACAGACTAGACAGACTAGACAGACTAGACAGACTAGACAGACTAGACAGACTAGACAGACTAGACAGACTAGACAGACTAGACAGACTAGACAGACTAGACAGACTAGACAGACTAGACAGACTAGACAGACTAGACAGACTAGACAGACTAGACAGACTAGACAGACTAGACAGACTAGACAGACTAGACAGACTAGACAGACTAGACAGACTAGACAGACAAGACTAGACAGACAAGACTAGACAGACAAGACTAGACAGACAAGACTAGACAGACAAGACTAGACAGACAAGACTAGACAGACAAGACTAGACAGACAAGACTAGACAGACAAGACTAGACAGACAAGACTAGACAGACAAGACTAGACAGACAAGACTAGACAGACAAGACTAGACAGACAAGACTAGACAGACAAGACTAGACAGACAAGACTAGACAGACAAGACTAGACAGACAAGACTAGACAGACAAGACTAGACAGACAAGACTAGACAGACAAGACTAGACAGACAAGACTAGACAGATAAGACTAGACAGACAAGACTAGACAGACAAGACTAGACAGACAAGACTAGAAAGACAAGACTAGACAGACAAGACTAGACAGACAAGACTAGACAAACAAGACTAGACAGACAAGGACTAGACAGACAAGACTAGACAGACAAGACTAGACAGACAAGACTAGACAGACAAGACTAGACAGACAAGACTAGACAGACAAGACTAGACAGACAAGACTAGACAGACAAGACTAGACAGACAAGACTAGACAGACAAGACTAGACAGACAAGACTAGACAGACAAGACTAGACAGACAAGACTAGACAGACAAGACTAGACAGACAAGACTAGACAGACAAGACTAGACAGACAAGACTAGACAGACAAGACTAGACAGACAAGACTAGACAGACAAGACTAGACAGACAAGACTAGACAGACAAGACTAGACAGACAAGACTATACAGACAAGACTAGACAGACAAGACTAGACAGACAAGACTAGACAGACAAGACTAGGCAGACAAGACTAGACAGACAAGACTAGACAGACAAGACTATACAGACAAGACTAGACAGACAAGACTAGACAGACAAGACTAGACAGACAAGACTAGACAGACAAGACTAGACAGACAAGACTAGATAGACAAGACTAAACAGACAAGACTAGACAGACAAGACTAGACAGACAAAACTAGACAGACAAGACTAGACAGACAAGACTAGACAGACAAGACTAGACAGACAAGACTAGACAGACAAGACTAGACAGACAAGACTAGACAGACAAGACTAGACAGACAAGACTAGACAGACAATACTAGACAGACAAGACTAGACAGACAAGAATAGACATACAAGACTAGGTAGACAAGACTAGACAGAGAAGACTAGACAGACAAGACTGATAGACAAGACTAGACAGACAAGACTAGACAGACTAGACTAGACAAACAAAACTAGACAAACAAGACTACACAAGCAAGACTAGACAAACAAGACAAAACAAACAAGACTGGACAGACAAGACTAGACGGACAAGACGGGACAGACAAGACTAAACAGACAAGTCTAGGCAAATAGGGCTATTAAGGCCCGACGTAATCAGATCAAATAAACGTTAAATACACATTGTTAATATGTGTTCTTATATACATATCATACGTTCTCTTATGTTAGATGTTGAACTGTCCAAATAAAATTTGTTTAACCGGATGTTAGAGTGTATTCCACGAGAAGTTCCTGAGTGCGCAAACTTGTTGTGAATTGAAATATATCGGTTGGCTTGTTCAGGAGATCGTAAGCCAACTAGTTTACTCGGTTTCGAGCCTGAGCCAACCTGTTGCACAGAATGCATCCACATTGTAACATGTTACAGAGTTCGTTACATATTTCATTTCGACTTTATACAGATGGAATTTATTACTACATGTTTTACAATCAACATCGCATTCGCTGTCACAGGATATATGAGAAACATATTTGTACGAACATATTACCTCTGTCTAGTCTTGCTTGTTTATTCTTCCAATTTCTTGATTGTTTACCTTTTCCTCTTTAATCTTGCCACTGCAGTATTTTGTTTTATTATAGTAGTCTATATGAAAAGTCTTGTTTCTTTAGTCTAGTCTTGGCTGTTTAGTCTGCTCTATCTTATCGCTTATGTATAACTATATGTTTGTTTGTCTAGTCTTGTAGAGATATTCATTATTTTGAGTGAGAAGTAGTTATTCTAGCAGTTTACATTAGAAGTAGCAATTTTTGTGTGTGAAATGGAAGTACATTATATTTTGAGATTTGTTGTAGAATATACCTGTATAATATGATTTTCTTCTGTGCGTGGGAAACGAATCAGTTGCTAGATTGCATTAAAGGTTGCTGGAAACATTCAGGGTTAATACTGAGAAAGGACTAAACAAGGCTGCAGAAGACTTCAGAAGATTGGACAAGCCTGGAAAAGTTTGGACAGGGTTGTACAACAAGATTGTACAACATTATGTAAAACTGGCAACATTACCACATTATTTAAAACTTATGACAAGACTGGTCAAGACTCGACAAGACTGAAGAAAACGGACTGGACAAGACTCGACAAATTGAACAAGACTCGTCAAAACTGAACAAGATCGGACAAAACCCGAGAAGATCGGACAAGATCAGACAAGACCGGACAATACCAGAAAAGACCGGACAAGACTGGAGAAGACTGGGCGAGACTGGATAAGACCGGACAATACCGAAGAAGAACGGACAAGACCGGCCAATATCGGATAGGACCGGAAAAGACCAGACAAGTTCGAACAAGACCGGACAAGACCGAACCAGAGTGGACAAGACCGGACAAGATCGGGCAAGAGGGAAGAAGAGTAGAGAAGAGCAGACAAGACTTGACAAGATCTGACCAGACCAGACAAGAGCATACAAGAATTGTCAAGACCTGACAAGACGAGGCAAGGCCAGACAAGACCAGACGAGACCAGACGAGATCAGGCAAGACCAGACAAGATCAGACAAGATCAGACAAGCCCAGACAAGACTAGACAAAACCAGACAAAACCATACAAGACTAAACAAGGCCAGACAAGACCAGACGAGACCAGACGAGATCAGACAGGACCAGACTAGATCATAAGACAAGACACGCTCTTTTTACTTTTGTCGATATGCTGCATTCAATACACTTATTTCGTAATTGTGAGAACCATTTTCAAGACGATTTAAATACCATCGCAATGCTAGTATGACAATTTTTGACAAATGAGTCAAATATTGGCAAAGGATATAGGACATTGCACATCGTATAGCACTCAAAACTGGCATGTTATTTTTAATTTTTTTCAGCGTTCGATGGTCTTTCAAATTGCCAGAGATTGCGAAAAAATTACTAGTATGTTGTTATTTAAAATATGAGGTTTAAACCTATAAATGGTTAAATATTTAAATGATCGATTGAAATGGATTGGAAAGTAATTTGTAAATATTATTTGTTTGTTTTATTATAAAAGTTTAGCATGTAAAATGAAGTGCGCATGTTTGAGAGACTTGAGTAGGAGAAATAGTTAAGTGTGTTACCAGATAGTGTTATTCATAAGGCGTGACAAGGCAGTGAGATGGGTTGCCTGGTTTACCTGAGCGCATAATTAAGACAGGTAGATTATTTAAAGAGCGTAGAATGGATTCAAAGGCCTTTTAGTCACTTTCACAGGTGTCTATTCTGTTATTCATGTTCTTTATTTAGCTTACCGATCCAATGAAAACTTAAAAATAAACCTTTGATAGTGTCGTTTTTATTTTGGTATGCAAATATTTTGGGTAGCGGGGAGAAGATTTTATGTCACATATGAACGGACACGCGGTTTATAGATGTATAAGTGTAAGTAGTGACCAGTTAGGTCGGGCAACGTGAAGCCGTTAGCGTTTATATAGTTAGACCATCGTCCAGCGTCCAGTCCAGAGTTGTGTTCCTCGAGTCCGGTACAAGTCTGTGTCTCTTTCTTTTTAACATTCTCCTTCTTTAACTGTGTAGAACCGACCACATTCTTTTCCTAGCCGTCGCTCTTCTCGTTTTTCACCCAACGAACTTCTTTCAAAGTGCCTTTCGTTTAATTGAAATGTGTTAGTGTCCCAGTGGTGACACACCGGTGTTGCTCTTAAACCTCGGAGAAGATGACAGGTGGTGGAAGCGGGGTGACCTGAATCCAGAATGTCGACTTACAGAGATTCAAGATGGCACGACGAATGCTGCGGCGACTGCTCTTCTTGTCTTAATTTCGATAACAACAATGAACGTGGACATCCCCTATCCAAAAGGTAAATGCAACCCTTCCACTCACCGACCGAACCCACGAGTGCCGCATACCGATGCTTTAAATATCTCTTCCTTTCAAAACAAACAAACGCTTTTTTACCCTTTCGTTGTTATTGTTTGTAAGCTCTTTTTTTAAATCCGCTTTCGAACAAAGCGCATACCTTAATCCTTTAATAAACACAGCTTTTTAAATTATTTAATGTTTATCGCTCTACTGTATAGTGTCAAGTTATGCGGTGCTATTGGTTTGTATTTTGTCACTTTGTCTTAATATTGATTTGTGTATTCCACTGGAATGACTTATCCAACTTTTCTGTACTAAACAGGCGCATAAATTTATTCTTCTCATTAGTTTCACCGCAAAATAATGTTTGTATATACACACACACACACACATATATATATATATATATATATATATATATATATATATATATATATATATATATATATATATATTTATATATATATATATATATATATATATATATATATATATTTATATATATATATATATATATATATATATATATAATATACAATTTCCCTCAAAACATATAACAAAAAAAGTTTTTTCTTTTTAAAATCAAAATAGTAGTTAATATGTCTGATTTTCTATTAACAATTCTATTTAATTAAGAATAATTTTGTTTCTTTAATATTTATTGGCAGATAAAAACATTGTTTTTACAAATAAAATGAAATATGGAAACCCTTACAATTATAATTGTCAGTGTTCCAGATTATTTTAATGGAACATTCTTGGAATTATATAAACTTTATATAGAGTAATTTCATGTTTGAATTATATTTGGTACTTACAACGGCAGCAGCCCTTGTATAAATAGACTGCGTGTCTCGTAAATCAAATCCACAACTCTTTCAGAAACGCATGAATACCACCAGTCCGCACTTGACCATAAACAACCTTTTATAATTCCATAGCAAACAATTTACATCAACCAATTAATTCTTATTTTTGTATCAATATTTATCAACATGATCTTTAGTGATAGATCTAGGAATATCTCATAGAAAACATCCCCCAATATCCTATAATTCCCCAACCACCCCAAACTAGAGGGCAAAGATCATAGCCATTTAAAAACCGGGATATTCCTACTAATATATTTATGTATTGTAAATAAACGTCTGATGTAAACAATACATATGCAAAATAAATAAACATTTTGTTTTGATTTGGGGTAATATTAACCCTATAATTGTTTTTGTCTGTTGTAGGTTATCCTTGTCTTATTTAAAATAATAAAAATGAGCTGTAACATCATTTTACCAAAAGGTTAATGCAACCGTTTAAATTGCTAAGGATATGACGAATCGAGTGTCGAATTTCGATATTTTAAATATCTTTATCTACGACCACTATTGTAAATGCCCATTATTGTACAGTTCGTGGGCTATGTAAATACATCATAACACACACGTATGTAACAGTCCGCGATTAATGATAAGTTATATGATTGATAACTCACACGTGCGTTTGGTTTACGATTCGTTGATTGGTTGAGAGCTGCTACTATTGTTAACCCAATGTACGCATTGGCCACATAGGGGTAGGGAAAATAAATTTGAAGGGGTATATAAAATGTATGTAAACATCTTTTTTTCTTATTTCGGATCGAGAGGTCGCGCTGCCGCGCGATATGTGCTCTTGATTTATCTGCTCCTAATATAACCGAATCTAACCATCCATTTTGTTCAAATCTGTAGCTACGGTGGCGTTTTTTACGCGCCACTTGAGGTTTTATGTCAATTTCTGTTAGTTTGAATTGAGGCACGGTGGGCGCTGAACGTATTCACATAAAAGCTGTCATTCATTTCGTTTTTCACGTTTAAATCTAACGAAAACTACAAATAAGTACTAAATGATAAGGTATGTAACCATCAAGAATGTATTTCTTTCCATTTCTATCAAGTTAAATAATGTTGAGTAACAGTTATATGTGAAAATACAACTGCTTATTTATTATAATGTTAAGTAATGTAACCTAACCTAACAAGAAATAATTTTTTTACATCAAACATATTTTTCTTATTAAATAGAAACAAATTAGTGTGGTAGATAAAGTATAGTACATAACTCGAGTTGTAACGCAATTACGTACTCGCGGAATTGTTAAGCTCGTACATAATATTTTATTCGTTTTACTCGTACTCGTTTTACTCGTTTTATTACTGTTAAGCTCGTACATAATATGCTTCTTAGAACTCTTATTACGTAATATACTTTTTTAAAACGTTTTTTTTTGTTATTGTTTATCTCTCGCGTTCAGACAAAGCAAACAAATTTCTATTTCGATACATTTACATTGGTTACACAAATATTACTTTTAGATGGCTTAATAGGGAGAGAGAATATTTATTGTATACTTTATACAAAGGGCTATCGACCACAAAGTCCTTGTGCCCTGATGGTTTAATATTAATCGAGCTTCTGAATAGCAAGTTATATGGTGACGTTTATTTGCAGATTATTTTGTCTTAGTGTTAATTTGCCTTTAGGAATGATTTATTTAACGTGCACTAAACAAGATAAACAAGAGCAGAAATTTTATCCGTCTCATTAATTTCACCGCAACATATTGTTAATTCCTCTGTATATATTATATAACTTCCGATAGCGACAGATTTTTAATATTCAGAGGAATTATTTTGATCTGATTGAGACAATTTTATATGTAATAATGGCGAATTCGATATTTCGAAATTAAAAGCTCTTTGTGGTAGTGCTTTGCGGTGAAAGCGGTTTACTTGACATTTTACAGATAAACCAAATATGAAAACGTTTTTATTAACTCGCATTCTTGTTCGTTTTCTTGTCCGTTCTGTCGGTTCTCTTGTCGTTACCTTGTCCATTCCCTTGTCCGTTCACTTGTCCGTTCTCTTGCCCGTTATCTTGTCCATTTCCCTGTCCGTTTTCTTCTCCCTTTTCTTGTCCGTTTTCATACCCGTTCTCTGGTCAGTTCTCTTATTCTTTTTCTTGTCCGTTCTCTTGTCCGATTCTTGTCTGTTCGGAGAGAGTTTGGCAATCAATGTCAAACTTCTCCATGAGCTAAATACTTGAAATTTTAAACATAGCCCAGAACAGGATTACCGGATGACTTAATGACTGAATGCAATAATGCAATAATTTATTTTAATAATTTATGCACTTACTTATTGTAATTGTTTAGACTATTTAGAATTTAAAAGCTCTTTGAGGTAGTGGTTTGCGGTGAAAGCGGTTTACTTGATATTTTACGGAAAAATTAAATAGAAAACGTATCCATTGCCATGTTTTTATTAACTCGCATTCTTGTTCGTTCTTTTGTCCATTCTGTTGTCCGTTCTATTGTCCGTTCTGTTGTATATTCTCTTGTTCGTTACCTGGTCCATTCTCTTGTCCGTTCTCTTGTTCGTTCTATTGTTCGCTCTCTTGTCCGTTCTCTTGCCCGTTCTCTTATACGTTCTCTTGTACTCGTACTCTTGCCCGATCTCTTGTACGTTATCTTGTCCGTTCTCTTGCCCGTTCTCTTGTCCGTTCCCTTGTCCGTTTTCTTCTCCCTTTTCTTGTCCGTTCTCTGGTCACTTATCTTGTTCTTTCTCTTGTCCGTTCTCTTGTCCGATTCTTGTCTGTTCGGATAGAGTTTTGCAATCAATGTCAAACTAACTTCTCCATGAACTAGATACTTGACATTTTAAACATAGCCCAGAACAGAATAACCGGATGACTGAATGCAATATTTTAATAATTTAGACACTTTTACATTAATTTTCATTCCATATTATAAGCAGGGTGTATAGTCTATAAGCGGCTGGACTAAGAATGCGTGGTAAGCAGAAGCGAGGCCATCAAGCAATGCTTAAAATCCATTGAACAATTTCACACACAAGACTAAAAAGCAGAAAATTAAATATATAATCCTATACTAAACAGTATAGTTTTACATATTTATTCTTTTTCTTGTGTACAAATATCTTCTTCTTCCTGTGGTGCTATAGTCCTAGTGGACTTTGACCTCCTCCTGCTGCTTACACTTCTGTTTGGTGTCTATATCTTAGACACAAATAATCTGGAATACAACAAATTAAATAGGATCCCTTACAGCTTTAACGTGGGTTTTAAGGAGCCACTATTTTCGGGGAGGTTTTATTTCTTGGCTGATTATTGTGATGGCCCTGCCTGTTATGACCTAAACACAGCCATGCATAGGAGGGCGGTGGATTATTTCCATTCTCGTGCCTCCCGGGATTTGAACCTGGGACTTATAGCTTAGTAATCCGACACCTTGACTATTAACCCACCATCGCCTGTGTTCAAATATCATATCCTTAGATTAGCTAACATTCTTCAAAAGCCATTAATCCAACCTTATTATATTTACTTTCCTCGTTTTTATTTACATAACAACGGTGAACCGGAACATCCCTTTGTTAAAAGGTAAACGCAACCCTTTAACTACCTAACCGAATATGCTATGCCTCATTCCGATACTAAATATCTTCGTTGCAAAACAAACAAAACGTTTTCTCCCTCGCATTGTTTTTGTTTGTAATTCCAGATCTTTGTTGAAGTTGCCTTCCAACAAAGCGCGTTCCTTCTTGTATAATCTTGTATAATTATCATTGATTACAGAATTATTGATTTTTAAAACCTTTAATATTAATTTCTTCTGGATACAGTGGAGTTATTGTTGTTATGATATTGATATCAACAACCATTCCATCTTTTAATAGTTTCTGCATTCCTTGTGAATGATTTACCTAACTAATTGTATCCTTCTCAATAGTTACACGACAAAATAATTTCCTCTATTTTGCCCGGCAGCTAGTTACCATTCAGAAAAAAATTTGTCGCATTTTAAACAGAACCTTTAATATCTAGGTATTAATATTATGTCTCATCTAAATAAAATTTAATAATATATTACGTAACGAGAGTTGTAAAAAGCATATTACCTAAGAACGTGCGTAATTCCGCGAGTAGGTAATTGCCTTACAACTCGAGTTATGTACTATACTTTATCTACGACCACGCTCATTTTTTTTTAACATTATAATAAACAAACAGTTGTATTTTCATATATAACTGTTACTCGACATTATTTAACTTGAAAGAAATAAAAAGAAATACATTCTTAATGGTTACATACCTTATTATTTAATACTTATTTGGGTTAAACTGGAATAAAAGTACTCATAGATATAGGCAACCCAATGTACGCAAGGTCAATTTCCGTTAGTTTGAATTGTGGCACGGAGGGCGCTGAACGTATGATCACGTAGTAGCAGCTCTCAACCAATCAACGAATCGTCAACCTAACGCACGTGTGTGTTATCAATCATAACTTATCATTAATCGCAGACTGTAACATACGTGTGTGTTATGATGTATTTACATGGTACACGAACTGTACAATAATGGGTATTTACAATAGTGGTCGTAGATAAAATCCTTTTTGAAACGCATAAATACTAAAAAGGTTCTTGTGTGGTCTATAATAGCGTTTCTCAACCTTTTTTGGCCCACGGACCAGTAAAATTTAAAAAAATAATTTGCGGCCCAGTGACATTTATCATTTACTTACAATAATATTTAAATGTAAAGATATGTAATTATTTTTCTTTTTTTTTCTTCAGTGTCGTACTGATCATAAATTAAATAGAATTAAAATTAGTTTAAGATAATTGTATTTCGTAATATTATAAATTAAAATTTAGTTTTTTTTTTATATAGTTACATTTTTTTTGCGGATAGAAAAAATTGTGCGCGTACTAGAAAAATTTCTCCGCTGACAGCAGTTGAGTCAACAGTTGGTCTATAAGATTGGACTTGAAATTTCAAGGGTTGTTTCAACAACAACAAAAAATAATAAATTTGACACACTAATTCTTCGTTTTCAATTCAAAGATCATAATATCAAGACATCTTTGATAAGGTATGAAATTAGTCCTGTCAGTTTTCTTATATTCTCGATGACGTAAGGAACCCTTTGATGATTTCTCCTCGTGTCTCAATTTAAATAATAATAATGAACTGGGGCATCCCTTCAGCAGCCTTTTAACTATCTTAATAAATGAGTGCTGGATTCCGTTGATTCCTCTCCGTTTCAAAACAAACTAAATGATTATTGCTTGTAAGTCAAGCCGCTAAACAAAACGCATACCTGCGTCTTAATTAATCTTGAATTGTTTACGGTAATTAAATAATGATTACTTTTTTAATTAAACAATTTTTATCGCATGTTTATGTAGTGTCAAGTTATGCGTTGATAGTAGTTCAATTGTGTTTATTATAAATTGCGAGTTGTAAGCTTTTTTTGTACAAAAATGTCATTGTTTCAGTGTATATTTTTTTAAACAAATTTCACAAGTTTGTCGCTTGTCAGCAAATTACTTGCAATTTAACATTTAAATATCTCTATTTGAAATGAAACCTTGAAAAATGAAAATTTGAAAAGTCGATGCAGTCCAAATATTATCAATTTAGAAGGTAGTTAACAAGTACGAGGGTAAACAAATACATTTATTGTATACAATGGACATAAGCTTGAAATTCAATACACTATTTAAAGCACTAAATGAATATACTGCAATTTTATTCATAATAATTTCTTATCGTCGAAACTGTAAGTAATATTTAAAACTGCTCACATAGCAGAAAATATTATATATATATATATATATATATATATATATATATATATATATATATATATATATATATATTTATATATATATATATATATATATATATATATATATATATATATATATATATAAATGTCTATCGTCACTTCAGACGTGAGCTAAACATTTTTTTGCCCAGAAGCGGGCGACGTCAATTGCCTTCGGCTTCGCTGCCATAAGGTCCTATATGTAAATCATAAACTTGAAAAAACGGGACACATCCAAGGAGGGTTTGGGGGCGATAACCTCCAGCTAAAGGGGGCCTCTATCGAGACGTAATCATTGAAACATGCTCTTTTTTGCTAATTTGAGACCTATAAATATTTTTCAATTTACCTATGAATATGTAACTTAATTTAAATTTTGAGGCCTATAATAAATAAAAACAACAATTTTGTAGTGAATACTTATTTATTATAAGTATTATAACATACTTCAAAACATAATTAAACAAGATAACTAAAATTGTTTCTCAAAATTATGTTAAAAATCTTTTGGATTTGATATTTTTCTTTCGTTCCAGACAATTTTAAAACTTCTTTCTTTTCCAATATACAGTTGGAAAAACTAGAACAGTCCATTTTTAAATTTTAAAGTACCTGCAAGATTGCAGAAAGGGTACTTCCATCTTGTTCCTTTCCTCCGTCTATTGAATGTTCATAAGCGAAAAGATTTTTTCAGTATTATAAACACATACTAGCTTTCTTTGAGCCGAAGGGGTCTAATAGAGAAATTGGAAATCAGAGAGAGGAGAATCCTCAGGAAGATTCTAGGCCCGGTAAAGGAAGATGGGGAATTCCGAAGACGGCATAATTCTGAGCTCTACGAACATATTGAGATGCTCTCTGACTGCGCAAGGAAAAGAATGGTAGCTTTCTATGGCCACGTTGCAAGATTGCCTCCAGACCGACTAACCAACCGTCTGTTCACCTTCTGGCAAAACAAGAAGCTTCGTACCACTTGGTGACAGAGACCGAGAAGGATATTAAAGAACTGGGAATAACATATCTCAAAAACAGACAGTCTGTGAGACGCATCCTAAAGAAAGTCCGTGGATTTCTGGAAAAACCTCGAAGGAAAGGTACCCCCTGGACAGAAGAGAGAAAGGAGTTACACCGGCAGAAGATGCGGCAATTCTGGGCAAAGGTCAAAGCCCAACAGTTGAACAAGCGTGGTCCAAAGTAGGCCTATTCGAAAGAAGAAGAAGAAGAAACACATACTAGCATATCTTAAAAAATTCGGAGTACTGTTCTGGCCTGGTATGCGTTTTAAAAAATAAACCCATTTTTCGTGACCCTGTGGGGGTTTTTTATCTCCATAGGTCCATTCTTTAATTTTTTCAGTTACAAAATCCACTAATGGTGCCAGTTGATCAAATAGCAAAGTATCATTTATGTCAATGATTTTTTCATTGAACTAACAAATACTTTAAATTTTTTCCCAACTGGGGATTTCTTTCAAAAGCATCCATTTAAACTTTGAGAAAGGAGAGAACGGTACACTCCATTTTTCAAGATACTGTATGCAGGTTTCATAAAAGTTAATTTCGTCTTATTGCTTAATACTGCCACGTTTAAGAATGAATTTTACATTAAATGATAAGAACTGTTCCTCTTTTCTTCTGGTCAAAGCTGTGAGAGTAGATTCCAATACATCAATAACTTCCATAACACTGTTTGTACTTCCATCAATCTTTTTAATTCCTTGCTGAAAAATATTGAATTGGCTATGGACAAACAAATGGTTGGAGCTTTTTTCTCGATTAAAAACAAATCCTTTAGAGCATCAAACAGTTTTAAAATTAGTTCTATTGCAGACATCAAAGACAGATAACGAGTTTTTGAATGTGCTAAAATAGTGCCATATTCGACTTCAACCATTTCACAAAGTTCTTCTAGCCACTTTTTCTAGCCTCTTCTTCTAGCCTCTCTGTTCGCACCGTGTATATAGAAAAATAAGAGAAGAGTTTGACAATTATACCTTCGATGTCACAGCTTAATCTATCTGCTTCTGAACAAATGGAGTTATGTAATATATGTGGAGGGCAACCTACACCTTCAATACCACCATGTAAAGTTGTTTTTAATTTTTGAAATACGCTGTTTTGTCCCGCTATGTTCAAACCACCAAAATTTGTATTTGTATTATCACCACAAAATGCAATGAAACTGTTTTTATTTAACTTGAACTCATCAATGCAATTTAGGCAAAAACTAGATATCTCATCTGATGTTTCACACGGTAAAGAAGCAACTTTCAATAACTTTGACTGTATCCCTTCATTTATTTCTAAAAACTGAACCACAAAAGGAAAGATTTTTACAGCCTTGTGATTACTTGCATCAGTTGAATGCCGTAAAAAGGGGATTTATGAATCTCTTCAATACTAGTTTTAAAGCTGAATGGAGCTAAAACACCAAATATCAGAGCCGACTGCTTTGTTCTGGCAGAGCTAAACTTAGATGCAATTGCAGAGTCACTAAACATAACGCTGTTTAACTTACTGATACAGTCATTTGACCTGAAGCTGTGGTGGTGCTTGATCGTATGAAAGGCCTGAGTTAACTCAGCAGCTCTAATTTTCGTTTCTTCATTTGAATCGTGTTTTATAAAATAATTTTCAAGGGTCTTACTGCTACTTGGGGCACTCAGTCTGTTCGTATGTTTCACTGATGCATTGTTTTACATCTGAACCATGAACCATGAGCCATGAACCATGATCAATAATAAAAACAGTATTGCAAACTGTGCACTCTGCTTCATTGTCATAGCGTCCCTTTTTAATGTACTTCCATTCCTTAGAGTACTCATCCCTAAACTTGCACTGACGCTTGGGCATAACAATATGAGATGCACCAAACAAACACTTGTAACAAGACAAACACCCACAGCCACACTGACTTGTCTGACTCCGGTTGGATAGCCACCTGCAGAATGGACGAGTTCAACTGTCGAGGAGAGGGGAAGACGGCAATTGGCGAGTTCAATTGTCGAGGAGAGGGGAAGACGGCCCGAGGAGAGGCGCGACAATAGCGTATCATCAACCCAACGTAAATACGAGACATTTAGGCGTCCCGAGAGACTTTTTCGGGACCCCGTGTACGATCGTTAAAAAACGGGACAATCCCGTTTTTACGGGACGTTTGGTCACCCTAATCTAGCGGGACACAGCGGGAAAGTGTACATATGTTGCGTGGTTTGCAATTCTCCACAATCGCAAAGATTGGAGTACACAGGGTAGCCCCACTTATTTAGGGTATCTCTCGATCTCGGCGTGTCCGTCCGCATTCTGTTTAGTGCCTTCCAGATTTCCCAGTTTTCACCGCCTCCTGGTGCCAGTTCTTCATTTGGCTTCATCCAATGTTGGTTTGAGGTTTTTCCCCAAAGGACCACGCTGGTTTTAGGTTCCTCGTAGGCCGTAGAGGGGGTGGCGTTCAGATTCTGCTGCTTTGGATCGTTCTTTGAGTGCTGCTGCTTCTCTACGGATGGCAGGGGGAGCGATGCCAGCTAGGTGGTGGATTTTGTTCAGGGGTGTTGGCTTTAAGCATCCGGTGATGATTCTGCTTGTCTTGGTGAGGGCGACATCAACTTGTTTTGCGTGCGCTGAGCTATACCAAACCGGGCATGCATACTCGCAGTCGGAGTGACAGAGGGCGAGTGCTGAGCTTTTGAGAACCCTGGGTTGGGCTCCCAAATTAGAGCTTGTCAGCTTGCGGACTATATTGTTTCTTCCGCTAACTTTCAGTTTGGTGTTAAAGCAGTGACGCTTGAATGTAAAGGCCCTGTCCAGTGTTACGCCCAAGTATTTAGGGTTGGGGCAGTGCTCCAATGGTACTCCCTTCCTTTCGATCTGTAGTTTTCTGCCGGTCTGCTTGATCTTGAAGGCACATACCTGCGTTTTTGTTGGGTTTGGCTGGTTATTTCTATACTACGAATCTACGAAAACTGTACTAGGGCCGCACTGAGACGTTGTTCCACCTCTTCGAATGTTTTCCCTTGTGATGTGGTTGCCTTATCGTCAGCATATATCATCATCATCATCATCATTAGCCTTTTTATGTCCCATTGCTGGGCACCGGCCTCTTCTCTGCCACATATCAACCTCAGCACTAAGATTGGATATGGGGGACCTAGCGGTTTAACGTCGAATCCGAGCGACAAATTTCCAGAGAAGGTGATAGACAGTGATACCCCACGGTTGCCTAATCCGGATTGGGGAATTGAGTGTGGTGGGTTGCAGCCATTAGTTTTAATTTTTACTGCTTTAGTTCAGCGAGATTCGAACCCGCGCTGTCTGACTCGAAGCCAAGTGCTTAACTATCTGAGCCATCACCACCTCTTCTGCATATATATATATATATATATATATATATATATATATATATATATATATATATATATACAACTCTTTGTTCCTATAGGAAGGGGGTTGGTATATATATATATATATATATATATATATATATATATTGAAGAGTAGTGGTGCCAGGACGCTTCCCTGTGGCTGTACGTTTCTCTGGTTCCTTCACCTGCTTCGCTTTCCCTGGAACTCCACCAAGAACCTCCGGTTTTGGAGCAGGTTCTTGATAATGTTTGTGAGATTGATATCTTTGGTTGTATGAAATATCTTCTGTATTAAGAGTCGGAGGTTGGGGATGGTGTCATATGCTGCCGTGAGGTCGATGAAAACGGCACCCGTCATATATCCCCCTTCGAAACCGTCCTCAATGTGCTGAGTTAGATTGAGCACTTGTGCCGTACAGCTTTTTTCGGGGCGAAATCCAGCCTGTTGCGGTCGGTGAAAGTCGGTTGTATATTAATCTTTCAAATATTTTGTACGTGTGGCATAGCAGCGAGATCGGGCGATAGCTCTTTTGGTTATTAGCTTCTTTCCTTGGTTTGAGGATAGCTATGATATTGGCTTTTTGCCAGATATTAGGAAGCTTGCACTGTTGTAGACAGGCATTCTTCTTGTCCAATAGCCACCGTTTTGATTTCGGCCCGAAATGCTTGATCTGCTCAGTCAGGATGTCGTCTGGTCCAGCGGTCTTCCGTGGTTTGCATTTCTTTATGGCGGTGTTCAGCTCATCCATGGTAAAGGGGGTGGACAGATAAGCCGTTTCGTCACCCTCTATTCGGTTAATATTGGTTGCTTTCTTCGGAGGGAGGGGGGGGGCATTTTATCTTGTTTGCCATTTTTCATGTGCTGAGTGGCTATTTGATCTGATGTTACGTTGGCATGGGCTCTTGAGTGGGTTGGGTCGTTGTTTAAGCGCTTTAATGGTTTCCACAATTTGTGGCTATTTATGCTCATATCAAGCTCCTCCATCAGTTTGATCCAGTTCTCCCTCTAGGTCTCGGATATAGAGGTGATTAGTTGTTTTGCCTGATTGTATACTAAAACTTGGTCTTCAAGGACTACTTTCATCTAGACTAGATTTTTAATAATCTAGTTTGATTGAATTGCTTTCCAACATTTCATCTAGACCGGTGTCTCCCAAGGTGGGGCCCACGCCCCACAGGAGGCAATTTGATTGTTAAGGGGGGCATTTCGAAAATGGACTCGACACAAGTTTAAACCTTTTGCTCCGGGCCATTTAAATGCAATGCTAGATTTCGGTGCAAAAGTTGAAAGAAAAAATATTATAAATTTTAGCCTATAAATATTAGAAATTCGTTTGAAGAGACCAAAATATCAACTGGATTTTTGGCGAAGTTAACATCCCTGCGGCAGACGGCAGGCTCCGCGGGGACCCCTGGATGCCTTAAAGGCTCCTTCATAGTGGCGCGGAGCGTATGCGCCGCAAAATTTCTGTAGCAAACAATTCGCTAGCGGCGCGGCAGCGAAATCGCAATGCCCACATCAAAACGCTGTTTTTACGTCAATAGTAGTCATGATTTTCACAGAGGAAGAAGCTATGCTATTATAATTTTAAATTTCTAAAACACGTAACTCATTTCAGAATGAAATATATTATCGTACAACGCTGCACTACCGCGACTATGACGGAAATCGCGCATATTGATCTAAACATGTACATTAGGCGCCGTGTCAATCGGTCCGCCGGGATGCACCGACGGCGGCAGCGAAACATTTGATCCGGTCTGTGAGATCCTTAAAATTTTGCTAAACAACGCAGTTGTTCGCATCTGAATGGCCCGTCGCAACTTCAGTAAAGTTTCGCAGAATTCAGTTGGTGTTAATTTGAAATAGGCGTCCGTAAAAACAGTTGTAAAACTGTCGTTGATTTAGTAATATATACATTGCATAGATATAATTTGTAAGTATTTTATTTTAATTTTAAAAGCATAATTTTCCCGAAAAATTTGTCAAATGGAAAAAATATGTTATTTTGCAGTAACGGTGTGGTAAATGACATAAAAAAACTACTTAGATGTCAATAATATACCAATGGAAAATATAACATATTGTGCTACAGATGGTGCTCCTAATATGATGGGCAAGAAAAATGACTGCTTAAAATTGATGAAAGATGAGAATCCAGAAATGATTCTTGTGCATTGTGTAATTCATGGGGAAAATTTGGTAGCTAAAAACATCTCGCCTGTTCTAAATGAAGTACTACATTCAGTAATAAAGTGTATCAATGCTATTAAAGCTAATGCGAAATGTTAGCGTCATTCAAGATCTTCTGTGAAAAACAAAATGCAGACCATGTGAGTCTTTTATTTCACACTGAAGCAACGTGGCTCTCTAAAGGGAACTGCTTGAAAAGATTTATGGAACTCTTTGATACTCCTAGTGATTTTTTAGCGACAAACCTGAAATGAAGTATCTGTTAACGGTCGATGGTAAAGCATTGTGAGTTCTTTAGCCGATATCTTTGAAAAACCAAATATATTAAATAAGAAACTTCAAGGAACCAATAAAACTGTTGTCGATGCAAAAGCGAAGATATTTAGTTTCATTACCCTTATTGAGTTATGTCAGAAATATATTAACAGCAAAAACTTTGCATTGGCTCAACAGTTGCATTGGATCAAAAAAAGTGAAGTAAATGATCCTGCTATACTTGTTATTGTCAATCATCTGAAAATACTATTAGCTGATTTAAAAGAAATATTTTCTGATTTAATACAAATTGATTTACCAACATGGATGATGCAGCCAATGTTAGTGGATTTGTCTGATATATCAAATATGCAGTATCAAGAAGAACTTGCAGAAATGCAAAATAATTTAATATAAAAGGAGCGATGGCATGGCTTTGGAGGAAACAGAAATCAAATACCCAAATTCAACAAAATGTGCAAGAAAACTATTGTAACCGTTTCCATCTTCATATTTAGCTAAATGTGGATTTAGTGCTGTAAATGATTTACTGGTAAAAAAAAGAAATCGTCTGGCTATAACACAACGGGGAGACTTGAGACTGAGGCTAACCAAATTGGAACCTAACATAAAATCCTTGTGCAGCAAGCATCAAGCGCAAGGATCTAACTAAATTAAAATAATAAATTAATATAGAAAAATCTTTATTAAAATTATTCCGAATTTGAATTTCAGTTTTTCATTATGTTTTTAAAATCTACTTACTGTGTTTCGTTAATAATTTCCTAGTTATTTCTTCCTAAAACCCATAGTCTAAGTTTCTTAAATGAACAATTCAATTTTTTAATATTAAAAATTATGTATGTTACATAGGGGGGCATAAGAATTTTGGAAAGGCTTAGGCGGGGCATGAAACAAAAAAGGCTGGGACGCACTGATCTAGACCTTTGTAATAATCTAGTCTGACTATGTAAACTACGCTTGGTCTTTAATGCTTCAAGTATATATAGACTAGATTTGGTTTTCAAGGTTTCATCGAGGCCAAACTCTTAATAATCTAGTCTAATTATACAGGGTGCTATTCTAAGAATATTTTGTCCTATGATGATTTCTGAAAAACCCCGTTATTTCGAAGATACAGGGTAAATAAAATTTTCGACAACTATATTCGATATTTGTTGAAATCATTAATGTAAATAAAAGTATGGCGCACGCCAATGAGTTTATCAAGTACAAAAAATTGTTGGACATAACTTGGAAAGGCTGTTTATCTACTAACGTATACGTGAATTTCATTTGAATATGTCTCGTCAGTGTTCATCACCTCTATCGGCCGCAGTTGTTTAGATTAAGTGACGTTGAACTGTTTGGCGTGTCTTTAATAGTTAGTGAAATCCTCTATCATAAATACGAATGCCGAGATGACTGACATGCATTTCATATATGGACTTGCTGATGGCAATTCATTACAAGCTAGACGATTGTACATTGATCGGTTTGCCAGCCCTAATATCCCCGACCAAAAAATCCTCGAAAGCATTCTTCACGTGCAGACAAAAATCGGATAAGAATACGGACAAGAGAAAGGACAAAATAACGGACCAGAGAACGTACAAGAGAACGGACAAGAGGACGGACAAGAGATCGCATCACGTCTTCGTGAAACAGGCACATTGGAGCGAAATGGAGGGCCAGGAAGATTAATGACAGTAAGAACGGTACAGCTGGAACAGAATATTCTGGACATGATAGAGGAAGGTCCAATTATTTCTACGCGACAAATTACCAATTCTTTGAATGTAAGTCATTGGTCAGTTTGGAAAATTCTTAAGGGCATTTTGTTGTATTAACACCACATTCAACGTGTTCAGGCACTACAACCTGCTGATAATTGTCTACGTATTGCGTTATGTCAATGGCTTTTGCAAACATTAGTTCTAATCCCTCAATTCCTGACAGAGCATCTTTTCACCGATGAAGCCAGTTTGAAAAGGGCAGATGAAAATCTGCATTAGGTATGTAAAGATCGATTTCAATATTAGTTCTGGGTGAAGAATTCTGGGTATTGTATCGATAAATCTGGGTATATGAACCGATATTTCTACCAGCAAGTCATACTGGCGAGATGTATTGCAACTTTCGGAAGAAACACTGCCCGAGTTTCTGCAGGATGTACCATTGGCGACAAGAAATTCAATGTGGTTTATGCACGATGGTGCACCACCTCATTTCAGTTTGGTTGCTCCTGATTTTTTAACAGCAACATACAGAGATCGCTGGATTGGTCGAGGTGCTCGATCCCCAGACTTAAAACCCCTGGATTATTTCTTATGGGGCTAGCTGAAGCCATTAGTTTACGCCACTCCAGTGGAGAAATTGTACGAATTGCGAAATCGGATAATTGCTGGGTGTAACTCAATTAGAAACAACCCTGGCGCGTTTGAAAAAGTTCACTCAATTACGAGAAATGGAGGAAGCCATTTCGAACATTTTAGATAGACCTTTTCATAGTTGACATTTTTTGTGCACATTTGTCAATTTCCGCCATGTTTTGCCAGAATTTTTTGACGTAGGGTAGGGCGGGGCTAGTTGAGCATAGGGGTAAGTTGGGCAATCGAGATATCTGAGAACTATACATCGCACGCTAACGCATTAAATAGCGTAAAGGAGGGTTTGGGGAGGGAAACTCATCCCGCGACCACCAGTGACCAATTGTCGATCGAGTGAAGTACGAGTGCGCTTTGTTTATTTTTCGCAGAAAAAGTTAAAAAAAACAGTGACCGTGAATATTTCTTCTGTACGAGCCAAATATTATTCGTATTATATCAAGTAAGTGTTAAACATTCATAAATTTAATATATTTTTGATATGTATAAAGGTTTTGGATATAATTCAAACAGTTTTTTCATAACCTCACTTTTGTTAAAAATGTTCGGGTTGGGGTTAATTGAGCAATAGTTGCTCAACTAACTCCATAATTTAGTACGAACGTAATCCATGTTTTTTTGTATTAATTTAGGATGCGGAGTTATAAGGAAAACTTCAAGAGGTTCATACAGTACTCAAGAGTTAAATCATGCTGCAAAGGCTGTCAATGATGATGGAAAAAGTGTAAATGCCTCCGCCAAAGAATTCGGTATAAAACGGGTGACATTGACAAGATTTTTGAAGAAATTAGAGTCTGAATTTTAATATCAAAGAAGTAATTTATCAATGGGTTATGTAAAACCGAGGCAAGTATTTTCTACCACGCAAGAGGATTCTTTAAAAAAATACTTTACATTGCCAAAATGCCAAAAATACGTTACAAATGGCATCTATCTTCTATGGATATTCCCCGAAAGACTTTCGTCGTCTTGCCTATGAGTGTGCTGTTAAATTCAACATTAAAATGCCATCCTCCTGGACTGCAAATAAGATGGCCGGAAAAGAATGGCTTACGATGTTTTTAAAACGAAATCCGGAGCTATCTATTCGACAACCCGAAGCCACTAGTCTTGGTAGGGCAACATCATTTAATGCTCATAATGTCAAAGTTGACAAAATGGCTGAAGTGATGGTTAAGCATGGATTCAGTGCGTCAGACATATGGAATGTCGATGAAACAGGAGTTTCCACCGTGCTGAAGCCAAATAAAACTGTAGCTGCCAAGGGTAAGCGTAACATCGGCGCCATGACTTCTGGGGAGCGAGGCACTAACGTTACAGTAGTGACTGCTGTATTTGCTCATGTAAACACAATACCTCCTATGTTTGTGTTTCCCAGAAAAAAAAGAGGCACTTTCTTAATGGCGGTCCCCCTGAATGTATAGGAGCAGGCAGTGCCAGTGGATGGGTTACAGACGGAGAATTCTTTTACTTTATTCAACATTTTATAAAACATCTTAAACCGTCCAATGAGCACCGTGTTTTGATAGTATTAGACAATCACTCTTCTCATTTAAACGTAAAGACTTTAAATTTGGCTAAAGAGAACGGGATTGTAATGTTGTCATTTCCACCGCATTGTATGGACCAATATGGACCAATATGCATGTTTGGACCAATCAAAAAGTACAGCGCTGCTGCTCAAGATACATGATTACTACCTAATAACCCAGGCAGGACCCTAACTATGACATACCAAAGATTGTCGCTGATTAATTGCCGTTTGCTCAAACAAGTATGAAAATTTTCAACAGTTTCCGAAACTGGCATTTTCCCATATAATGCGAACATTTTAAGTGAGGATGAGTTTTTACCATCATTTTTAACCGACCGTCCAGATCCAGAAACTGTCGAGCTGGAAAAAGATCGCCCAGAGCAAGCTATAATATCAAACATTGAACTTGATCCAACTCCATCTACCTCCACCATCCAAACTGAACCCGAACCTGGTACAAGCACATTTTCCCACATTACAAGCACCTGGTACAAGAAATTGTTCGACCATACCCAAAAGCAGGTCCTAAAAAAACAACCAAAACAACCAGAAGAAAGAGGAAAGCTGCTGTTTTAACAGAGTCCCGAAAAGGACGCATTGCAAAAGGAACAAAATAAAACCGATAAAAAAGCCAAAGAAGAAAATAGTTTAAAATAGAAAGAATAGTGTTTCTAAAAAAGTACTTCTGTCAAGTGCGGAAAGCAACGATGATAGCAACGATGATTATTATTTCTGCATGGTTTGTTGCGAAGCCTATTCTGATAGCTTACCAGGAGAAACATGGATCCAGTGCCAAGTTGGCAAGAAGTGGGCACGGCACATACAAATTGTGCGCCTGTTGCTGGTCCTACTTTCCTTTGTATTAATTGCGACAGCGACAACGATGATTAAGTTTTCATGATTTCATTAATATTTTCTATTTTAATATAAGCTTCTATTGATAATTACATAAATGTTCCAGTTAATTTTAGGTAGAAACACTGAGTCTAATCAAAAATTTAAGCTTAAATATGTTAAGTTTTTGTTGATTCTATTTTTTATAAAAATAAAGACTATATATAAATAACAACAAGTCTATAAAATAAAAAGCTGATTGTAAAATAGAAATTTTAATTCATGTCTAGTAAACATTGAAACACTGGTTTGGCTAGAATTTCTAACTGCTCAATTTGCCCCATACCCGTGCTCAACTTACCTCACATATGGGGTACGTTGAGCATATCTGAATTTCTTCACTTAAACGGATGTAGCTCTTAAATGCGATTTGTTAGAAATAAATTACTATGGACATTTTTGGAAAGGGATACAATACTTATACACCAGTATGCATAACACGCCATTACAACTTATCGTTAAGGAGCTATGACCGATCAAGTGAAAAATTGCTCAACTAGCCCCGCCCTACCCTATAACCCTAATATTTGCCCGAAACTTTCATATTCCCGCCTTTCAAATTTGGCGGATACGGATGCCCTTAACTAATCGTTAAAAGGTCTATTGAGCAACTTTACATGTTGCAAATTTTGTTCACCCTGTATCTTCGAAACAAAGGGTTTTTCAGAAATCATCCTAAGACAAAATATTCTTAGAATAGGCCAACGAATAACCACTTGAATCTTTGCCGCATGTTTACCTAACACGCTGTATAGACTAGACATGATCAATGTTTGATCTAGAAAATATTTTTAATAATCTAGTCTGATTATATTGACTAGACTTGGTCTTCAAAGTTTCAACTAGATTAAACTATTAATTTCTAGTCTGTTTGTGTAGAATGACTTGACCTCCAAGGTTTCTTGTTTTATAAAAAATTGTTCATTTAATAGATATACCAAATTATTAATTTTTGTAACAATTGCAAATTACCAATTCCCAAAACCTGCAATTTTGATTCGTCTTTGTAAACAAAAAAATCTTTACGAAGACGAAACTTTGCAAAAATAATAACGATTAAGAAATATCTAGATCGATACCATCTAGATCTAGAAAATATAGATCAAGAACTTTAAGAAAATGAATGAAAATCCAACATCTAAATTTGAAAATCTCCCAGTTTGAAGTGAACTTGGTGGATAGATAACTTTTTCAATTTGTAGGGTAGAATATGCCTCTTTTACAAATTTTAGCAGTGATTCAGTTTGGTAAACAGTAAAATGCAATTTGCAGCGTTTCGTTGATTTGTTGGCGTTGGGCGGTGCAAAAAATGTAAACAACTCGGGTAGAAGCGAGCAAATAAGGTGAATTCGAACACGATGCTGAACGCTTTTAGTTGCTATTCAAGTGCGGTTGTCGCATGTGAATGAGTATCCTCGTAATTAAAAATTGCGGAAATTCAGTGAAAATTGTGCTGAAACTTTTTGAGATTTATATACAACGTTTTGTCAGTCTGGTCGTGAAAATTTCTGCTTTGGTGAGTTTTTGCATTGATTATTAACTATTTTTAAGGAAAATATTAAAAATGTTAAAATGTTAAATTTCATAAAAAAAATTGTTTACAAATTTTTTCAGGTTTTTTGTTTATAAAATTTTATTCAAATTATTGGAAAATGTGGCGAAAATTTAGGGATTTTTTCTAGAATATGTGGGTTTGTATATGTCTTAACCGTCCGGTCAGTAACTGGGTATCCGGGTATCAATTTCAGTTTCAATAGTAGAACTTCCCCTTAAAAGAATTCTACCACCGCCCGGATAATAATAATAATAATTTATTAACGGAAATTTATAAACGAAAAATAATTTATTACCTTTAAGAAACAATAAAATAACGTACTTATAAATATACATGACAAAACTTATCCTACTAATAAACACAGAGATCATGAACTTCTATAAGGGCTCTAGATCTAAAAGTTGAGAACCGCATGCCAAATAAGTCCAAATCATTACAAACACTGTTACAAGCTGTCACAGCTGAATTAAATGGCAAAATAAGAGTTGTAGTGCTGGATATAAAATAAGGGAGCATCCCGTGTACGATAATAAAACACGAATAAATTTAACTCATTGACACGGCTGGCAGCATCACACATATTGTTTAGAAGTTTATAAACGAAACATACACTTAATTTTTTTCCTACGCATCTTCAGCTCAGACAAGCCAAGATAACTTTTGCATAAACTAGTGGAGTTTCTAACACTAATTGGTAGCTTATATTTGACCGATCTTGCAAATTTATTTTGATTAGCTTTAATTCTCTCAATATGAGTTTCATAAAAGGGCGACCAGACCTTAGATCCATATTCTAGAATTGATCTAACAAATGTCACATATAGGACAGTTAGTGTGCGAACATTTTAAAATTCATAGCCATATCTTTTCACTCATCCTAAGACTTTGTTTGCTTTAGTGATTATGTATTCATAGTGATGTAAAAGACAATTTGCTATCAAGAACTATTCCTAGATCCTTGACTACTGGTGTTACTTTGAGAGCGACATTATCCACCAGATAATATAAGGATTTAATTTCCGACTAAAATTGATTGTTAAGCTTTTATCAATATTTAATACCATTACATTCTTACTACACCATTGAACCAGAAAGAGCAAATCACTTTGAGGTAGCCCTTCATCGCCAGGATTTGCAATCACATTGAAAATTTTTAAGTCATCGGCAAATAACTCAAAGTAACATGCAAGGCCATCGGCAATGTCATTCACGAAAATAGAAAAAAGTAAGGTGCCCAAAATTGAACCTTGGGGATCCCCAAAGTTGAAAAATTCTAATCCATTCATTTAATAAAAGTTATTACCTATCAAACTCTATACCTCCTCCGTTCAATAACCGGGTACCCGGGTACATTTAAATATTTTTTATTACAACAACAGTTTTTTTTTCATTTTAGTTATTTTGTCTTTTATTTTGTATATAATAACACAGTGCCATATCAAGAAAAAAGTTACGGTAATTATTTCGCAAACCCCTCACATGTCGTGGTTGAAATACATGTTCATTACTAATAGGTAACTCACATACCGAACATGATTTACGTGTTTTTCGCCGTTTTTTGAATTCGCTCTGGAGACAAGCATGGCATGCACCAGTAATCTGTTTCCTCCCGCTTGAATCGAGCTATGTCTGGGGTTTCGAAGATTCGGGTGCTGTTAGCTGCACATATAAATTTATAGCTCTCCCTGGACAACTGTCAATTGCCACTTTCGTTGTGAAATGCTAGAGGCCACCTTCGAGTGGATCTTTTTTACCAAGCATTTTATCCATTGTGTTCACTCCAGCTTTTGACCAATTATAAAATTCGATAATTTCGATAAAATCTTTTCTTTCTGATGCATTGATGAAGCATAATCATGAAAGCATATAATAATAAGCATATAAATATAAGCTGAAGCATAATCACCGCTTTCGTTTTTTTGACACTTAACTGCACATGGTTACTTTTTCATGAAAGCCAAACACAGTGGATAATTCTTCACGTTTTTTAAGGCAGTCATCGCTGTTGGAATGTACGTCTTATTTTTCTTCAAAGAGCCAACAATTGTTAAATCTCAGGATAGTAAAAATTTTGCCAATGGCAAAGTGAGACAGTAGTTAAATAGATTGTATAGACTAGACTTGGTTTTCAAGGCCTCATTTAGGATAAACTCTTAATAATCTAGTCCAGTGGCCCCCAACCCTATGCCCGCGGGCACCCTACTCGCACACTAAAATCAACACATTAATAAGTAAATTATTGTGTGTGAAGGATATCATCAGCGCCGTCGTTTGGATTCGGAGGCCCCGGGCATATATATTGAGGTGGGGCCCCCAGTAAAAAAATAATGGGCGGGCGTCGCGACGGTTGCAAACGACGCAGCGCGATGCCGCTTGCAGTAAAAGATGAAACGTTCAATTCCCTGTTGGAATCGCGCGAAACCGTTCCTGCAGAGCTCAAGTTGGCGGTTCCGTGGGACTTTTCCTGGATGTCCAAAAAACGTCATTTTATCTTGGCCGCAATCGGGATTAAACTCCCAAACAAACTAAAAGGTTCTATGGCCGATCGAACGGCACCGGTCCGGTTCCGATCCGTCAATTGGTTCCGAAGTTCTATGTACCCCCGCAAAACGCCTCTGGTTTTTCTCACTTTTTGCGCATTTTTTTCTTCAAACTGCCGCAGATTCGCAAAAAGTCATCGCAGTTTAAAAATTCTTGCCGGAATGGTTGCGCGCGAGTGTTCTGAAGAGAACGAACCCAACCGGCGACCTGGAGCCCATCAAATAAGTCCTGGGTGTCCGTGGAAGTAATTGCAAAATCGCCAAAGAAATAATTTATTTGCTCTTGCACCAGGTGAACGGGACGTCGCAGGACGTCGAGCTAGGGCTCTAAAAACGTGGCGCTGCGGCGGCTAGAGGATTCGGGAAAAAAAATTGGGATCCGACCAAAAATGCGCCTCCAAAGTAAAATATCGTGATTTTAGTTTTCGGTCTGGTGCGCCCGTACCTGGGAGAGTTGAGTCGCGAAAACGGCACCGCTCGACGAGGATCTCGGTTCTACACCGGAAAAATGTTCATTCCCGTTTTGCACCGCCGCCGTAGCTTCCGTCGGGCCGTTTCCGCAAAAATCACGATTTTAGGGAGGGTTTTGGATCCCCGGAGGGACGCGGCAGGACGGAAGACGAAACTTGGGGATGCGCAACGTGCGGACGGACATTAGCAGTTAAATCATCGAAGACGCGCGGTTAAAATACCGAAGATCTGCCGCCTCCAGCGGCATACAACTGTCAAATTTGAGCCTTTTTAAAACCCACGTGGTGCTGTCCCCCATATGAAATTCGCGAAACGCCACACGTCAGTCGTCTCAGAATCGATCTGCAGCCAATGTGGGGGCCCCCTAGTCCGTGGGCCCCGGGCATTCGCCCGATTTACCGACGCTAGCGACGCTACTGGATGTCATTATTATAATTGTGTCTAAAAGTAGGCAAATCATGCGTATAAGTCCAATGTAAATCACATGGAGTTACTATGGCCTAACTAAACAAAAAACATAGACGTAGTGAAAATAAGTTTTCTAACGCATTTTTATTATTTTGAATTAAGAAGTCTCGCCCCCTCAGTCTGGATTTATCTGGCTCTAATATAACTTAAAATAACCATAATCTAATCTAGATTTAAACTAGGTTTGCATAGATTACATCGACAAATAGTGTTCCCGTCACTGTGCGTTTTTACTAGTTGGCAATTTTTTCCACGGAGGCGCTGAACGTTCCAACATTATTGTGTCAGTGATTTAAAGTATTTTGTCTGTCAAAATTACAATTTTTCAATATTATCGGTAAGGAACAATTATTTAGTTGTAGTTTCAGCAGTATTTTAACATGCTTCGTAGATAAAATAATGTATGATACGCGTGTGTGGAAGACTTTTTTATTACTCTTGCGCGAAAAGTACTTCTTGACATACATTATTTAATACGAGAAATGTCACGTCTCGTTGTATTTCCAAAAACCTGACTAACGCACGCAAATATTCAATATAGCTAGGTTACATCAAAATAAACAAATAAATTAAAATAAAATGAACACAATCAATACCTCGATATTAAAACGTGACGTGATTGTACATTTTTTTTCATTACAAGTAAAAATTCAAAAAAATGTTTTAAAATGAGTGTAAATTCTATGGTGATACCGGAGACTGGAGGAGAGTTCTTATGACAAATCCACACCACCGGAGACAATAGGGAATATGGAAGAAATTTAAATTTACTTTTTCATTTGTCTATCCCAGATACTTTATGATCTTGACATTACACCTATACCATTATTTTCTCATTTAGTTTATATTTAATTCCAAAAATTGAAATCAAAAACTCCAAAATATGCGAGCGAAATTCATATTTGCGAAACGCATCACCATTGGTCAAGTGATGTGACGTGCACGTTGACATCAACCGGCCTCCTCGATATTCACAGATGTAGGTAGGGTGGGCTATACACCTCGATAGGGACTTTATCAAACACTTCATCTTGTGTACTTATAATAATGTTTTTGGATTCCGGTACTATACAATATCTATAAAATGGTTTTTTAGCTTTTCCCATTATCGAAATAGCAAATTCAAACTGAAAATCCGTAACTATCTATGCAAATATGCTAGGCAACACTGAATGCGATAAATGGGATCGTTCATCCCATTTATCGCACGTTTTGGATGACGTAGCATAACACATGACATTCAGTGTTGCATAGCATATTTGCATAGACAGTTGAGGATTTTCAGTTTATATTTGCTATTTCGATAATGGAAAAAGCTAAAAAGCCATTTTATAGATATTGTATAGTACCGGATTGCAAAAACACTATTATAAGTACACCAGATAAAGTTTTTGATAAAGTCCCTATCGAGGTGTATAGTCCACCCTACCTACATCTGTGAATATCGTGGAGACCGATTGATGTCAACGTGCACGTCACATCACTTGACCAATGGTGAAGCGTTTCGATCTGGTCAAATTTAATCTTATTTAATATATATATATATATATATATATATATATATATATATATATATATATATATATATATATATATATTTATATATATATATATATAATATATATATATATATATATATATATATAATATATATATATATATATATATATATATATATATATATATATATATATATATTTAAAAATTAAAAGAAACACTTTCAACAGTATTTATAATTTTTACTATGTTAAAACGAAGTAAAAATTGAATTAAGCAAATTAAAAAAAATGATGCATATTCCCTATTGAAAAAGCAAATTCTTCATTTTTGATTCCATTTTTTTATGGATGGCCCCTGGACACCAAACTTAAGTAAGATACATCCCCTCGCATGAGTAATAAAAAATATTGTTCGTAACAAGGGCGGTATTGTGAATTGCCCTCTCGAGCGAATGTGAGCACTCACTTCGCTCGTGCGCCCAATTTCGCTCTCGCTTGATATTGACAACTTACCGCCCCAGTTCCAATATATACTATTGTGCTCATTGCGAAAAGCAACATTGCTTGCGAAAAGCTCATTGAAAAGCAACAATAAATGAGTTAACAATAAGTCGGAATACAATTAAAGATCGAATACTAGAATTAGAAAGAGACATTTTTATATACGACTTAAATTATGGTTAAATTTTGCAGTAATATATTCAATTGGTTTAAATGAGAGTAATGATGTAAATGGTTTTATCTACGACCACTATTGAATCCCCATGATTGTACAGTTCGTGGACTATGTAAATATATCATAACACACGCGTATGTAACAGTCCGCGATTAATGATAAGTTATGATTAATAACACACGTGCGTTTGATTTACGATTCGTTGATTTGATGAGAGCTGCTACTAAGTGCGCATACATTCTGTACATTGGGTTGCCTATATCTATGAAAACTCTTATTCCGGTTTAACCCAAATAAGTACTAAATAATAAGATAGGTAACCATGAAGAATGTTCGTTTATTATAATGTTAAATAATGCTAATTAAATAAACACAACCTAATAAGAAATAAATTTGTTACATCAAATATATTTTTCTTATTAAACATAAACAAATGAATGTGGCCGTAGATAAAGTACATAACTCGAGTTGTAAGGCAATTACGCGCTCGTGGAATTACGCGGGTCGTGAGTAACTGATCCGCTCGTATGTAATAGCTTCTTACAACTCTCGTTACGTAATATACTATGGCATAATTAACAGTTTTTGCACGATATAAATCATGTGATATAATGAAAGGAGAACTATTGAAACTAATAACGTTGAAAGGGATGTGTACCGGTCTTGATATTTTTAAAGAATTTGATATTGCATTTAAAGAAATGGATATTGACCTAAAGAAAACTGTTTCTGTTACAACAGACGATGCACCGAACGAGGTGCGGAAAAACATTGGTTTTATTCAATGCCTTAAGCAAAATATTCAACGTCCTCTAATTGGATTTCATTGTATAATACACTAGGAAGTTTTATCAACTTATTTATTGATATAAATTTTTTGACTTAGACCTTTATTGTTTGCTCTTCACTTGTAAAAGTAGAAGTTGTGAAATGAAGTCTTGAATTTTGTAAAAAGCCTTTAAAAGCGAGAACAAAAAAGTAGTCTTTGACCTCCCTCCTCTTTTTCAAGTGATGCCACTGACCTGGTGACCCACGAACTTGTACCAAAAATATATTGAACAAAATTTGACCCACTACTCAAAAAGGTTCGCCATCTCTGATATAGACTAAACTCTTAATAATCTAGTTTGCTTGTGTAGACTAGATTTGACTTTCATAAAATTCAGTTCATTTACAAATATTTAATATTTGTACCGAATTATTGATTATTGCTAAAACTGCAAATTAAATATAAAATATTATTTTGTTTACAAAGACGACACTTTGCAAAAATATTAATGAATAAAAAATATCTATGTCGATATCATCTAGAAAGAGATAATATGAATTTCGATCAGAAATTTTAAGAAAATAAAAACGGAACATCTAAATTTAAAAAGCACTCAATTTAAAGAGATTATTAGATAGGCAAGATAAGTTTTAGGCTCAAAAATACCCCTTGTTTTAGTAATATGAGAAGCGATTCTATTAGGTAAACAGCAAATTGTTGGTTTCTTGGCATTGGTGTGCAAAAAATGTAACCAAATCGTGTCGAAACGAGCGTGATCAATAAAGTGAGTTCGAACACGATTCAGAACGTTTTTTTTTAGAGCAAAAATTTCGGAAATTCAGTGGAAATTGTGCGGAAAGTTTTTGAGATTGTTGTACAACGTCTTGTGACATTTCTGCTTTAGTGGGTCAATTTTTGCATTTATTAACTAGACTTACAAGGGGATCCCCTGGACGCGTCATCACCAATTTGGCCCAAATTTACAGTATATGTAGGGCTTGCCTATAAATAAAAGTGACGCAAGCGGGAGGGCCAGATGGCCAAGCGTTAAAAAAATAACTCACTTTTTACGCGGACCGGTAAATTACCGACAACTCATAAGCCTACCTCATAAGCTATGTTAGCGTAAATTTCAATGGCCAGTTAGCGCATCGGTAAGAGCTCGGCTTTATAGTAGGAGGATCGCTGGTTCGATTCCCCGTGGGGACGCTTTTTTTTTTCTTACAATTTTCAAAATGACTTTCTTTAATTGTTATTATTATTTATTATTGTTTAACTTTCTAATTGTAATTATTAATTTGTCAATTTTATTATTTTTAATTAAGAAATGCGGCTTTTGTAACGTGTGCAAGGTGCCGACACAATTACTGTTTCCCTTGTTTTTACAATAATTATCACCCCAGCACATGTGATTACCTGTACAATAAAAAAATATCTAATTTTATATACCAATTCCTCGTTTACGCTTTAATTACAATACCTCTGGAAATACCTTTGTAAAATTATAAGTAAGAATACTACATTATGAATGGTAACTACGGTTCATTTGTGGCGCAAGTATCGAAAAAATAAAATAAAGAATAATAACAATAATAGTAATAATAAAAGAAAGCAATTTTATGAATAAACCGTTGAAGTTACAAATAAAGAAACAAATAATAAATATTAGTTAAACAATAATAAATAATAATAATAATTAAAGAAAGTCATTTTAAGCGATCCTCGTACTATAAAGGCGAGCTCTTACCGATGTGCTAACCGGCCATTATAATTGATGCTAACATAGCGGGCTTATGAGTTGTCGGTAACTTACCGGTCCGCGTAAGAAGTGAGTTATTTTTTTAAGGCTTGGCCATCTGGCCCTCCCGCTTGCGTCAATTTCATTTATAGTCAAGCCCTACATATACTGTAAATTTGGACCAAATCGGTGATGACGCGTCCGGGCGGTCCCCTTGTTAAAGAAAATGTGTAAAATTTCAATAAAAGAGGATTTCGGGTTTTTATTCTTTGTAAAATTTTGTTAAAATTTATTAGAAGTTTCAAAAATTTGGCGAAAATTGATTAAACTGGGAATGTGTTACGACATAACTTCAATGGAAACTCGTTAAACTTAGGGGAAATTTGTGGAAAAATATTGGATTTTGATCCTGTTTATCTGTTTTTTGTTTTCTTCAGAAATTCAAAAACTTTTGAAAACCAATGAGAAATTTAAGTAAAATGTTAAAAAACGCTAATAAAATTTATTGAAAACCGAAATTGGAAAATCTAATAGGAACCTAATAAGATTGTGTAAATTGAATGCGGGAATTGGTTGTAAAAAGAAAGTCGTACTTACATTTACCATACAATGTGTACATATACCGGTAAATGTGTATACTTACCTACGTACTTTTAACGTAACATAAAAAATGGTTACTTACGAATTAACGCCACCGCATCACGAGGTCGCGCCACCGCGCACTATGTGGTCTGCATTTTTCTGCTCTAATACAACCTAATCTATCCCTAATTCAATATTTTTTTCTTATTTCGGATATATAATAACCTAATCTATCCATCCATTTTGTTCAAATCTGTAGCTGCGGTGGCGTTAGTACGTAAGTACCAAAAATGTAACGTGAATTCGAAATTGTTTCAAGTAGTTAAGTAACGTAATCGCAGTAAAATCATTTTCTTTATGGATTATAAAGAAATGCTATTGTTTGCAATAAATCCTTTAGAATTAATATTACATAAATAATACATCTTTTAGAAATATATACAGATTTGTAAAAATTAGATTCATACGAGGTGATAATAATTGCGGTTGTAAAATAATCTGTAGAAAAGTATTTTTATTTAAAGTTGTAATGACAAAAACAAACAAAACTAATATGATTGGTCGTAATTAGTCAAACAAATTATTATTTGTTTTAATTAATAAACTTTGCAATATTATTTAAAATGACATGTTTCTATAAACAATAGGAAAGATTATAAATTTAATTTGAACTTATACAAATTGCAATGAAATGTATTATTTTTGTTTAGAACCAAAATATTATGTTATGCTCCGACAAGCGTAAGCTCGCTTAATACAATTGCTTCCCATTTTAATTCTCCCATGTTTAATTATGTAGTTCCAGAAACAAGAATTGTTCATATTAAATCCTAGATAAATAACAAGTGTTGTTACAGGTCTTCCGTTCCGTAAGTTTTTTTTATCTACGACCACTATTGTAAATGCCCATTATTGTACAGTTCGTGGACTATGTAAATACATCATAACACACACGTATGTAACAGTCCGCGATTAATGATAAGTTATGATTGATATCACACACGTGCGTTTGGTTTACGTTTCGTTGATTGGTTGAGAGCTGCTATTACGTGCTCATACGTTCGGCGCTCCCCGTGCCACAATACAAACTAACGGAAATTGACATTGCGTATATTGGGTTGCCTATTTCTATGAACACTCTTATTCCAGATTAACCCAAGTAAGTACTAAATAATTAGGTATGTACCCAATAAGAATGTATTTCTTTTCATTTAATTCAAGTTATATAATGTCGAGTAATAGTTATGTAGGAAAATACAACTGTTTGTTTATTATAATGTTAAATAATGATGATTAAATAAACATAACCTAATAAGAAATAAATTTGTTACATCAAACATATTTTTCTTATTAAACAGAAACAAATTACTGTGGTCGTAAATAAAGTATATTACATAACTCGAGTTGTAAGGCAATTACGTACTCGCGGAAATACGAGCTCCCCGTTACGCGGGTCGTGCGTAACTGTTCCGCTCGTACGTAATATGTTTCTTACAACTCTTGTTACGTAATGTACTATTACATTGTCACCACGGATAAATTTCCGAATTCAAAATTTTATCTCATAAATGTTGCGATAATTTCAGTTAAAACTGAAATAATACCAAGTTTCTTGTAGATCATTAAGTTATTTTCTGCAAATTATAAATAGTCATCTAACTATTAGTCGACGATAATTAACATTTTTTTCACGCAATTTCATTTAGCGCGAGTTTCAACTTGCTTTACGATTATCGCAGATTTGTCCTGAAACAGAACATAATGTGAAATTATTGAACAAGACTGTTTCATATCATTAAAGTAACCTAAAGTTTCATTTAATACTTGTAGTTTTAAGCATTCCAGTTTGGAAACTAAATATTAACTAGAACGGCGGTCTATTTGCTCTGCAGACAAAAGAAGCGCAAATTCGAAAACAAATTTTAATTATGGAAAAAGATTTTCGAGCGTGCACTGCGTACAAGTACCTGAAACGGAGAAGAGAAGGTTTCAAACCCCAAACAAGTTTATGGAGAGACGAAACGGGAAAAATCATACGTAAAAGTAAAAGTACTTCAAAATGTTGCTAAATCCGCGCACTACGGATAGTAGAACGTAAACTATAGCTGAGTAACACCATTAAGACAAGCAGAGCTACTTGCAATGGAGGAAGACAGCGAACACACGCTGGTACCAACTAAAGAAGAAGTAGTAACAGCAATCAACACGCCAAGGGCTAACAAATCTCTAGGCATCGACGAAATACAAAGCGAAATACTTAAACAGGGCGGCGAAAGGCTAACATGCTACCTACACTATCTCCTAATGGAAATATGGAAGAAGGAACAGATCCCGCAAGAATGGAACGAGATCATAATATGCCCGATATACAAGAAAGGGGATAGGATGACAAGCTCAAACCACAGAGGAGTTTCACTGGTGTGCAACGGATACAAAATATTCACGACCATAATTAACTTAAGCATTTGGGCTCAAATATAATAGGAGAGTGCCAAACAGGTTTTAGACCTGGAAGATCGACAGTAGACCAAATACACATCGTTAAACGTACTCTCAGCAAAGCCTGGGAACACAATGTCGACGTATAAAATCTGTTAATCGATTTTAAACAAGCATACGACTCCATGAACACAGACGAGCTATACGTGATACTGACAGAACTGGACAAACCAGAAAAGCTGGTAAGACTTGTCCAACTCACCATGTCAGAATGCACCGCACAGGTGCAAGTGCAGGGAAATTTATCAGAAAGCTTTACATGTGGACAAGGGCTGAAACAAGGCGATGGACTGGCACCGACGCTGTTCAACCTCGCCCTGCAGCATGTAATAAGAAAGACTGGAAGAGGGAGAGACAACTAGCTAATAATCAATTCCGTACAACTCGCAGCTTGAGCGGATGATATTGACATAATGGGACACACAATACGATCCTCAGAAGAAGCTTATACAGCACTAAAATCACCAGCCCAAACAATCGGCCTCCAAATCAACATCGACAAAACAAAGGCGCTA
Source organism: Phosphuga atrata (assembly GCA_944588485.1). Taxonomy (NCBI): domain Eukaryota; kingdom Metazoa; phylum Arthropoda; class Insecta; order Coleoptera; family Silphidae; genus Phosphuga; species Phosphuga atrata. The sequence continues at coordinate 3,537,531 of OX155907.1, forward strand.
GTCCAAAGTAGAACGGGTACACCAAGAATACAAACACAAGGCAACTTGTAACAACTTAACGACTTGTAGTCTGGGCGCAAACATCAATAGCAAAGGCCTGGAAAACCTGAGCCAGAGTATTGATGGCAAATCAAGCGTATATCTCATTGGCGAATGTACTCAAGTAGAATGTTAAAAAAATTAAGGTGTACAAAACCATCATCCGACCAATACTCACGTACGGCGACGAACTGTGGATCCTCACCGTAAGGAACGAAGCAAAAATCGACGAGTTCGAGAGAAGAATATATTAAGAAGGATCATACGACTAGTAGGGGAAAATGAAGAATATAGGAGGCGATACAACAAAGAAGAATATCAGGCGCTGAAAGACCAACCAGTGTTGATATACGTGAAACTGCAGCGCCTCCGGTGGGCAGGCCATATTATAAGAATTCCAGATGGTAGAATGCCCAGAAGAATCCAGAACGATTGAAGGGAGTGGAAGAGGCCGTTAGGAAAAAGATGGGAGAATGAAGTAGACCAGTACGCCAGATGAATCCTTAAACTAGGAAGATGGAAGGAACTGGCCAGGGAGAGAGAGGAATGGAGGAGGAAACTAGGGGAGGCCAAGGCTCAAATTGGGCTGTAGCGCCAGAAGAAGAAGAAGACTTTGTTTTTGCAAAACGTTTGCTATTTATTTGCTTGTTTTGCCGAAATATGTGTTAGTCTGTAAACTATTGGTTAAATTAACAATTAGGCCTACTCTCCACGGAGGTGTCATTTGGCGAACGCATGCAAACTTACCAATGACGAAAGGCGTCATTTGCATCTTGGATACGTCCACGCAATCGTCATACATTCGTCACGCAAACTACAAAACGGTTTATTTTAGCTCTCAAGTTTAGCAACTCGGAAGCACGTTTTTATTTCACTGCCCTTTTTTGGCCCAGTCTAATCTACATTCGTACAGTTCGTGAAATTATAAAAATAATCCCGTCCTAATCGGCCAAAAACAAAATGATCGGCCTGAATGCAAGTTCATAGAATATCTAAACTTAGATATCCTTAGCAGGACAACTGGAATTTACCCTATCATAAAAGGAATCCCTTTTTGGATTTATTTCTTTCAAGTTTAGCGACGTATAAGCACAAATATATCCACATCTAGCCACTGCACGTGTCTTTGCGTCTCGCAGCATGGCTTTTGTAGTGGCAAGCTGCAGCACGAGCTGCATGACGAACGCCTGACGATCCGCAAATGCGACGATGGCGCACCGTGGAGACACTTTCGTCCCTTTCTACGCAAAATGCAAGCCAGCTGCACAAAAGTGTAAAATGACTATGTCTTGCGTATTTCATGCGGCTACGTGGACAGTAGGCCTTATTAAAGATATAATGATAAATTAGAGACACTAGGTGCATATTTCACAAATGAGTTTTATTCAATACTTTATGGATTTCGTGTTCTTAGGCCTTCGTCAGAAGATTACTATGGCTGATTCAACATCTGAAATTAAATTAACAAAGTCTTTTTCATTTGGTACCAAGCTAGTAAGATTAGTTCATGCCAACTATAGGCTAAATAAAACAAGAAGATTCTTCAATCCTCCGGCAACTTGATTCACTCTATCCGAGAGTGCTCAACTTATCTTCAACAACGTTTACTAAGAAAGAGAATCGATTTCTCCAGCAAGGTCTGCCTTCCTCTCCAAGCTTGGTACTAAATGAAAAAGACTTTAAACTTATTAAGTCGAAACAAAGCTTAAATATATAAATATACTCAACCTTCCCGGAGCGCTATAATACTAATGAGTCTTTCTAGGACTACCAAGAACGAATCTCGTGTGAAATTTGTCAGTTATTTTGACAAATTTCACACGAGATTTGTTTTTGATAGTTTTAAAAAGACTCATTAGTATTATAAAGCTCCGAAAAGGTTGAGTATATTTATATATTCAAGCTTTGTTCCGACTTTATTAAGTTTATATGATTATCTATAATGTTGTATGGTTTTACCAATTCAAAATGTATCATTTATATCAAAAACCTGCTAAGTTCATGTCTATCTCGTAAAATGTCAAAATTAAAAACACCCAACCCTAATCATCACATGGGTTTTCAAGTGAGTGGTTTACAAATTGTTGTTCATGGAAGCAAAGCTGTGCTGATGAGAGATAAATCTCGAAACGCGTCCACAGATGGCTATCCACTTAAAGTATCGGAAAGACATGATCTTGAAGACAATGTTATTTTTATGGTTTTTGTTGAGTGCCACGAAGGTGGACTGAAAGCTATAAAATAACTGACAAATTTCACACGAGATTTGTATTTGGTAGTCCTAAAAAGACTCATTAGTATTATAGAGCTCCGGAAAGGTTGAGTATATTGAGTTGAGAAAGGTTGAGTTTTATATATTCAAGCTTTGTTCCGACTTTATTAAGTTTATATGATTATCTATAATGTTGTATGGTTTTTCCAATTCAGCAAAAGACTTTGTTAATTTAATTGCAGATGTTGAATTAACCATTGTCTATGAAGGTCATTACTTCTCTTAATTTGTCGCCGTTTATTTAAAATGTATTTATACGAATTTCATTGAAATTGGAAAATATGCTAAGTCACAATTTTTTATTCGAAAAATCATTTTTCGAGTTATGAAAACGTTTCTAAGGGAAATGTATTCTTTGAATTGTAATAATCGCAATGTAAAATGTTTTTAGAAGAATCATATACCGAACAGCGTAAGCTCGTCTAATGCAATTATTTTCCCATTTTAATTGCAATTATAATTTACGAAATTCCAGAAACAATAATTGTTTGTATCAAATGCTAGAGAAATAACAGGTGTTTGTGACATATGCGTTTCCGCTGCAATTGAATATCTTGTCGAATCTTTATGTCGAACGAACTCGTGTGGAATAACAGGGAAGGATTATTTTAAACTAGAAATTTGTTTACAGACTCATAAGCTGTTGCAAATAATAAATATTTCCCCCGTCCTTTATATCGACGCGAAATGTGGAGTTTTGTTTTGATGTATTCTCGCTTTGATTTTTAATTGCAATTATAAATTCACGGAAATAACATTTGTTTTTTTGTTATTATTCCTAGATCAACAAGCAAACATATTTATTTAGATTCGGTGAGTTTTCTAAGGATTTTTCGCGCAGCGAAAATTATATTAACACGTTTTTATTACTTGTCAGTTCCCTTATCCGATTCTTGTCTGTTGGGATGGATTTTATTAATCTATTTTAAACTAACTTCCCGATGAGCTAGAGACTTGGAACTTTAAACATAGCTCAGAATTGGGTTACTGGATGCAATGATTTAATACCTTAGACACCTAGTTTTGCTTTAATTAAGTATTCCATATTACATGTAATCCATATTAAATGTAATTATATATGTTGGGGACCTTATTTGTGAGTTATTGATCATAATCATCCGGATTACTTAAAAAGAGAGTTGAAGATGAATGCGTGGTAAGCAGAATAGAGCCCAGTTGACCAAACAATGCATCGGTTGCAATTTCATACACACAAGACTACAAAACATATATAAAATAAGCTATTTAAAAACCAAGTTTTTATTAAAATATAATACAAAGGCTGAAATTTTTTTTCTGCGGTAACTATGAATAAAAGCATGTAGTAGCATATATAAAGATGTTTAGTGTTTAGAGTCAACACGGAAAAAATTATATTCTCTTTTTGATGATTTTAATAAAATCGTGGTTTTTAAAACCTGTATCACTTCTCTTGATAATAATTAAAAATATAACAAAACATAAAACAAATTATTACAAAACTAGCAATTGTAATTTAATTAATTATTAGAATTCAATTTTGGTCGACGGATTAGTATTCTTTTATACGTTTTCTTTGGCACATACTTTAAACACATGCTGTGCAAACACATTTACTGAATTTATAATTATTCCCATTATTTTTTCAATCAATTTTTAGTCCTCAATCAGATTTTGGATTAATAGACCTTTTCATATTTCAATTTTTTTTGTGCGGTTGTGTCAATTTTCATATTCTTGCCTTTCAAACTTGGCGGATGCGCATGCGCTTAACTAACCGTAAAAAGTTCTATTTCCGACATGCCAAGATGTTTTTCATTATAGTATATTGTAAACGTTTATGGCAAAAAAGGTTTATATTTTCCCGAAACAAAACGATAACGGACTACCAAAGAATACATACGTCCTTGCATATTATTTCTTCTTCAATTTGTTTTTAACGCAATTTTGTTTCAGAAAATTTGTCCGTCAGTACACAATTACCTTCTGTTGGTGTGGAAACGACCTGTTGAATTCGAGAACGATGCTTTGAAATCACTTGTTGAATGCAATTCAATATTGACCCTGTAATAAATAACTGATATTGTGAGTTGGTCGACAGTACACACCAAGCCTTTGTTAATTTGGAAAGGGATGCAAAGCGTTTCAAAGTTCTATATCTGGATGGATGTGACTGTGTAGTAAAAACAAAAATATATTCGACAAAATTAGCATTGTCCTAGGTTTTAGACATAATCCTACCTTATTTAACATAACCTGTTCTCGCATTATTTGAAAAAGTCTTTTTATTATGTATCGGGTATTCCAATAAGAGGTTTCATTTTGATGTGTACAAAAAACAGCCATTGCAATTAATTCAAGCCAGCTGGCATCTTCAACCTTTAATCAAACAAAATATTGCTCTAATTGTAACACATTTCAGCAATATTCCCTACGCAATTGAGACCCTAGAAACAAAAAACCTTCCTCTGTACAAGTCCTTGAAAATATTGGAAAAAACGAAAGGTTCGTGGCAAATTAAATGCTGTTCTCTATAAAAACCCAGGTCTTAAGGAATAAAGAAAGTAAATGCATTTATAAAAGACATCGACCAAAATCTGCCTGAAGAGGTTTTTGCAGAAATGGAAGTTCTGTCCAGTAACGTCGGTTGACGTAGAGAGGTCACTTTCAGCCTACAAATTAATATTAAGTGACAAACGTCACAAGTTTGCTCAAGAAAATCTAGAATAATATATTATTTGGATTGGATTTATGGAATTTTCACCATGCGTTCAAGTTTAGAAAACTACGAGCGTAGCGAGGAGCGTCATGAAAAATCGCGCTTACTGAACTCGTCCTTTAATATCCTATTTTCTATTTTGCGTCTGTTATGGACTCATAACAGCACTCATATGCGTGCGGTTATGGCTCGCCGAGTGCTGTTATTACCATAAATTAATTAAATTTGTGTATTCGCGATTTCCACACATCACATAACCTCAAAAATATCTTGCCGAAAATTTTACACTCGGTGAGCCATAACCGCAGACATATGAGTGCTGTTATGAGTCCATTACAGACGCAAAATAGAAAAAAATATTTAATTGTATATTGTCACAAGAACTACAACTGTATATGTAATGTACGAAAAATAAGTAAATTCCGATAATAAATGGTATTTTGATTGAACATATTTTGTGCATATTTCGTCCATTTTTTGTGCATATATCGCCCATTTTAGTGCTTATTGGCATGCATATTTTGGAATTTTTATAGTGCATATAATCCGATGTCTAGTCATTAATAATGGAAAACAATATTAACCCGATGGCCGCCACGGTTACGCTGGCATGAAAATATTTTTTTCATGAAATTTTCCATTATAAATTCGCACATAAGCGGCTGTATTTCCTCGATAACTTCCACCTTTGAGGTCTTGAATCGATTGTGGGCCATTGGCAGTCCAGAGGTGTTAAATCACAAGACCTCGGTGGCCATTTGTGATCGCTTCTTCGAGAAATCACCCGGTCAGGGAACTTTTCACGCAAAAGAGCAATGGTATCGTTCCACATCAATATCTTCCAATAGACCTTTTCATGGTTGAATTTTTCTTGTGCGCATGCGTCAATTTTCGCCATGCGCGTCAAAAAAGTGCCCGAATTTTTTTGACGGATAACCAGTGAAAATAATAAAATGTGCACGAAACTTACAACATATTTCCACCTTTAAAACATTGCGGACGCGCATGCGCTTTACTAACCGTAAAAAGTTTATTCCGGCCATATAAAATAATTAATTATCGTTCGATAGTTGATAAATAATTCATCGTAATAGATGCTCCAGCCTCATTTTAGGAAAAGTAAAATCCAGTGACCAAAACCGCACCAAACAGTCACACGTTGAGGCTGGAGAGGCTTTTAAATAATAATTCTAGGGTTTTCAGAGCCCCAAATTCGAAAATGGGCCTCATCACTCAAGATGATTTTTTGATTAGACTTCGGAGAAGTTTGATGCATTTCAAGGATCCAATCAGCAAAGACACGACGTTGTTGATGGTCGGTAGGTGTAAGTTTTTGTGTTAACTGAACTTTAAAAACCTTAAGACCTAAGTCTTTATGCAAAGTACGGTGTAATTTTGATTATGAAATGCCCAATTCCAATTATCGACGAGAAATGGACAAACTGGGTTTTCCTCAACACTGTGAGCTACAACAGCAATATTCTCAGTTGTTCTTGAGCGACGTGTACGAGTTCGGTTCTTCGCATCACTAACTTTTCCCAACCGCTCAAACTTTTCCACCAGTTTCACAATTGCCGAGAAGGTGCTTCACGACGACCCAACAATGCTTTAGTTTTGCCATCTTTTTACGATTGAATGAGTTGCTGAAGCGTATAACGTTCCATTTTTATTAATGGCGTAGTTTTTACTTGTCATATGTCAAGTAGTTACAGATTGACTCAAGACAACTGTTAAAATGGCGGGCTATTGAAAATGAAACCTCTTATTGGAAGACCATATAGTAAATAGACCACGGAAGGAGGCAGACGTGTTGTCGGTCGTATAACACGTAATATACAAATCGGACGTCGCCTGTCAGGCTTCATATCTCTAGTTGGCATGCAATAAATTTTTTTAATTTATATATTTTGTAGTACAAAATGATAGAAAACGGTAATAAACGTCAAAATGTCCGAAAACAAGTTCATTTGAGCCATCAAAAAGAAAAATAATTCATAGGAAAGTCAGATCAGAGAAAGAATTCACTAGCGTTGGGAGCGTGATGAATGTTAGGTTTTTTGAACCACTGATAAAATTCCTATTTTTGTCGTGTTTATACATGTCGTTAGATGTGACTATTATTATCGCTAATTTATTAATTCTATTGTTTCTCATGTTTTGTTGTGTCATATTCACCGTTCGATATGCAAATTATATAATGTTTGTCCCACAAATCAATTAAAAACAAAATAATAGTAATTTATTATACAAGCAGATAAAATAAAATCACGAATTTAAATCCTCTTGCGCTCGAGGACTCAACAATCCGCTCGTTAAAACTTTATATTATTCGCGAGTGTAATACAAATTTTTATACAATTTTGCTTTTCATTTAGCAAGTTAAGTCCCATTTTCCGTGTTTTTTACGAGAAGCATATCCGGCCATGATTGTGTTGTAATGACAACTATAAACTTGTTGATTGATATGTTAAAATTTTGTTTAATGTTTGTGTTTAACCAATTTGTGTTTTATGAACCATAAATGGATATATATATATATATATATATATATATATATATATATATCCGAAGAATTATTGTTAGATGACGCAATTGGGGAAAGATTACTCTCGCAGAAATAAAGAGATTTATAAAAAAAATGTATAATAAATTTTATTTATGACCACTATTGTAAATGCCCATTATTGTACAGTTCGTGGACTATGCAAATACATCATAACAAGCACGTTTGTAATAGTCCGCGATTAATGAAAAGTTATGAATGATAACACACACGTGCGTATGGTTTACGATTCGTTGATTGATTGATAGCTGCTATTACGTGCTCACACGTTCAGCGCCTCCCGTGCCACAATTCATACTAACGTAAATTGACATTGCGTACATAGGGTTGCCTATATATATATATATATATATATATATATATATATATATATATATATATATATATATATATACATATTTATATATATATATATATATATATATATATATATATATATATATATATATATATATATATATATATATATATATATATATATATATATATGCGCATTATTCCAGTTTAACCCAAATAACTAAATAATAAGGTAGGTAACCATTAGGTAACCATTGAGAATGTATTTCTTTGCATTTCTGTTTAACAACTGTTTATTATAATGTTAAATAATGATAATTAAATAAACATAATCTAATAAAAAATAAATTTGTTACATCAAACATATTTTTTTTATTGAATAGAAACATATTAGTGTGGTCGTACATAAATTATAGTACATAACTCGAGTTGTAGGGCAATTACCTACTCGTGGAATTACGCACTCCCTGCTACGCGGGTCGCGTAATAAGCTTCTTACGACTCTCATTACGTAATTTACTATTGTGATTTGCGATCAGAAAAGAACATCAGCGAAGTCAACGTTTAGGGTTATGTTTACGGAGTCCGTAAGTGAGTTCTTTTCCGAGGTCAGTCCATGGATACTTTTATTTCACTTGTGAAATAAAATTTTTATTTCACAAGTGAACAAACCACAGTTTTATTGATCCTTATCCAAGGCGTTAAAATCGACGTCGAAAGGCTAAATCACCTCATGTTTGCAGACGACTTCGTGCAAGTAGCAGAGAAAAACCAACTTACTTCAGACATCCACAACGCAACCTAGCGGATTGGTCTAAAAATAAATTTAAAAAAAACACAGTACAGTATAATCTTGATAATCCGGCGGATGGTTAATCGGACACGTTCAGTAATCCGGCACTCTGAGGAAACACGTGTCTTTTCTTTACGCTGCCCCGTGCCGGATATAAACCACGCCCACAGAAAAATTAAAGTCAAAAACATCATCCAGTGTTATTGGTGAAAGGTTTGGCCAGCACACCCTGCTTTTAACTTTGAAAACTTGATTGAAGATTTTGTCCAAGCTAACTCCACTCTACAATCGTCTTACTATCCGTTCTAAGTTTGTTCATATATTTTTGTTAATTTTTTGTTAAATTGTTATTGTTTTCTTTTAATCCCAATAATTCGGAATTTTTTGATAATCTGGCGGTTGTTTGGTCCCATATGTGTCGGAATATCAAGATTATACTGTATATGACGAACAGTGTGGATCTTGCAGAAGACTTAACAATTGGCAACAATAATGTCGAGAAAACGGACACCTAAGTACTTGGGAAAAACAATAACCGTAGGTAGAGCCAATCAGATACTTGAGGTAAATGAGAAAGGGTATTACTTGGGCTGCTATCGCCAAACTAAAAGATATATTAAGTCTAGACATACCGCTTAGCCTTAAAACAGAAATATATAACCAAGGCATCCTTATAAACATGGGCTCTCAAGAACAGCATATTGAAGAAGCTAGGTGTGCAGCAAAGAGCTATATTGGGGATATCGTTGAGACTCCGTAAGACCAATAAGTGGATTAGAGAGCAGACAATCGTGCAGGACCTCACCAAACATATTGCTACCCTGAAATGGAATTGGAATGCGAGACGCCCATTAACAAGATGAAGTGGCGATATAATACTTCACGCAGGGCTAAACTAGTACCAAACAGCACAAAACCTTGAAAAATCGAAGGTGACACGGGAGGCCTATAGCCAGTGGGTAGAACACATCTAGGAATTACACATTACTTTATAAGCCAAAATTGAATAAATAAATGAAATCGGTGGGTCCAATTAATATTTATTAATATTATTCCAAATAAAGGAAATATTATAATATTATTCCAAATAAAGTTTGTTGAAACCGCTTTTGTTAAATTTTTCTTTATTAACTAATCGGACATTGTCAGTGCCTTGTTTCTGTGAAAATTATGTAGCAGGTAAATGCATATTTTGTTTGGGAAGTCTATTATATTCAATTTTGTTGATAATGGATTCTAGGAGCCTGAACACTGGTATAACGAACAAAAAATATTTACTATGGAAACTGTGCTTTGTAAAAATGCAGAAACGAATTATTTTATAACGGGAAACGATTGTGGAAATTGTTGGCAAGGAGGAATTCTACGAGGAAGGAAGAAAACTACGTTATTAAACGAAAAATATGATTTTGGGAAGCTATTAAGTTTATTGGAAATATGAAGTGGACAAGACATTCAATTTTGAGTTTACCAGGAAAATTTTACTTAATTTGTTAAGTAGTACAAATATCTTTATATTTTCTTTGAAGAACAAACTTTGATTCAAAAAATATTTTTGTCTTGTTTTACCTTGTTGAGATTTAAGATGCGAACACATTATTACATCAGATGTATTAAACAAACATCAACAATAGTAGCATGATATATGGAAGCTTAGTGCACAATACCACATAGATGGTACAAAAACAAAGGAAGGTAGAGGAGCAGAAGCGTTTGGAACAAATACTTCTGATCGATAGGAAGCTAACGAAGTACCTACCAGATGTACATGCAATCTAATGGTGTGCACGGATAACTTCGACAGGAAATAATGCAAGATACGCATTGCTACTAGGTAGTTATTAACGCAGTAAAATCATATGCCATTAGATCTAAAATAGTTTGGGACTCTCAGGGAATCGACAATACAAATCGACCTATCAAATTGTTGCCAACGATCCCACACCAAACATTAATTGAAAATCTGTGTTGATAACCTCTTCCACGTATTGCATGCGTATTTTCTTCATCCCACAAGTGTATGCTATCGAGCATTCCTTTCCTTGTAGCCGCAGGCTCATCGGTAAAAAGTATCAATTCTGGAAACCGTTCATTATGTTGTGTGCCGTTCAAGTTTAAAAGGCGGGAATATTAAAGTTTCGGGCACATTTTGATAATTTCAGTGGTTATACGTCAAAAAAAGTGCCCGAAAACTTAGCGGAAATTGATGCATACGCATAAAAAAATCTCAACTATGAAAAGGTATATTCAGTGACTGGACTTTGTGAATTCTAAAAGGGTGTAAGAGCTGCTCGCGAAGAACTCGCCACACTATTGAAGCACTGGTTCCAAGTCCGTGTGCTGCAGTTCGAAAACTAGTTCTCGGATTATTAATAACATCTAAGACATTTTCCTCAAATGCCCCAGCACGAACCGTTCTATCACGTCCTATATCTGTCATAGAACTCTCAAATTTTCCGCGTTCTCGAAGTCGTCGATAAATTGCTGCAAAAGTTATATGATGAGGCTGCTACCTATTCGGAAAACGTTCTCCATAAATCCTTGCAGCTGTTCGGCCGTTGCCGTTAGCAGCACCATAAGCTAAGTGCATATCTGCTAGTTCTTGGAAAGAATACATTTTTGAAACACTATTGGGTTGATTTATGAGCACAACACACAATTTTCAATAAACTAAAAATGGATATATGATTTTCGAAAAGCAATAGTACATTGATTGATTTTTGTTTGGATTTTATCGCAACGGGAAAGAAGCACCGATTATTTTTTGGTACAAATTGGTTTTTCGTTTTTTTTTTGTCGGGTATCTCGCTGACTGACCATCTGACAACTGACCCCATATGTATTAAGAGTTTTATGTTTATTTTTGAACATCATATCAATATCAGCCCGGAAAGTTTGTCGGTGGAGTTTTCAAACACCCGATATAAGAAAGAATATTTTTTAGTTAAGTTGATTAATTACGAGGAGATTTCTTGGAAAATAATCGTGTGAAATGCGAAAGCTCTTTACTAAAATACAAAAGCTCTTATACATACATGCAAATAATTGCGCTAGCACGAGTTTAGCAAAATTCGGTTGGAAAGGTTTATTATATGTTTTGTGGAACGCAGTTTGATAATTTTCCGTGTTTAATCCCGAATTAAACACGGAGTGCCATTAATATTGATAAGTAATTCGAAACAAAATATTTGTTTTACGTATTGTGTTTTTGATACTGAAATAAAATTTGGGAAATTAGAATTCCAATCGATTGGTGCATATTAATTAGTTCATGTTTCTGTTGTTGCGTTTGCAAATTCCACTTTTATGTAACATTCGCATCAAATTTCTGACTAATTTATTTGTTGGCGATTCTAATTTCAATTATTTCAAAATCAATTTTTACAAATTAATAAACATCATACATTTACGCAGAATTTCGTTTCATAACAATTTTTTAAAAAAATACAAATTTTGTTACAAAAAATGTATCAAATCAATTTTAAGGAAAATAAATTCAGTTTAAAATTACCTGTTATATTAAGCAAACAAACCAAATTATTGCTTTCGTTATAAACAAATATTTGCTACGTTGCTCCAGTTTGAAAGTTTGGAAAACTGAAATCCTAACCATCATTTTCCACTCATTGCTTTTAGTTTTACCTGAAAATAATAACAAAGAATTACAATATTTTCAATAATTATTAGTTATATTAGTTAAATTTTCCTCAAATAAAGTTTCTTAATCCTAGAAGAACCATAAAATGTCGTTCATTTATTGGTTTCATTGATCAAAATTGCTTTTGCCGCTTGCTTGTGTTTATGCGAGCAGTGAAAGTATAAACATTTGACAAATAGTATTCAATTAGTTTAAAACAGATTACACGTGACCTTTAATATAGAATTTGTCGATAAATCTTATTAGTTGTGATTTCAAGATGTTGAAACAAATTTGTTTTAGAAATCGACATTTCGCAAAAGTAATATTTATTGTGGAATATATTCGCGTTTTATTTCAATATTCTATACTTAATAGAATTCTATAGAGATTTTCAGGCGAATAGTTACCTACATTTTACCATGTTATTACCACGTTATCTCGCTTTCTTGACTGGCTGTTCTCCTCTCCGTACGGACTGATATTTTCAATCGATTTTAAACTATGAATAGGATGGTTGCGACAGTTACTACGTGGAAATTCATACTAATATTGAATTGAAAAATTCACTATGTTTTTACCACACTTATAATATGTAAAAATGTTATATAACTTATTATTCACAGTTATATAAATTTCTTCACATATCACGACTCGAGTTTCGACTTTTGATGGTCATTTTCAAGTGTCATTTTCAACTTGAAAATGACCGTCCAACGTCGAAACTCGAGTCGTGATATGTGTAGAAATTTATATAACTGTGAATAATAACTTATATAACATTTTTACATATTATAAGTGTGGTAAAATGTGGCGAATTTTTTAATTCAATGATTTTAAACTAACTTCCCGATAAGTTGGATACTTGAAAACTTAAACATAGTTCAGAACTGGATGTAATAATTTAATACTTTAGATACTTAATTTTACTTGAACTAAGTATTTTTAATTAATTTATTTAAGTCAGGGTTAGCTATGGCGCAATGTAGGCAACCCTGTATGGAACACCGAGGTTAGTTGATCAAAAATAATATCGATTACAAGATGTGTAAAGATGAAAAAACTTTTTATACCACGCGTTTTTGTTAAAATGCACTAAGAGGAGAAAATAAGTTGGTATAACCCAATGTCAACCCGGCATTAGGGACTAAAAACGTGGAGCGAGCGCACACTAAGATTACGTCGATATAATTTACAGCTCCACGTTTATATTTATAGTCACTAATGTCAACTTAAATGCGTGGAGGGGCCACTAAGATTACATCGATATAATTTAGCGCTCTAAGCTTTTATTTATAATCATTAATGTCAACACGGAAAAAATAGCTTTCGTTAGAACGTGGTTTTTAAAAATTTATTTTTATATATTTTATTAATAGCTGCAATCAAACAGAAATGCAGAATGAAAAAATACGCAAATGTTCATTTAAATTATTCGCCAGTTAATAGAATTCTACGTAATAGAATTTCTACTTTACCATATCCCATCATTTATCCCATATACCCGTAATTTTAGCATTTCACCCCGGAATCTAACGGAAGAAGCTGAATGTTTGTAGACATAGACATTTATTTTCGCATTACAAATGTGGTCTCAAAAGTCACATATGCCAACATTTGAGCGTTCTTAGATATTCAAGGTCAAAGGTCGCAAAAATAAGTTTTTAGTGAATATCTTGTTTTTTATGCCCCCTGCCGTATTTGCGTTTATTATAAAAGCTGTAGAGAATAAATTTCTCTACAAATATTATCTGAGAACTTTTTTTATTCGTCGAACTGTTTTTGAGATAGAGGACGCAGTGTGTAGCGTTCAGCCATACGTACCTTAGCGGGGTAAGGTAAATCCTGAATCCCAAGGTATTATACCGTTTTTTTTTACATTACATTAACCACAAGCTAAAGAACATTACATTCCTAACTTATGGCATCCACAACGCGAACCACAACCATTCTTGCAGTTGCAGAATATTGAAGTGAGTTTATATGAGAAGTGAGAATATTGAAGTGCGTTGAGTAGTTCATCTGGTGCAGGTGGTAAAAGTTTTGTTACCTTCGCTAGGGTTTCATTTTGCAGTACCCAACCCCATACATGGGGTTGAATTAGAATAGCATTAAAATATATTTAAAATGATGTACTTCATCATTTAATTATTTGTATGTCATAGATAAGTAATATTTGATGAATTTTTGATTTAAAAGAAATATAAATATAAGTATAAGGTATTAAATTGTTATTTAAGTAAAATTTAATAAGTAATTAAGTAAAAAGAAACAGTATAATACATTGGGATTCAGGATTTACCTTGCGCTAAGGTACGTACCTATAGTTGCTTATCAGCGCTCCATACTTTGCTCCCCTTATCTCAAAAACAGATCGACGTATAAAAAAAGGTTTCAGATGACATTTGTAGAGAATTTTATTCTCTACAACTTTTGTAATAACTGCAAATACGATAGGAGGCAGAGAAAACGAGATATCCCAAAAAAACTTATTCTTGCGACTTTTGACCTTGAATATCTAAGGACGCTCACATGTTGGAATATGTGACTTTTGTGATTTTTGTCATTCAAAAATAAAGGTCTATATACAAATTCAGCTTCTTCCGTTAGATTCCGAGATTGACCCCTTTTTTGACGAAAATGACTGAACTACCACGTTATTATTAACTTGTTTTCTTGCCTGTGTGTTCTCCTTTCCGCCCGGAGGAATTTTTTAAATCGATTTTAAACAATCGGGAAGTTTGTTGCTAGAGACTTGAAACTGTAAACATAGCTCAGAACTGGATGACAATGCAATATTTTAATACATTAGAAATATCTAATGTTTTATTTAATTAAGTATTTTTAATTAATTTATATTCCTCGGGGTCAGCAATGACTCAATGTAGGCAATATTGTGTGCTAAGAAGAACCGAAGTTAGCTGATCAAAAATAAAATCGATTAGAGTATATGTAAAGACTTGTATATAGACTTTTAGTATAATGCACTAAAATGCAAGAAAATAATTTTGTTCCGAGTTGACATTGGTGACTGAAAGCGTGAAGCACCCGTTTTGATTACGTCAATATAATTTATAGTCCATGCTTATATTTAAATAAGCTCCACGCTTATATTTATAGCCACTAATATCAAAATGGAAAAAATATGTTTTCCTTTTTAGTGCGTTTTGATAAAAACGTGGTTAGAATTGGTAAAACCATCATTAGATATTACATCTCATCCTTTGTTATAGATAATCATACAAACTTAAAACAATTGGAACGTATCTATGAATATATAAATATATAAACAAATTCAACCTTTCCGGAGCTATATATAACAATTTCAGAGTATTTTTAAGACTACCAAAACAAATATTTCACATGAGATTTGTTTTGGTAGTCCTAAAAAGACTCAGTAACTGTTATAGAGATCCGGAAAAGTTGCATATATTTATATATTCAGGCTGCGTTCCGATTGTTTTAAAAAAGTGGTTTTTAGATTTTTTTTATCTATTTCAATAATAACTACTGAGTATATCTCTGAGTATTTCAAGTCTCAATTGTCTCAATTGTTTGCCAATAATATACATGAAGTGTAACAATTGAATTTCTTTTGTTGAAATGTCCATTAAATTTTAATATCCTTAAAAGCGAGTTTGTTAATCATGAAGTTGATTAACAAAATAAAGATTCGACTGATTTGTGTAGTCCCACAACGCGGCATCCTGCCTAAGTTCTGTTAAAATCTCTTAAAATATAAAATATAATAAAAATTGGAATATAATATGTAAATGTTTGATTGGAGATTTAATTCTTTGTTATAATTAATTAAATATATAATGAGTTACCGGAATTAGGTTCTACGAAGTAGAATATCCAATTAAATTTGCAAGCATGCACAGTGTCAACTTATATTTAATTTACAATTCTGAATTAATATTAGATAACTCACTATACATACATCTATTTTACACAAAATGAAAACAAAAATAAGTTTATAGATTATTTGATTAAAACTAATTTTGTGATTTGTTTCATGTGATATTATGACTATTTATATATATGTTTATTTATGACTATAGTTTCACCAACACATTGGCATGTTAAGATTAACACGAGTTAATCTTAACTACGAGTTTCTGAAGAATCTGAAGATGCGACTGTGTTGGTGAAATTATAATCATAAATAAACAATCACATGGAACAAATCACAAATTCAGTTTTATTCAAATAATTTAAAATGTCGTTTCATATAGTTAAGGCTAAAACAATTAACTCTAAGTTTATAGATATTGAAATTATTCTGTTTGCCAATATCTGATTTTTTAAAATATACTTTGTAAGTTACATCATTGCTCCGCTCCGTAAATTTGCCAACTCTGAAAAGTGCTTAAATTCCTAATACGGTATATAGAGTTGTTGTTTATTCAGCATTTTATTTCGTTTGAAATGACAGAATGTGAGAATTTCTGTTTTTTTTTTCATTAGTTAACAAAAATCTTTTTTATGCAGGAAAATAGAATAGGATTCCTTGTGCTCGTTTTATATAAATATTTTGCAATTTTGGTCCAATATTAATTTGTTTGAAAGTCCAGTGAAATAAATGAGACACGTTGTGTTTGCATTGTGATATCCTTCATCTTGTCGAAGTGATCTAAAAAATAGGATTAGTCATCTGTTTTTCAATAATAATTAATGTGGTTATGTAAGTCAAAAAATGTTTGCTGAATGGGATAAATTAGCGTTGTACCTATTTTGGTATTTGAAGGTTGAAATATTTTTCTTCTGTCATTTGAAATAAGTTGCGTTCGTTGTTAAAGTAGAAGAAAGATTAAGAAAAGATATTTGGTGTAGGGTGTCGCATACGATTAATATTACATATTTCTTTAACACTTATTCGTTGAAATTATGATAGTAATTTAGTCACCATAACACTGTTTTATTTCTGTGCACTGTAGCATGTTAACATTGAGCTAGTTTAAAAATGATTTGGTTTTCGAGCGTGTTGAAAAAATGTTCACTGAAAGATGTTGAAGGTGTTGATATGATTTTGTATATTACAAGTTGTGTTTTATTTTTCAACAGATTTGTGACAGTTGGATCAGTGCGATATGGAGTACGTCTTGGCGCCGTGTCTCCGCCGCCGCCAGGAGCTGGGCCACGTTACCGCTCCCAATGTTGCTGGCCTTCCACTCCTGGCCCCGTCCCCGTCTCCCGGATCCCGCTGCTCACCACGTCACCTATTAATAGCCGCGATATATTTAGTTGCGTAAATAGAGTGAGGATGGCCGAGGATGCTACGTCAGAGCTGCCCGAGCAAGCGACAGTGCGCGACCAACTTCTAAACTCTACAAAGTCCTTGTTAAAGACACAATTAAGGCGACGGGCCTTCGTACGATCTCAAGTTTACGATCGTCTTTGCGAGTGCGGTGACGGTGAGGGGGCGGATATAGCAAACACCCTGGATCGGCTCCCAAGATTCCGCTTCGGCGGCAACCGCGGCACCACCAGCAAAGTAAGGGAGAGAGACAAGAGAGACAACGAGTTGCGACTAAGAGAACTTACTGACCGATTGAAAAGGGGACCAATTCCACCTCCACGCACCAGGCACATGCCGCCACGTACCCCACCAACACCACAAACCCCCCAAGTCATCACGCCAGAATCACCACCCCCGTCAACACCGGATGAGGAAAATACACGAACAATCCCACATCGCAGCGCCTCATTCTCACAAGTGGACTATTCCACACACGACAAGAAGTATGTCAGACGTCGCTTACAAGGCGCATCTGAAAACACAAACGTTCTCTCCGACGATTCTATCAGTGGGGCGGCATTAACATTACCACGTACAAAAAGTTCATCCGCGGCACGTTCCTTAAGTTCCAACGACAAACCGTCTCCTCAACTGTCAATAGATCCCTCCGACTTAAACAGTATTTGTGAAATGATCTATCTGGGATGTAAAGATCCCAAAAAACAATCAACAGAATCCACCGAACAAACTTTAAGTGACACATTACCCGAATGCGTAGTTCGTAACACATCAACAAACACAGAAAAGGATACAACAAATGCTCAAGAAAAAAAGAGAGATAAATCTCGCAGAAGAAAAGGCATGTACATTTCCCAATGGCCTAACGCCTACCAATCTTCCGGCGAAGTTCTACCCCAATTCGAAGAATCTTTCACAGACAAACCAAAATCTACCCAACCACCAGAAATACCCAAATTACAAATTAGCCCTGATAAATCCGAAGAAATCTTCTCAACCCCTCAAGAACCTCTAAGTCCAGAAGACGAGCCCCAATCTCTAGACTGGAGACCAACCCTTTCCACCCAAAACTCCGAAGAAAAGGATAACCAAAGTTTGCGAATATCAAAATCCCAACTTCTCCGAGCAGACTCCCTCTCAGAAGGCGAACCGGAACACGATAGACGTTCAGAAGTTGCCTTAATACCTTCCGACGTTTCCGATTGCGAAAGTAGAACGAGCATTGGGAATGACACTTTAAGCCCTCACATTCCAAGACGTTATTCTAAACGTCCGTTGCGAGGACCGTATGGGCAAATGTTGGAGGCTGAAATGAAGAAACCCGAAGCGGGAAGAAAGAACCAATTCTCGAATGATTTAAAGTTTTTAGAAGACTTGTCCACCGGTAGTGGAACGTGTAGTATGGTGTCGTTATCATCAAGCAGTTCTGTTGGTGCCGGTGACCCAAAACCAAAATTCGTAACACGAACTAGAGGAGCTTCAAATCATTCCTTAGACGATTCACAACTTAAAAACAACTTACTAACACCGACTAAACAAGTCACGAAAAGGAAAGTGAGCGTTGATTCCGTTGCTTCTCAAGAACTTGATAATAATAAACTTGTTGTTTCGCATCAAAGGACAACTTCAAGTCCTTCAAAGCTCGAGGGATTTGCGCCAACGGAAGCTTCCAATGAATTACTTGAGCAGCTACTTAGGGGTAGTTCTGAACAACTAGCTGCCGAAGCCAACTTGCAACGAATAAATGTGAGTATTTCTTTTTGATTGACTTTTTACTACCATCTAGCTTGTTTTTATTTAGATTAGCCACATGTGGTAGGTTAAGTTTAAAATTAAAACACGTAATAGAGCCAAGACAGTTCCTTATACTATAAACACGCATCTTCAAGTAGACTTTAATTAATATTTACAAACAATATTAATATTTTTTAAAAAACCATTTTTATTTTATTTGGAACATTTTTTTAAGAATGTTATGTTTGACGTAATATTTCCGACGGGTGTCTATGCCAAAAGCGCATTTTCGTTTTACCTTTTAATTAATTCTTAAAAAGAAATTTATTGCTTCCACTCTAAACGTTTATGCAATGTTTTGACGACAGTCACAATCAATTTTAAAAAATACATATATACCGAAAACTATTTACGATCGAGGAATTTAATTAAAATCTTTCTAAATTTACCCTCTTGACGCAAATCTTTTTACCAAAATACGCACATCCCAAAACAAAATACTAAACACCAACAATAAATTCCGAATGTTTCTTATTCATGATTCACTGTTTAAACCCTCAATAACAGATCTAGTTTTTTATTGAATCATTATTACTTATTGATTTATTTCGAATCATTTTCGTTGAAATTTCTGGTAGAGATTTGCTTTTTGCTAAGAAAAGTTTGACGTGGGTTAAGGAGCACCCTAAATTTTGGCAGCTGCATCGCTCGCCCACATTCAAATAATAATTCATAAAAATTATAAATAACGGGAAACAAAGTTTTCGTAGATTTCAACGGGGCGCAACAAACAGTTTTCGCGTACTCGTTAACTATATATACTTTCTTTTTTATATATTTCTTGCTTTTAAATTTAGATTTTTGAACACCCACACCTATAAACAGCATATTATCGTTTCTAACTAATATACAATTCATCAAAAAATTATATTTACATTTATGTTCAAACTTGATTTAATTATGACACCAATAGCACAGTATATTTGACTAGACAAAACTAGATAAAGCTAGATAAGACTAGACAAGATCAGAGAAGACCAGACAAGACTATATAAGACCATATAAGACCAGGCAAGACCAGATAAGACCAAATAAGACCAGACAAGATCAGACAACACTAGACCACTCCAGACAAGGCCAGACAAGACCAGACAAGAACACACAATACCAGACAAGACCTGATAAAAGCAGACAAAGCCAAGCAAGACCAGAAAGACCACACAAAACTAGACAAGACCAGACTAGTCCAGACAAGAACAGAAAAGACCAAACAAGACCAGATAAGACCAGACAAGACTAGACAAGACCAGACAAGACTAGACAAGACCAGACAAGACCAGATAAAACCAGACAAGACCAGATAAGACCAGAAAAACCAGACAAGACCTAGAAAAGACAAGACACTACTTGACAAGACCAGACAAGGTCAGACATGGCCAGACATGACCACAAAAGACCAGTCAAGACCAGACAGAAGCAGATAAGGCCACACAAGACTAGACAAGGCCAGACAATACCAGGCAAGACTAGACAAGACCAGACAAGACCTGACAAGACCAGACAAGACGAGACAAGACCAGACAAGACCTGACAAGACCAGACAACACGAGACAAGACCAGACAAGACCAGAAAAGACCAGAAAAGACCAGACAAGACCAGGCAAGACCAGACAAGACCAGACAAGACCAGACAAGACCAGACAAGACCAGACAAGACCAGACAAGACCAGACAAGACCAGACAAGACCAGATAAGACCAATCAAGACCAGACAAGACCAGACAAGAGTAGGCAAGACCAGACAAGACCAGACAAAAGCAGACAAGACCAGAAAAGACCAGAAAAGACCAGACAAGACCAGACAAGACCAGACAAGACCAGACAAGACCAGACAAGACCAATC
Organism: Phosphuga atrata; assembly: GCA_944588485.1. Lineage (NCBI taxonomy): Eukaryota > Metazoa > Arthropoda > Insecta > Coleoptera > Silphidae > Phosphuga > Phosphuga atrata. Next base: position 3,558,726 of record OX155907.1, read on the forward strand.
AAGACCAGACAAGACCTGACAAGACCAGACAAGACGAGACAAGACCAGACAAGACCAGACTAGACCAGACAAGACCAGACAAGACCAGACAAGACCAGACAAGACCTGACAAGTCCAGACAAGACCAGATAAAACCAGACAAGACCAGATAAGACCAGAAAAACCAGACAAGACCTAGAAAAGACAAGACACTACTTGACAAGACCAGACAAGGTCAGACATGGCCAGACATGACCACAAAAGACCAGTCAAGACCAGACAGAAGCAGATAAGGCCAGACAAGACTAGACAAGGCCAGACAATACCAGGCAAGACTAGACAATACCAGACAAGATCAGACAAGACCAGACAAGACCAGACAAGACCAGACAAGACCAGACAAGACCAGACAAGACCTGACAAGGCCAGACAAGACGAGACAAGACCAGACAAGACCAGGAAAGACCAGAAAAGACCAGACAAGACCAGACAAGACCAGACAAGACCAGACAAGACCAGACAAGACCAGACAAGAGCAGACAAGACCAGACAAGACCAGACAAGACCAATCAAGACCAGACAAGACCAGACAAGACCAGACAAGAGTAGGCAAGACCAGACAAGACCAGACAAAAGCAGACAAGACCAGAAAAGACCAGAAAAGACCAGACAAGACCAGACAAGACCAGACAAGACCAGACAAGACCAATCAAGACCAGACAAGACCTGACAAGACCAGACAAGACGAGACAAGACCAGACAAGACCAGACTAGACCAGACAAGACCAGACAAGACCAGACAAGACCTGACAAGACCAGACAAGACCAGACTAGCCCAGTCAAGACCAGACAGAAGCAGATAAGACCACACAAGAGTAGACAAGGCCAGAAAAGACCAGACAATACCAGGCAACACCAGACAAGATCAGACAAGACCAGACAAGACCAGACAAGACGAGACTAGACCAGACAAGACCAGAAAAGACCAGAAAAGACCAGACAAGACCACAAGACCAGACAAGACCAGACAAGACCAGACAATACCAATCAAGACCAGACAAGACCAGACAAGACCAGACAAGAGTAGGCAAGACCAGACAAGACCAGACAAGAGCAAACAAGACCAGACTAGACCAGACTAGACCAGACAAGACCAGACAAGACCAGACAAGACCATACAAGACCAGACAAGACCAGACAAGACCAGACAAGGCCAGATAAGACCAGATAACGAGACCAGACAAGAAATGTATTCGTCCCGAGCGCAACAGCCCTAGCGCCAAAGGTGACACTTTTAAGAACTTCATGACCGAAATACGAGAAAATATGTTTCCTTAAAATCATCATTTATCAAGTGAATTGAAAATTTCACGGTTCATCTGAAAGTGTTTTCCCTGCTGGTTGTAAATATATAAACTGCATATATAACTTGTGCAAAATCGAGCGAATTTTCGCGAAATTTGGTCGTCGGAGGAGATAACTGGGAAATTACTGTTTTTAACCCTTTCGCTGCTATAGACTGCTATACTGCTGTAGCAGTTCACTTGATTTGACGCCCAGTTGCTATGGACTGTTATAGTAGTCCAATTGATTGGGCGGTCAGATGCTATGGACTGCTATAGCAGTCTACAGACTTCATGAATTAATTGTGGCTTTTTTAAACATAACAAAGAGATTAATAAACACATACACGCTCATTGGAGCGTTGCGTTGCACTGGGTGAAAGAGTCGGGACACATCCCTGCACCTAGGGTCTTATCGCTGGAAAGAGGAATATTTTACAAAATCCCAAAAAATAATTGTTAACTATGCGAATAGCCAAATATTTATTTTTATGTCTATTCCTGTCTAATCTAGTCTAATCTTGTCTAGTCTTGTCTAGTCTTGTCTAGTCTTGTCTAGTCTTGTCTAGTCTTGTCTAGTCTTGTCTAGTCTTGTCTAGTCTCGTCTAGTCTCGTCTAGTCTCGTCTAGTCTCGTCTAGTCTCGTCTAGTCTCGTCTAGTCTCGTCTAGTCTCGTCTAGTCTCGTCTAGTCTCGTCTAGTCTCGTCTAGTCTCGTCTAGTCTCGTCTAGTCTCGTCTAGTCTCGTCTAGTCTCGTCTAGTCTCGTCTAGTCTCGCCTAGTCTCGTCTAGTCTCGTCTAGTCTCGTCTAGTCTCGTCTAGTCTCGTCTAGTCTCGTCTAGTCTCGTCTAGTCTCGTCTAGTCTCGTCTAGTCTCGTCTAGTCTCGTCTAGTCTCGTCTAGTCTCGTCTAGTCTCGTCTAGTCTCGTCTAGTCTCGTCTAGTCTCGTCTAGTCTCGTCTAGTCTCGTCTAGTCTCGTCTAGTCTCGTCTAGTCTCGTCTAGTCTCGTCTAGTCTCGTCTAGTCTCGTCTAGTCTCGTCTAGTCTCGTCTAGTCTCGTCTAGTCTCGTCTAGTCTCGTCTAGTCTTGTCTAGTCTCGTCTAGTCTCGTCTAGTCTCGTCTAGTCTCGTCTAGTCTCGTCTAGTCTCGTCTAGTCTCGTCTAGTCTCGTCTAGTCTCGTCTAGTCTCGTCTAGTCTCGTCTAGTCTCGTCTAGTCTCGTTTTGTCTCGTCTAGTCTCGTCTAGTCTCGTCTAGTCTCGTCTCGTCTAGTCTCGTCTAGTCTCGTCTAGTCGCGTCTAGTCGCGTCTAGTCTCGTCTAGTCTCGTCTAGTCTCGTCTAGTCTCGTCTAGTATCGTCTAGTCTCGTCTAGTCTCGTCTAGTCTCGTCTAGTCTCGTCTAGTCTCGTCTAGTCTCGTCTAGTCTCGTCTAGTTAGTCTCGTCTAGTCTCGTCTAGTCTCGTCTAGTCTCGTCTAGTCTCGTCTAGTCTCGTCTAGTCTCGTCTAGTCTCGTCTACTCTCGTCTAGTCTCGTCTAGTCTCGTCTAGTCTCGTCTAGTCTCGTCTAGTCTCGTCTAGTCTCGTCTAGTCTCGTCTAGTCTCGTCTAGTCTCGTCTAGTCTCGTCTAGTCTCGTCTAGTCTCGTCTAGTCTCGTCTAGTCTCGTCTAGTCTTGTCTAGTCTTGTCTAGTCTTGTCTAATCTTGTCTAATCTTGTCTAGACTTGTCTAGACCTGTCTAATCTTGTCTAATCTTGTCTAGACTTGCCTAGTCTTATCGAGTCTTGTCCAGTCGTGTCTAGTCTTATCTAGTCTTGTCTAATCTTGTCTAGACTTGTCTAGTCTTGTCTAATCTTGTCTAAACTTGTCTAGTCTTATCGAGTCTTGGCCAGTCGTTTCTAGTCTTCCCTAGTCTTGCCAACTTCTTGTCTTTATCTAATCTTGTCTCTTTCTTGTCTTATCTATGTAGTCTACTAGATGTAGTTAATTTAATGAATTCTCTACAATGCTAACAGAATTGGACTAGATGTATTAGATTGTGTTTTCCATGGTCCACTTAATTCTTATAAGTTATTATAAGTAAACCATAAGTTATTAAAAGTAAAGTATAAGTAAGTAAGTAAGTGTAAGTATAAGTAATCTAATTCAAGTTCAAAATGAAGTTGTGGCAACTTGAAGTTGTCGCAATACGAAACCGCAACATGAATTTGTCGCAACTTGAAGTGGTTTCAACATGAAGTTGTCGCAACACGAAGTGGTTTCAACATAAAGTTGTCGCAACATGCAGTTGTTTCAACATGAAGTTGCCGCAACATGAAATTGTTTCAACATGAACTTGTCACAACATGAAGTTTGTTTCAACATGAATTTGAAAATGAAATGTGGATTCGAAGCGAAAAAATCTCTTCTCTTAGTTGAAACTATATATTATATAGTCTTTGCTTCGAATAGAGATTTTGGTTATTAGTAAATTTGGCAATTTTTGCAAATTATTTTGACATTCTCGTGCAATTTTAACACAAAACAAAACACAAATCAACAAAAAATAACAAATTTTGCTTCGAATACAGATTTTGGTATTTAAACATTTGGCAATATTTGCCAATTATTTTGACATTTTCGTCCAATTTTGACATAAAACAAATGAATTTTGCAAAGTTTGTTCACTCCAATCAATGAAAAAATAAAATTTGCTTTGAATAGAGATTTTGGTTTTTGAAAATTTGGCAATAGTTGCGAATTATTTTGTCGTTTTCCTTCAATTTTGACATAAAACAAATGAATTTTGCAATGTTTGTCCATTCAAATTAACAAAAAAACAGAATTTGCTTCGAATAGAGATTTTGATTTTTGAAAATTTGTCAATATTTGCCAACTATTTTCAGATTTTCGTCCAATTTTGACATAAAACAAATGAAATGTGCAAAGTTTGTTCGCTCAAATCAACAAAAAAAAAAAAAATTTGCTTCGAATAGAGATTTTGCTTTTCGAAAATTCGGCAATTTTTGCAAATTATTTTGTCGTTTTAGTTCAATTTTTACACAAAACAAAATAATTTTGCAAGGTTTGTTTGTCCATTAAAATTTAAAAAAAAACAAATTTTGTTTCGTATAAAGATTTTGGTTTTTGAAAATATGGCAATATTTGCCAATTATTTTGACATTTTCGTCCAATTTTGACATAAAACGTGTAAATTTTGCTTGTTTTTTAAGTTTGTCCACTCAAATCAACAAAGAAAACAAAATTTTGGATTACGAGATTTTGGTTCTTGAAAATATGGCAATATTTGCAAATTATACAAAGTTATAAAAGTCTTCCGCACGGGCTATAATGTAATGTTCAGAATATTGAGCACACAATCACATCAGTCAAAAAAAGTAATTCGCAGCAAAAGGGTTATGGGCTCTGGGTGCAGCCGCAGGAAAATGACCTCCTGAAGAGGATGCCGCAATCCGTTTTTTATTATCGTTATTATTATAGTTTTTTTCAATTTTCTCAAAAACTGTAAACAGAAAATCATTTTCGGCACACAGAAACTACTCGTCAAGACGAATACGGCGATGTGTAAATTGTTGAAAAGATTCAATTTTTCATTGAAAAATTTCAAACTGAAATTTTGCGATTGTCGATTTGATAAGTCCATATCTCCAAAACGATTGTAGATAATCAAAAACGGGTTGCTTCATCGCTTTTAGAAGGTCATTTTCCTTTTGACACACTATACACAATTATTTTCCAATTAGTTTCCGAGTATTCGAATGCCCAAATGTCTTAAAATTTTACTCAATTTTAGTAGTCTATTGTGAATGGAGAGATCTAGCGAAATATAATTTGCGTATTTATAAACAGCAGCAAAAATGCTTTCAGTAACGTTTTTATATTTTGCCGAAACTCAAAAATAACGATTTTAGCAAAATCGATTTTCTTGCATTTTATCGTTTCCGCAATCATGACTTCCCGGTTTGATGGAATTTTTTTTAATTAAAAGCTTGCTAGGAATATGATATACGTTTTCCGGCTAATTTTGAGATGCTGAATCGATTGGTGCAATTAGAAGTCTCTGTGTCAAGCTGTTCGAAAGTTATGATATTGCGAAATCATCTGCTATATCTGCGAAATCGGAAAATGCGAGAAAATGTATTTCCTGAAAATCATTATTTAGCAAGTGAATGGAAAATTTCAAAGTGTGTCTGAAAGTGTTTTCCCTGCTGGTTGTAAATATACAAATAGCATCCTGCTTGCTAGCCGCTTTTGGATTCCGAATAAGCGGAGTACAATTTTGCTAGCAATAAAAAGTCCGAAAATCCAGAAAGCCAAAGTTATAATCCGACTTTATTTAACTGGTAAAAAAAAAATGAATAGGAGACGAAGTTGTCTTTTTGGCAGCGCGTGGCGCTAAGCGCGGTTATGCACGGAGCGAATATTAGTATTGCATTCGCCTTGGTTGAACCACGTAGGGCTTTGTAGGTCCTGATGGAATGTTACAATATATTTTCATTCGCTATTCCTATTTATTTATGATCACTGCGTTTAATTTTTCAGCCAAACCTCTTGAATGTAAAATATTATTTAACTTGCGAAATAAAAATTTTGTGGTCAGCAATGGTTAATAACATCCCGTGGTGGAAATGCTTGCAACATGGAATAGATTAATTTTGCGATTGAAATAATTATAATGGATTGTTTAAATTAAATTGTAATTAGGTCTTCCTTGTGTTTGCATAAAAAATCTGAATCATTCTGAATAGCAAATCTATAATTAGGTATCTAAGATTTTATAAATGTTAACAACTATAAGTCGAATACAAAACGACTTTCCGATTCTACGGTACCATTGTTACACAAATGTAAAATATAAATTTTTTTAAGAACTCCATTATAAGTCGCCAAAACTAAATAAACAAAGTTTAGTAGCGCACACCTTGATACTTAAAATGATATTTTTTTATGCAATATATCTTATATATATATATATATATATATATATATATATATATATATATATATATATATATATATTGTTATCACCATATAAATTTGTTTACAATATTAATAAATAGTTTACAGTGGCGGTAAAGGCCGATTTGTGCTTCCTCGCGCAATGGAAACTAACGAACGGATTCTAAACTTGTCGTATTCTAAACATACATTTTCCGCATTTTATATCTTGAGCGTATGAAATTTCTATGCATATTGCCATTGAATGGGAGCATTCTGAAAATAAAGTAATTGGTTTTTTTTTGTACAATTTCATGGCAGCAAATATCCTTTATGAAGAGATTTATTTTTAACACATTTTTTTTTCTACAAACTCGTATATAACGATTGTTTTCCTTCCGTTAATGGAATCAACGAAATCATCTAAAGTGCTTTGTTAAGATGTTCATTGATCTTTGAAAATCTGAAATATCTCAAATATTTAAAAAATTGTAATCCTCACTTTTAATTTCCAAAACCCAAATCAAAGATCTAAGATCGAATCCAAAAGTAGGAACTAAGAGAACAAAATATCCAGCAAATATCCTTTATGAAGAGATTTATTTTTAACACATTTTTTTTCTACAAACTCGTATATAACGATTGTTTTCCTTCCGTTAATGGAATCAACGAAATCATCTAAAGCGCTTTGTTAAGATGTTCATTGATCTTTGAAAATCTGAAATATTTCAAATGTTTAAAAAATTGTAATCCTCACTTTTTATTTCCAAAACTAAAATCAAAGATCCAAGATCGAATCCAAAAGTAGGAACTAAGAGAACAAAATATGTACATAATATAAATGTGAACTGTGTTCAATCATTCAAACATTTTCATATTCAATCATTTTCACATTCAATTATTTTGATATTCAATCATTTATTTGAGGAAACGGATCTTGTTCCCGCAAAAGAACGATTTCCATCAATTACAAACCAAATCGCCTTTTTAATTTTTAATGATTTTTAATTGCTAAAAAGCAACTTGGATTTTTACGGGCATTTATTTTATGGGCAACACTTGAGGGCATGTTCCTGTAAGACCAAACAACCCGAAAAATTGGCGCTGCTCTTGTGTCTATGGATAGAAGTCGGTCGAAATTTCAGAAATTCCGACTGAACTACAAAGGTTTGTTTACCATCAAACAAATGGAACGAAACATTCACAATAAATACACATTTAATTTTCTTTCAATTACAACTAAAACTCAAATAATAATTTGCGATTGAATTGAAAATGGAAAGTGAAAATCCTCTAGTCTCGCTTTCACAACTAATTACGTTGCAATTATGGACGATATTTTGCTTCGCAGATGCAGATGTTCAAAGGGGTGTATAGATAAACTCAACAAAGGCTTTTATTGCGATAGACTTGAGAGTTTAAAATACATCGATTCGCCATTATATTTCCAAACATCAATAGCGTTTCCTTTTAAACGGGATATTATTCTATACATTCCTGTATGCCGTACCAATTTGTCAAATATATCACCTAACAATTGAACGTTCCAATTTCATTCGGAAAATACTAGGAAAATCGGCAAATTGGCTATTTAGATTTAAAAGGTTAATATTTTTAAATTTTCACAATTAGTGAAATTCAGTCGTGTCTTATCTGTCCTGTCTGGTCTATACTATCTTGTCTATCTAGTCTTGTCTTTTCATTTGTTCTAGACTAGGGTATCTGATTCAAAAAGCTTAGTTTTGTTAGTAAAAGTTAGTTTTGGTCTTGTCTATTCAGTTTTACATTTTCTTGTCTGTCCAGTCTTATTTGTCTTGTCTATCGGTCTATTTTGGTCCCTTATAAACATCATGAAAATTTCGATTCCTAGAATAATCAATATAATCTTATTCTTGAAATAATATCAAATTTTTCTTATCTCGTTTTGATTTTTGTTTGTGATTTAACTTTGAGTATTGCAAATGCGAACTTACACAATCAAGGATTTAATTATCAGTTCTAAGTTATCAAAGGATGTGTGATTAATTTGGAAAATAGTGGGTTATGTTTATGTTTAAAATCGACATATAAAGATTTGTGTTAGATTTACGTGTTATTTTTAGTTCTTCTTAAATTCCACGAAATGTTTGTTCGAGTTTCTATATGAAGGTTTTGGTATCATTTTGGTTTAAAAATCAAAATTAGATTAGTTACACCTAAAATAGTTGGTACAACCAGTAATGTACCAACTAACCTAAGTAGTTGACTAATACTAATTCGATTTGTAGCTAAAATATTTTTGAATACTTTGTGAACACACGACTTCGTGAATACTAATTCGACTATAATCGTGACAATTTCTTGAAAATATTTTTATTTATGAAGAGTTATGAATGAAATTGCAAAAATGATAAAACTACAATTTTAATTATATTTGTCTGAAATTGTCTAAAACTTTTACTTCTTGTTCTTAAAGATCTTTTAAGATTGCCTATCCTCTGTGGATGTTGGCTATCACGTAGATCCAAATCATTTTATTCACTGCCGCTCTGAATAGAGTTGATGTCATTCCGTTCCATTTTCGTAAATTTCGCAGCCACAATATTCGTCTGCGTCCTGTTGACTTCAACCCTCTATTTTCCCCTGTAGGATGAGTAGAGGAAGGGGTAATTTTTTACCTCACATGATATGTCCGAAGTATTCCAATTTTCTACGCTTGACGTTTGATAGGTGTTCCAGTTGTCCACCGATGCGTTGCAGAACCGTGTCGTTTGGAACGTGGTGTATCCATGGGATTCTGAGTATGCGGCGATAGCAACACATCTCAAATGCATCTATGCACCTACATGAGATATCGGTAAGGGTCCACGCTTCTGCCCCATATAGGAGGGTCGAGAGAACAGCATTTTAAAATTTTTATTCTGGTATGGATGTTGAGAGATAGTTTGCACAGTATGTTACGCATCTTGTTAAATATAGCTCTTGCTTTTTCGATTCGGCATCTTGTTTCTCGAGAGTGATCCCAGTCCTTATTCAAGGTGCAGCCCAGGCATGTAACTGTCTCGGCTATTGTGAGAGCTACATGGTTAGCGGTAAACTGTAGGTTGGCGACGACGTTTTAAATGATAATACCATATCTGTTGCATGCAGTCTCTACACTGTCTATAAGTCTCTGAAGTCCTTCAGCAGTATCTGCTACAAGGACGGTATCATCAGCATATTTTAGGTTATTTATTATTTCTCTAATTATTACTACTCCATCCTCCATGTTGTCCAATCTTCTTAGGGTGCCGTACTCTCCGAGAGCTTAGGCAACCTCTCGCGCACACTTGTGGAACGCAACATCCACTAATATACGGTACCTAGCAATTTATCGCCGGTTCCGAACGGCACTAGTTGAGAGGTTTACTAAGCAGAATTACTCGTGGTAGTTTGCCCTTGGCCACAGCATAGTTCCGTGAAAATTTTCACGGCTTGCCCGGGGATTGAACCCGGGATCTCATGTATAGTTAGCGGATGCGTTCACCACTACACCACTGTGACCACTGTGTGTTGTCCAATGCCTCTTTAAATAGATGTTCTGAGTACACGTTGTATAGGAGGGGCGACAGTATACCTTGGCGCGCTCCTCTCCTTATGTTACAACTCTTCCGAAGTTTCGTTTTCGACCCGAACAAGGGCTTTCAAGCATAGCTTTGATATTATATCTATGTCTCTGTCGTCAATTCCTGACTCACGTAGGATTGAGATGAGTTTACTATGTTGGACTTTATCAATGGCCTTTTCAAAATCTGTAAAGCATGCAAAGACGTCTAAATCTAGACGTTGAATCAGCAACTGTATGGAGAATAATGCCTCTCGGGTGCCAAGTCCCTTCCTGAAAGCAAACTGTGAAAGCAAACACGTGCTTGAAAGATATTAAGGAAAGCTTTTAGAATATGACTCACCAAGCTGATTCTTTTACTGGCTATACTTTTACTTTCTGTATACTGGCTAACTTTTACTGGCTGTATCAATTAAGCCATTTAAACTAATTGTTGGCGAATAAAAATTTATATTTTTGTACAAATTTTTGAAGATTTTCAGGAGAATTTCAAGAAAATAACAAAAATCCAATTCGAATTAGATTTGTTTAAATATGGCTTAAGATTTGTCTAAATCTAGTTTTATGGACTGTATCCAGTAGTTTAACTAATTGATAACGTGATATGGCTTTTGGATTGAAAATTTTCGAAGATTCTCCTGAAAATGTCATTAAAATATTTTCAGTTTTTTGAAAATAATGAAAGAAATTGCAAAAATTACAGAAATCCAGTTCGAATTAGATTTGTTACGTTGTGTTAAATTTTATTGGCTGTACACTTTATTAGTATACATCATGTATACTAACCCATTGGTAACGCCTAAACTATAGGGTCTTCCTATAGGAACTTCTGAACTTTGACATTTGCTAGGGCCATAATGTTGAAGCTACACCTGTCGAATTGGCTGTCATTTATCAGAGTGTTATGCCAAATCTACATGAATGGAAATAGCGTTCAACAACACGTGCAAATGATAAAACTGTTTTAACGTTAGCTTTGACTACCTTCAGCTACGTATATTGGGCAGTCTAAATGGCTAAAACTATACGATTTTCTAGAGGGAACAATTCCGATTTTACCAGCGATTATAGAAGAAATCTATTAACATAGTTTTAATAGATTTCATAATAGTGAATAGTTTATATAGTTTCAATGTGAAGTTTCAATGTGAAGCAACATGAAGTTGTTGCAACAGGAAGTTTTTGCAACATGAAGTTGTTGCAACATGAAGTTGTTGCAACGGGAAGTTGTTACAACATGAATTTGTTACAACGCGCACTGTTACAATAATTGTTAAATTGTAAAATAAACAATAATTGTAAAAAAAAAACAATAATTGTTCGTTAAAACACGAATTGTTACAATATGGAATTATACTCTGTGACATAAAAAATGTTACATTAGAAGGGGTAGGAATTTTTGAACTAATTTTTGTACTAATTTTTGAACTAGTCAAAGGTAGTAATTAATAAAAATTTCATTCAAAATATTCCAGAAGGCATGGTAAATTTAACGTTTTACTTGTTGTTCAATCGAAATTATCGGGTGTATTTTCTGCGAGATTAAGTCGATTTCGATATTTTTTCTGGATGCAGTTCTTTTCTTTTTGAGATCTTCTTTGCATCTTGAGGTTGCGATTATGCCTAGAGTACGGCAACGTGAAAATTATCGACAACTGAGTGAATTCGACAAAGGCCGCATTATTGGCTTACGTGAAGGTGGTGTTTCATTCGAAGAAATTGCGAATCCTCTTAACCGTAATCAATCCTCTGTAGTACAGTGTTATCAGGGATAGTCTACAGAAGGTCAAAAACCTCGTAGAAGCGGAAGTGGACGGCCAAGACACACAAATGTGGTCCAGGACCGGCATCTCTGATTAATGGCATTAAGAGACCGATTCTCGAGTACACGATCAATAGCCGATCAATGGTTTGGAAACAAAGGATCTCCTGTAACCCTTCGTAGTTTACCGACGAATTAGAGCTTTTGACCCACATCTTGTATTTCCGCTGACGACTCATCATCGACGGCAACGTTTGGAGTGGTGTACATTGCGACTGGTTTGGGACGTGGAATGGCATAGAGTGCACGATAGTCGCATGAAGGTCAGACGTAGACGTGGAGAACGTCGCCATGTGTAGTATGTGTTGAGCGGTATGTGCACCATACAGTGGGGGTTATGGTATGGGTTGATATTGTTTATGGAAGCGGGTCTCAGTTGGTATTCGTCCGAGGCAATATTAATGCCCACCAATTTGTTGATGAAGTGGTAGAACCCCATATATTTTCATTCCTCTAGGAGCTGGAGGACCCGATTTTTAAATGCCCGTCCTCACATTGCAAGACATTATATGGAGCGCTTCGAAGAGGCTAACGTTAATATCTTGCCCTGGCCACTCAGATCTCCCGACCTTTCGCCCATCGGACATGTGTGGGACGTTATCAGAAGAAGACTTAGGCAATTAGCGCATCCTCCACCGACAGTGGAAGCTCTCCGGAATGAACATACAATACAATACCTCAGGAAGAGATAGACTACCTGGTGGAATCCATGCCCAGAAGGATGCGAAAAATGCCTTTAGCGGGGTCCTATGGCTACTGCTGCTTCCCGCACTTCAATCTCCATTCTCTTCTATTTTTTCAATCTCCTTCTATCACTCCCCTTTTCCTCATGGTTTCTTCTATTCCTTTTCTCCATGATGTTCTTGGCTTCTCCATATTGATGAAGTGGTAAATCCCCATATCTTTCCATTCCTCGAGGAGCTGGAGACCTCGATTTTACAACAGGATAATGCCCGTCCTCATATTGCAAGGTATTATATGGAGCGCTTCGAAGAGGCTAACGTCAATATCTTGCCGTGCACATCCAGATCTCCCGACCTTTTGCCGATCGTATGGGACATGATGAGTGGAAGACTCTAGCGGACTCAAGCGCATCCTCCACAAACACTAGAATCTCTCCGGCTTGAATTGCAAATTGCCTGGGATGCAATACCTCAGGGAGAAATCGACCTGGTGGAATAGGTCCAACACATTATTAATAAAAGATGCCTTTATCTTTTGTTTAATTTCTTTGAAATTTTAGTCAATTACTACATTTAACTAGTAAAATATTTCTGCCAAGTTTGGTCCAAAAATTCCAACCTCTTCTTGGTATTGCATTTTTTATGTCACAGAGTATCTTTCAAACGTGATATTGCTGCAACATGAAGTTGTTTCAACATGAAGTTGTTTCAACATTGAAGTTGCTTCAAACACGAAATTCCCATCTTATCCCATCCCCATACCATCTCATCAAACTTAGTTTAATCTAATCTTATATTTATTATATCTATCTAGTTTCGAACGATTAAGAAATCTAATCCATGTGAACGTAATTAGACTGTATTATTTTTTATTGAATTCGATGAAGATTTTATTATTGAAAATTACTTTAAATTACCTTTTCTATTTTGCGTCTATAATGAAGTCATCAACGCACTCATATGGGTTCGTTAATGGCTCGCCCAGTGCAATACAATTTTCTCAAAATGTATCGGCGATTTTTTTATTTAGAAACGGTATAGAAGAGCGCAAAATAAGTTCAAAACTCTTTCATAAGGCGTTTTTCGCACTTGTCCATTAGAAACTACTCGCTAAAGAAACCTAAACATGCATGCGTGCTGAAAAATCTCGCTTATTGAACTCTTTCTTTAATAGTATATTAACCTTTAACTGGTGACGTGGTATTTGTGTAACTTAACTGGTGAGGAACGGCCTGAGAGGCCTGTGCCTTATCTGGTCTATAGCATAGAAATTAGGTGGGGTAGCTCACTGCAGTCTTTAAAAACAGTTTAATAACATATAAAAGGAGAAAATAAAACTAGCCAATAAACTCTAAATGTAATTTTTAATTCAAAACTTTTGAATTTACAATATATGTAGTCAGTTACAATATATGTAGTCTCCTTTAGAGCAACTTAAGACGAGATCTACAATTAAAAACAAAAAATATTATATAAACATAATATTTTAACAAAAATATATTTTTTCCACAAAGTTAACACACTAATCAATGTAAAAAAAATAATGCTAATCAACGGGATCATTTTACAAAACTGACATTGGTTAAACTTTGGTAATTTTTAGTGGCAGTTAGGGCATAATTGTTTCACGCACTGCAAGCACACATGTTTTTCACACGAATCACATTGGTAATTAGAGTTGCGATCTAATTTAGGAGGACAACTAGCACAGGTTTTCCGTATTTTTGGCCTGTTCTCGGAATTTTCTGGTTCAGGTTGCAAATCAGAACCCAAAATACGCGCTTGTTGATTCGTATATCACGTGCAATATGAGTATTATAAACTCTGCGCTGCATGTGTTGTAATACCGCGTTTCTGACCAGTATTTTCATGAATTGTCCTCGATCAATAGCATTGTCACCATTAGCTTGATATAAAACATGTGCGTTCACTGTACTTTCGACAAACATTCGACAAAAGATCGTCATAGGCCACCTTCGCGTTCGGCGACTGCAGGTGAAGATGGAGCATTTTTTATCTATCTGGTCAACTCCTCCTTTTGTCGAATTGTAATATGCAATAATTTCAGGTTTGCCTCAGGTAATTTCATCAATAGAATCACAATGATGCATTGAAGAAACTAAACACATAGCATTATTTTTCTTTGGCACGTGAGAGATCAAAGTCATTGAATTGGTAAATCCGTGGAGTGTAGATCCGACATTTCTTACAGAGTACCTACACACGTCAGATCTCGTTTTTTCAGTGTATTTACCAATTCAATCGATGTGAACCCATTGTCAAACGTTACATTGCGGTTACTACTGTGTATGGGTTTCGTCAAGCGAATCACTGCTTGTGATTGAACCAACAACTTCTTTTCATCGTTTGTCAAAGTTTCACCATCAGATCCCTTTCCACTGTAAATATACCCATTATAGAAATAATTGGTCTTAGCATCGCACATACACATCATCTTCAAACCGTACTTGGATGATTTGTTTGGCATATACATCAAGAAATAAGAACGACCTCTGAAAGCAAATTACCCTATCGTAAAAGTAATCCCTTTTCTTGGATAGATTATCTCTGCGCGGCCTATGGTCGCTACAATTACAAAATTGCGTTTAAAAGTCAGTTAGTCACTTAAGTGGCGAGGTAGGGTCTGAGAGGCCGTTGCCGAACTTTACATCGATTTAACTTACCGATTTGGGACTATATGACGCAACTATCCCTCCCTACAGCGTAGAAGCAACAAAACTCGAAGCTTCTCAAGCG
Organism: Phosphuga atrata; assembly: GCA_944588485.1. Classification (NCBI taxonomy): domain Eukaryota; kingdom Metazoa; phylum Arthropoda; class Insecta; order Coleoptera; family Silphidae; genus Phosphuga; species Phosphuga atrata. Next base: position 3,573,817 of record OX155907.1, read on the forward strand.
CTATAACAAAGAAAGCGAAATATAATTTCACCTCCTTCCTCGCGGTGAAATTATATTTCGCTGACGCCGCTCGGCCTGTGAGACCGCTGGTCACCAGTTAAGTCAGCGCGATTTTACTGAAACGCCTTACGAACGAGTTTGAAACGAGTTGAAAAACGCCTTACGAACCAGTTTTTATAGTATTTTTTATATTTTGCGCCCTTTTATGCCATTTCTAAATAAAAAAATCGCCGATACATATTGAGAAAATTGCACTTGGCGAGCTATTTACGAACCTATGAGTGATTTAATGACTTTTAATGACAGTAGAGGCGGTTCTAAAAGTTGCAGAAGAAGTTAGAAGTGGAAGCAAAAGCATGAGGAAGATATGTGCACTAATTACATTTGACGTTACTACTCTACATTTGTCTTACTATCTGTTCTAAGTTTGTACATATTTATTTGTATGCACACTTTTATCTATATAGATACATATTTTATTCTTTTTAAAATAAAATTGTACATAAGATATGAAAAGTTGTTATGGTTTTCTTTTAATCCTGATAATTCGGAATGTTTTGATAATCCGGCGGGGTCCCATATGTGTAGGATTATCAAGATTATACTGTATTTTCATAATTAATGACTGAACAGGTATTGAAATAGTATATTAAAGGTCGAGTTCAGTAAGCGCGATTTTACAGCACGCGTCCCAGTTTGAAAAACGACGAGCGTAGCGAGGAGTTTTCCAATGGACAATTGGTGAAAAACGCCTTACGAGCGAGTTTTTTATAGTATTTTTTCTATTTTATGCAATTTCTAAATAAAAAATCGCCGATACATATTAAGAAAGTTGTATCGCACTCGGAGCCATAACCGTACGCATATGAGTGCTGTTATGAGCCCAACGCAAAATAGAAAAAGACTATTATAGACTCAGACCCAGATAAACTTTTAAACAAGTCCACAATTTTTCAGTTCGTTAGAAAATACGGAAATAAAATAGAATCTGTTGTTTAACCCATTCCACCCTCTTTTAGCCTGAATTAAAAATATATATTTTTTAAATTATTTTTAACAAGCTGTTTTTGTTAAATGTACCGTAACATTTAAATCCGCTTTCACAAAAATCCTTTTAAAACTGGACTAGACTAAATAATGTTTTGATAAAAATAGATTTTTAAATGCAATCCAGAGCTTTATTCTAACCATAGAACGTACAGCTATATTTTAATACTGAAAATTACCTGTGGGATTAATCTTTCAGAGAAAATAGTCTCGTCAATGTTGATGTAGCTCCTAGGGCATAAAAAGAATCAAAAATTTGTTGTTGAACATTGTAGAGTAAAATATAAAATTAAATGCTTAATTCTAAATGAACAATTAATACTTAAAAATTCAATCGATTAAATTACGTATTTTTTCAATAACTCAGGGCTCGTGGAAGACTAGGATATTTTAATCTTATAATGCCTAAACGAGTCCTTTTGTTTATTATTTTTTAAACATATTGTATATCTTATGTCTATTTTATTATATTTATAAAGAACAATAAATACCTACAAAGAAGAAAAAGCTCCGTTTGCCTCGATGCAACAATGAACGCATTACACGCTGGCACATTTCTGGCGAAATCTCGCCAATAGCTGGTCCAATGTTTCGTTTTAAGTCTTCCAGGGTTTCAGGTTTGATAAACTTTGTATTTAACATGACCCCATAAGAACTAATCCAATGCCGACAAATCCGTAGAGCCAGGAGGCCACAACCAATGTTCCCTCTAATTTATTTCACTGACTGCGCGGCACAAAAGTATGATTGTGCAAAAAAGTTTTTTTCGTGTTAGACAAATATTCCACTGTAAGCAATTATCGCTGCTATCTGAATTTGTGTGAATATCGTAACAAATCTTTTCTTCACTGCGATATGAATTTTCTAATTTTTCTTTTCATTATTAAAAGAAAATAGGGCTGAGATTTTATGTTATACCACTCGGTAGTCAGCAAAGATTCATGCAGAGTATCGAGGTGATAAGTGAGGATCGTAATAAAGCATCGAAAGAAAGATATGAACATAAGGCAGCAGCACGCTTCCTATAGCGGCACGGATGGCTTGACAGAGATTTCATTGCAAACACACGTTGCAGTCAACGTGCTAATGATTTAAATGTTACCGAATTTCGATCCATAACAGCAGCCAATTCTTCAAATTTTCATTTTTTAATTCTTATTGAAACACGTAAAGTGTAAATAATAAATAAATGATCTATTGAACATGTAAAACGTAAAATGTCCTAAGGTAGGTCTCAATATCTTGCATAAGAGATACATGTTTCCATGCATAATCCAAACCCAAATTTTCTCGGTGTGCAACGCAATGTTGTTCAGTAAGATGTGGATGTGATACACTTAATTTTTCCGTCCTAGCATAACACTTGCTCCGTCCGATGTAAACTTAACCATTTTTTGAATGTCTATATTAAACCTCTTTATAAAATGATGAATTTTTGCCAGAATGGAAGCACAGCCTGTATGTGTTAGCTTCAAAATAACTCCAAATGGTAGGTAGGTATTTGGTGTGGGTGCTGTGTTTGTATGCGGGTAATTTTGTCCCTAATCCACGTCAAATCGCAGGCGAAGTTTTGTCGGCACCCGTTCTCTAATGAAGTATACGAGGACTTAAGTCGTTTCTCGCACAGAACGTGTTAACATAACGCAAACCTAGCAAACGCTTGATGACGTAGTTGCTGTATCCAAAAGATATTTCGTTTGACGTTTGAACGTCCAATTTCAGAAATTTGTTTAGTCCTTTAAATTTGTTTGCCAAGATGAACACGCTCTCCGGAATGAACTACAGATTGCCTGGGATACAATACCTCAGGAAGAGATAGACTACCTGGTGGAATCCATGCCCAGAAGGGTGCGAAAAATGCCTTTAGCGGGGTCCTACGGCTACTGCTGCTTCCCGCACTTCAATCTCCATTCTCTTCTATTTTTTCAATCTCCTTCTATCACTCCACTTTTCCACATGGTTTCTTCTATTCCTTTTCTCCGTGATGTTCTTGGCTTCTCCATATTGATGAAGTGGTAGAACCCTATATATTTCCATTCCTCCAGGAGCTGGAGACTTCGATTTTACAACAGGATAATGCCCGTCCTCATATTGCAAGGTATTATATGTAGCGCTTCGAAGAGGCTAACGTCAATATCTTGCCTTGGCCACCCAGATCTCCCGACCTTTTGTCGATCGAACATGTGTGGGACATGATGAGTGGAAGACTCAAGAGGACTCAAGCGCATCTTCCACAAACACTAGAATCTCTCCTGCTTGAATTACAAATTGCCTGGGATGCAATACCTCAGGGAGAAATCGACCTGGTGGAATAGGTCCAACACATTATTAATAAAAGTTGCCTTTATCTTTTGTTTAATTTCTTTGAAATTTTAGTCAATTACTACATTTAACTAGTAAAATATTTATGCCAAGTTTGATCTAAAAATTCCAACCTCTTCTATTGGTATTGAATTTTTTATGTCACAGAGTATCCTTCAAACGTGATATTGCTGCAACGCATTGTTGTTCAGTAAGATGTGTATGTGATACAATTAATTTTTCTGTCCAAGCATAACACTTGCCGTCCGATGTAAACTTAACAATTTTTGAATGTCTATATTAAACCTCTTTATACAATAATGAATTTTTGCCGGAATAGAAGCTCTGTCTGTATGTGTTAGCTTCAAAATAACTCCAAATTCTGTTTTGTACGTTAAATAGAGTAGGTGTAGGTATTTGGTGTGGGTGCTGTGTTTGTATGCGGGTAATTTTGCCCCTAATCCACGTCAAATCGCAGGCGAAGTTTTGTCGACACCCGCTCTCTAATGAAGTATACGAGGACTTAAGTCGTTTCTCGCACAGAACGTGTTAACATAACGCAAACCTAGCAAACGCTTGATGACGTAGTTGCTGTATCCAAAAGAGATTTCGTTTGACGTTTGAACGTCCAATTTCAGAAATTTGTTTAGCCCTTTAAATTTGTTTGCCAAGATGAACACGCTCTCCGGAATGAACTACAGATTGCCTGGGATACAATACCTCAGGAAGAGATAGACTACCTGGTGGAATCCATGCCCAGAAGGGTGCGAAAAATGCCTTTAGCGGGGTCCTACGGCTACTGCTGCTTCCCGCACTTCAATCTCCATTCTCTTCTATTTTTTCAATCTCCTTCTATCACTCCACTTTTCCACATGGTTTCTTCTATTCCTTTTCTCCGTGATGTTCTTGGCTTCTCCATATTGATGAAGTGGTAGAACCCCATATCTTTCCATTCCTCCAGGAGCTGGAGACTTCGATTTTACAACAGGTTAATTCCCGTCCTCATATTGCAAGGTATTATATGTAGCGCTTCGAAGAGGCTAACGTCAATATCTTGCCGTGGCCACCCAGATCTCCCGACCTTTTGCCGATCGAACATGTGTGGGACATGATGAGTGGAAGACTCAAGAGGACTCAAGCGCATCTTCCACAAACACTAGAATCTCTCCGGCTTGAATTACAAATTGCCTGGGATGCAATACCTCAGGGAGAAATCGACCTGGTGGAATAGGTCCAACACATTATTAATAAAAGATGCCTTTATCTTTTGTTTAATATCTTTGAAATTTTAGTCAATTACTACATTTAACTAGTAAAATATTTATGCCAAGTTTGGTCTAAAAATTCCAACCTCTTCTATTGGTATTGCATTTTTTATGTCACAGAGTATCTTTCAAACGTGATATTGCTGCAACGCAATGTTGTTCAGTAAGATGTGGATGTGATACACTTAATTTTTCTGTCCAAGCATAACACTTGCCGTCCGATGTAAACTTAACAATTTTTGAATGTCTATATTAAACCTCTTTATAAAATAATGAATTTTTGCCGGAATAGAAGCTCTGTCTGTATGTGTTAGCTTCAAAATAACTCCAAATTCTGTTTTGTACGTTAAATAGAGTAGGTGTAGGTATTTGGTGTGGGTGCTGTGTTTGTATGCGGGTAATTTTGCCCCTAATCCACGTCAAATCGCAGGCGAAGTTTTGTCGGCACCCGTTCTCTAATGAAGTATACGAGGACTTAAGTCGTTTCTCGCACAGAACGTGTTAACATAACGCAAACCTAGCAAACGCTTGATGACGTAGTTGCTGTAACCAACCGAGATTTCGTTTGACGTATGAACGTCCAATTTCAGAAATTTGTTTGGCCCTTTAAATTTGTTTGTCAAGATGAACAAGCCCATTGTGCGCGGAGTACAAAAACTAGTGCGCACAAAAATTAGTGCGCGGCAAATGCACAGCTTAGAGGGAACTTTGGCCACAACTGATCCCCACGCTGGGAAATCAGACGATAAGGAAAGAACTCACATAAAATTCCCATAGGCTTGTTGGATAGATGAGGCCTTGCACCATCTTACTGATACCAAATGTAGTTTATTTGTAATCAGAATTGAGCGATGGCACCAAGAACGTTTCTGTCATATCCAAATAATGTTCACCATTGAAAATTACTACGTTTCCCATTTCAACTTTAATAAAATACTCCAGCTGAGCATATTCCACACCATACGTTAGGTTTAAGTTACCTTTTGAGAATGCAGCTCTTCTTGGAATATAACTTGAGGGTTTTCGACAGACCAGTAAAGTAAAATTTGTGTGTTCCTCTCCCCATGCAATTGAAAATGCGCTTCGTCACTCATAATTATTTTGTTGACAAAATTATCCCCTTTGTCCAAAATCCATCGACTGAATTCTAAACGTGAGTTTCGGTGTATTGAAAAAAGTTTTCGGGCTTTTTCCTATTTGTTAGGCCGAAAGAGTAAATAGTTCTTTAATTCGACGATATTTTTCGACTCATGTTGTGTTGCAATTGTCCTGCAATTTGACGGCGCTGAATAATTGAGTTCGTTCTAATAAAATGCGCTTCACAAGCAATGGTCACCGATTCATTTTCAAAAAAAAACTTGGTTCATTGAATATTTGCTGCTGCTGGTTATTATAAAATGTTATTTAATGTACATTATATTTGCTAAAGTGTATCTCGTCCCTGTTTTCCTTCCTCTCTAGCATGTAGTCTATAACATATCTTGGTTCTTAGTATTCCGTATCTTCACGGACACACTTATTTTGCCACCCTTTATAAATCATCGATTTGTAAAATCTGGATATTTCTGAAAAGAAATATCGGATGACAAATCCCTGACTTAAAGTTACCGCAGCACAAATCTTGAGAGTACGCAGGTCGTCATCTAAGAAGCAATATAACATAAAAGTTACTAACGAGATGGGCATAACTTTTTTTAAATATTGTCAAAATATTTAGGTGAAAATGCCTTGTTAACATTCTATAAAACCGTTGAATTGAAATCCAGTTGAAAACTTTAACGAAATCAAAAGAACAGTTTTTATCCCACTGCAATGCTTGCAAAAATGAGTTGTCATTTTGCTTCTTAAACGACGCATTTTTTTGTTGTAATTTTTATAGCATGGCGGTGAGTCCTACAGTCGTTTGGCTTAAAGGTTTCTTCTCTTTCGCAACCAAATAAATAATTCCTTGTGAAAGAATTTATTTGATGAAATATTTGTCTGCTTCATAAAAGCGGGTACAAAAGCAGCTGTTTGATTCCGATTCTATTATGAATGATGTTTACCAACGAACGTGGAGAGAGAGAGAATATATTTATTGTATACTTCATACAAAGGGCTATCGACCACGAGGTCGTTCTGCTCTCCAAATTGGAATTATCATAGTTTGATAATTATTGGTTTATTTCAATGGCAATATATAACAATATTGCCAATATTAACAATAATGCAGAATTACTAATATTTTTGGAATTGATAAAGTTATTATTTGAAATAATTGCTTTAATAGACAATTTTTTTTTCTTGAGGAAAACAGTTTGTTTATGAAAGGTAAATTTAAAAAAGGTAAATATTTGAGAAATGTATATATGTTACCCTGAATGAGCGAAATTGGAGAATGTCGACTTTAACCGGTTAATGTAAATACATGCTGAATACGTCGGTGAAAGTTCGATTATTTCATTACTTTGTTGTACATTCGGACCCTCACCGGAGTATGTCGACAATCACAGATACGCTCTGGAGGTTTTGGATGTCCAAAATGGGAAATAGTTCCTATTTTACCCTAGTTAAATTTACCCTAGTTAAATCCTTAGTTCTGCTGTGAGTCAATTAGCTTTATCAGTCTTATGTTGTAATAATTAAGATATCAATCACATAATTAAGTAATTAGGGTTCCCTACCGAAAACGGAACCGTTATAGGATCACTTTGTTGTCCGTCTGTCTGTCTGTCCGTCCGTCCGTCTGTCTGTCTGTCAAGACCATTTTTCTCAGGAACGCGTAGAGGTAACAAGTTGAAATTTGGATCAAATACTCGGGTCTGCGGTCTCTTCCAGCTATGAAAAAATCAAACTTGTAAGTCAACGCGATTAAACGATATGACCGTTTATGTCGCATATTTTGCGATTTCACATGGGAATCAAAACCTACAGGGTACTTTCCGTTGACCTAGAATCATGAAATTTGGCAAGAAGCGGTGTCTTACAGTACGTGTAAAGGAAAAAATCTGAAAACCGTAAATATGTAATTTAATTACAAGAAAAATGCGAATTTACTATTAGAAACTTATGAAAATACACTAATGTGTTGCGTGGTATTGTCAGGCACCAGAAGCATATGGGTTACATACAGCTAGGTCCTGCTATTGATACCTTACAAGTTTCTACGGAACCCTCGGTGCGCGAGTCACAACTCGCACTTGGCCGTTTTTTTTTGTTTTACCATTATTTTCGTTTCTCATTTGGAATATACTGTGGGTTTTAAATTATTGGACACTCCTCTCAGAAGGAGCGGCGAAAAAGTTACGTCACCCTTGTGACGTTTTATAGGGCTATTAGGCCTAGAGTAGGGCAACGTGAAAATTACTGAGTGAATTCGACAGAGGTCGCATTATTTGTAACTGAATTACGGAGAAGAAAATATAAATCTCCGACATGTTCAACATTCACCATTAGTGTATGGTGAATGTCGATATTCACCGGTGTAAGTCAGAAATAAGGGTATTTAGCAAATATTTCGGACATACACCAAGCGACTATCTGAATGTTGACATTCACCGGTGAAAGTCGACATTCCCCAAATTTCGGTCTTTCACGGTAACATCTACATTAAAAATGCACTGAGATATGGTAGGATTTTTTGGACCAAACTTGGCAGAAATGTTAAACTAGTCAAAGGTAGCAATTGAATAAAATTTTATTCAAAATAATCCAGTAGCCATGGAAAATTTGACGTTTTACTAGTTGTTACAATCGAAATTATTGGGCGTATTTCTTGCGAGATTAAGTCGATTTCGATATTGTTTTATGTTGCAATTCTTTTCTTTTTGAGATGTTCTTTACGTCTTGAGGTTGCTATTAGGCCTAGAGTACGGCAACGTGAATATTACTGAGTGAATTCGACAGAGGTCGCATTATTTGCTTCATTCAGAGAAATTGCTAATCATCATAACCGTAATACGGTGTTATCAAGCACGGTCTGCAGAAGATCAAGAACGCCGTAGAAGAGGAAGTGTACGGCCAACACGACAAATGTGGTCCATGACCGATGGTCCGATTAATGGTAATAATAGGCCGAATCTCGAGTACAAGATCAATAGCCGAAAGATGGTTTGGAAACTAAGGACGTCCTGTAACCCTACGTACAATTCAAACTTAAAACATGCGGAACACAGCCTAAATGTATAAACATATTCAGCCTTTCCGGAGCTCTATAACAATTATTGAGTCTTTTTAGGACTACCAAAACAAATTATAAACATATAACCCTAAACACCACAAGGGTTTTCAAGTGAGTGGCTTACAAATTATTGTTCATGGAAGCAAAGCTGTGCTGATGAGAGATAAATTGTCCACAGATGGCTATCCACTTAAGGTATCGGGAAGACATGATTTAAAAAGCAATGTTATTTTTTATGGTTTTTGTTGAGTGGCACGAAGGTGGACTGGAAGCTGTAAAATAAGTTACAAATTTCAAGTGAGATTTGTTTTGGTAGTCCTAAAAAGACTCAATAATTGTTATAGAGCTCCGGAAAGGCTGAATATATTTATATATTCAGGCTGTGTTCCGTTTGTTTTAAGTTTGTATGATTATCTATAACGTAGGATGGTTTCACCAATTCTATCTTCGTACAAGTTACCGACGAATTGTAGCTTTTAGCTTACAGTCCTATCGACCACATCTTGTGCTACCGCTGACGGCTCGTCTTTGACATCAACGTTTGGAGTGGTGTGATGCAAAAAACCTTGCGACTAGATTGGGACGTGGAATGGAATAGAGTAGTCTTCAGTAACGAATCTCGATTCTGCTTGCGAATGCACGATGGTAGCATGAAATTCAGACGTAGACGTGGAGAACGTGGCTATATGCAGTTTTCAACATGCAGTTATATTGAGTGGCATTTGCACCAAACAGTTTGGGTTGTGGTATGTGGAGTTATTGTTTATGGAAGCAGGTCTAAGTTGGTATTCATCCGAGGCAATATGAATGCCCACCGATATGTTGATGAAGTGGTACAACCCCATATGCGTCCATTCCTCAAGGAGCTGGAGGACCCGATTTTCCAACAAGATAATGCCCGGGACGGGATATGCAACAAGATCCAACAAGATAATAATTATCTTGTTTTTTCTTAGTTTTCTTTTAATTTTCTTAGGAATTTTCCTAAATTTGGACAAAAAAAACAATTACTTACTATTACAATAATAAACTTACTTACCAATTTAAGTTGCAGTGAAAAACGAGTGAAAAAAGTTCCTAATTATGGTGCCTTGAAGAACCAAGACAAGATTCGCGTTTTAAAAAGGTGTCTTAGTTGTTGTGCCTTGAGGAACAAGACAAATTTTTGAAAATTCGCGTCTCAAAATCATGTTCTAATTATGGAGCCTAGAGGAACCAAAACAAAATTTTGAAAATTCGCGTTTCAAAATTGTGTCCAATTCAAAATCAAAATCAACATCAAAATAAGTACAATTAGTTGTGGTGCCTTGAGGAACCATGACAAAATTTTGAAAATTCGCGTTTGAAAATCGTTTATTAGTTGAGGTGTCTTTGAGGAACCTAGACAAAATTTTTAAAATTTGCGTTTTAAAATCGTATCTTAGTTGTGGTGCCTTGAGGAATCAAAACAAAATATTGAAAATTCGAGTTTCAAAATCGTGTCCTAATTATGAAACGTTGAGTAACCAAGATATAATTTTGAAAATTCGCGTCTCAAAATCGTGTACTAATTATGGAGCCTTAAGGAACCAAGGAATAATGCTCAAAAACATAGATTTTGAAGAACTGATTAACGATTTTGCCCATCTCTAAAGTTTTGGTTACATTATATTTCGTTCTCTTTGCGTTTCATTCATCATTGACGTGCTTTGCTAGTTTTAATTTAATTTTCGCTATACATGGGTGGTGGTCGCTACCGAGGTCCGAAGCGCAGTATGCACGCACATCTAACAAAGAGTGTTTCCATTTCCTAGAGATTGCGCAGTGGTCAATTTGGGTTTTCGTTCTCTTATCGGTTGATTCCCATGTTACCTTTTTATGTAAAGTTTGTAATATTCTTATTCAAACTGTTTTTTGGAATGAATTTGGAGAAACATAATATTTATTCATATTTTAAGATAGATAATATAAACAAATATATTCTGAATAAACGAATATATCTTTACAAATAAACTGCGTGTTTCTATATGGTACTCATTTTATGTCAGTTACTTATATTCATTTCGACAGAAATTTTGATTAAATTGACGTTAGATAGAAATTCGAGAGAAAACTGCGCCATATAACCATGTTTTACTAAAGAGTATCCAAAATTAAAATGTATGAAATTAGATGTAAAATAATTTATTATTAAAAACTTACTTATTCTCCTTGGCTTCGAGTTGTTGAGTTCTTATTAAGTTAAAGATAAAGATTTTGTTTAAATTAATGTTAGATAGAAATTCGAGAGAAAACTGCGCTATTTTACTCTGTTTTACTAAAGAGTAGCCAAAATTAAAATGTATGAAATTTGATGTAAAATACTTTATTATTAAAAACTTACTTATTCTCCTTGACTTCGAGTTGTTAAGTTCTTATTGAGTTAAAGTCGTTATCCGTGTTCTCTGTCTGCGATTTTAATTACGAGATATAGAGATTATCACAGATCTAGAAGTTAGTGTCTAGAATCTAGAAGTTAGTGTTTTTATGTAAAATTTCTAGTATTCTTATTCAAAATGTAATTTGGAATTAATATAATATTTATTCATACATTGAATTGAAAAATTCATATGTTTCTACCACGCATAGTGAATTTTTCAATTCAATGTAAGCAAGAATTACCACGTAGTAACTGTCGCAACCATCCGATTCATATATTTATTAATATTTTAAGAAATATAATATAAAGAAATATATCATTTATAAGCTAATATATTTATGTATATATATTACAAATAAACTGCGCCATTTCACCCCGTTTTACCATAAAAGTAGCAAAAATTAAAACGCATTAAAGCTCAAAATAGAGACAATAAAAAAATGGAACACTATTCTGAGATATTCATATTGTAGCAAGTGGTTTAACTAACATATATAGAGAGAAAAATGGGAGAACGTAAATGGATATCTATAGCAACACGTTTTGAAATGGATATAAATGTTCTGTCAATTAAAATGATATTAAAAATTGCATGCAGAACCAGATTCAAACAGGTGGATTGAAAACAAACGTTTGACAGGATAATTAGTAGAGAGAGAAAACAAAAATAGAGTGCGACTGCTAGATATACAAGGAAGGATAAATAAAATGATTAGTATATTGGCTAGAAAACATATATAAGTGTATATTATGGGCTGTCTTATTGTTTTACACGCGGTCTAGTTGAATATCGTTGTTCCGCGTATTGCTTAGCAACCGACGCCGCGCGCCGCGACGCCGACATGCGCTGGCGCAGGATAGGGATATAATATATACAGGCATCCAGTTGCGAGCGACGACATGAACACAAGGTGTGGCAAAAGCAACATGCATCTCTCCGAAAAATGAGTGGAGATCATTTACGGCGTGATTTACGGTTGAGACTTGAAGGCTGTTCAACAGGTGAAGACAGCGAAGATGAACCACCAAACGCTAACCCGCTATTACCGTTCGATCCGCTCAAATCGGTAAAGATTTTTGTTTTGAAGATTCTTTTTTGTTCACCACATACATGTTTGTTTACCATCTTGTTTATGTTGCAGGATACTAGAACCCACGTGGTTGTCGAACTCTATGAGACAGAGCGATCTTACGTCGAGTCCCTACAGACCCTCGTCACAGTAAGTTTTCACTTTTTTTCATGACTAAATCTTTCGCCGCATATTGTTTTCTTTGTAAAAATAACTAGTCGTATGGAATAAATAAGTCGCGCTGCTAAAATTACATCTGATCATATCTTTATAAAAGAAAATAATTCAAACAAAATTTTAATTCAAACACAAATCATGTTTTTTTTTATAATTTTTAACGTCAATATTTCTATAGCCCGTATGTTTGTATACGAAATGCAAAAATTACAAAACTTGTAACTATTTCATACAATTTTATTCGTGAAAAAAAAAAGATTATTGTAACTGAGCGAATTGCAATTTTAATTATTAAATTACAGTTTAATCAGATAGAATAATTATTTATTTTTTCGAAACAATCACTTTACAATTAACTACGCTTTGTTCTGCTCTTTTTTATTTTAAATCTTTTGATAGAGCCATGCGATAAAATAATAAGTAAATAGCAATAAATATTTCAGCTTTCTTGGATTCCGTTATTAAAATCATATGAAATTATATAGGAAGAGAAAATCCTTACTTTTTCAGCACATATTTCAAAAACCAACATTTGAAATTGTTACAGATTCTATACTAAAATCTATAAAAAAAGAGAAAAGAGAAAATATAATTATTGCAAATTTGGCTCACAAAGGGCTACCGATAAAAGTCCTTTTGCCCGACAATAACAAGATTAGCTATTTTTTTTAAATATGTTTCAAATTTTTATACCAACATCTAAAATTAATATTGTGCTTTATGAATGTTATTAAATTGTCTTATTTTACATTTTGTAAAATTTAATTCACAAATTTAATCCAATTTACAATTTGTTCATAAATATAAATTTGGTTTTTCGTTTGTTAAAAAGTTAAATAAATAAATTAGAATAAAAAGTGCTTCTATTTTTGACCAAATTATATTTTGAAGTCACTTTTATAATTTTCACGAATTGTGGCATAACCTATTTTGAAATTTGTTAAAAAATCGATCAAAAATATTACATATTGTAGTAAATTTAAAATTCATAAAGTAATTGTAAGAAAAAAAAATATTTTCTGAAATTGAATCTCTCTCGTCAGTGCAGCTTTGCTCTTATGAATTATAAAATGGAAAACACATGGTTTTCAAACTAATGGTAAGTGTTTTCCATTTTATAATTCATAAGAGCAAAGCTGCACTGACGAGAGAGATTCAATTTCAGAAAATATTTTTTTTCTTACAATTACTTTATGAATGGCTATTACGCGTCTGCAGATGGCTATTCACTTTGGGTTAAGGAGAAAGATCTGATCTTAAAAAATCAATGTTATTTATCTAGTGTCTTTTTTTAATGTCACGGAAGTGAACTGAGTCCTAGAGAAAATACAAATATCTGTTGTCTTTCAACATGAGTCTTAAAAAGACTTAATAATATTAAAGAGATTCTGAAAGGTAGAATATATTTATATACTCAAGCTGTGTTCCCCTTAATAAGTTTGTATATTTATTTTTAATTAGAATTAGCAAAACCTTACTACGTTATAGATAATCATATAAACTTAATAAAGTTAGAACACGGCCTGAATATATAAATATATTCAACCTTTCCGGAGCTCTATAACAATACTGAGTTACCATCTGCAGACGCGTTTCGAGATGTATCTCTCCTCAGTGCAGCTTTGCTTTTTATTAATAACAATTTGTAAAACACTCACCTGAACCTACATGGTAATTAGGGGTTAGATATTTTTAATTTGAAATGTTGCGAGAGAGACATGAACTTAACAGGTTATTGATTTAAATGATAAAATAGAATTGGTAAAACCATACTACGTTATAGATAATCATAGAAACTTAATAAAGTTGGATCACAGCCTGAATATAAAAATAGAGCTCCGGAAAAGTTGAATATATTAATCAAATTATATTGGAAGTTACTTTTTAATTTACAATTTTTACAAAATATTATATGTTACAAAATATTATATGACAGAAAGACCTCTGTCATTGACCAGTTGAACAATAAGGGTTGTTATTATTATTAAAATAATATATAATTTTGTTTTCTTCTTCTTCTTTTATGAACACTTTAGTCAGTCCATTAACTAATTCTCTCTGAGGCTATTGTTCGAGCCTTGCGGTCCTCCCAGTACTTTTTCATACGTTCTGATCTTCGTGCGCTTTCTTCAATTGAAAATACCCTTGAGGTAAATTATTTCTTTGTGAGTGGGAAGCGGATATTTGTGTCCTTGATATTTTGGTTTAATTTTATCTTGTCTGTGGTGTCTTCTGGTGTAAGTCCAATTTCTTTCAAATCCTCTCTTATTTCTCTAAGCCATCCGCACCGCACCCTGTTTTGGTATTTTTGAGATTGTATGGTACCAGTTGTTTCAGAAGTCTCGAATCTGGCTCTCTCATTATGTGTCCAAAGAATCCCAGTCTCCTTTTACGTATAGTTTCAGTAATGGGTTCTAGCTCTTGCTACACGACTTTGTTGGGCACTATCCGATACTTTCTGGTATTTTTTATTGATGCATCTTCTATTAATATATAATTTTGTTTTATAATAATAAAGGGTTTTCCAATACGGCACAAAAAAATTTTATTTTATAATACGGAACATAACCTACAAACTTTTTTATGATCTGTCAAGGTCAAAACGTCAGTCATGGTCAGTCAAATCAGACATGGCACTCAAATTTTTATCTTGGTGAAGATCACCAACGAGCAACGTTTGGAAATCGTTAAAACTTACCAACAAAATTTGAGTCGCAACTTTAACACCTAACCACCTAACCACCACAATTTTTGGTCCCAATAATCGTCCCACCAGACAAACTGTGCGTACGATGGTGAATAAATTTGAATCAACTTATTCTCTATTGAATGTGCCGGTCGAAGTACTGAAAATACTGCAGTCGTAAGAGCTTCAGATCAAAATGAACCAAACAATTCGATTCCACGCCGTTCAAAAGAATTGGGAATTTCCTAGTTCACATTTCCGTACGGATCTCCAGCTACATCCCTACAAGATTAAATTAACTCAAGAACTGAAACCTCTGGATCATTCAAAGCGCCGAAGCATATCCTATTTTGTTCTACAAAAGTTTGAAGAAAATTCTGAATTTCATCGAAACATTATCTTTAGCGATAAGCAGAATATGCGTTATTGGACAGCAACAAACCCAACGTGTGGAGATCAGAACGCGTATTGAAAAAGCCAGAACGGCATTTATCAAGATGAAGAAAGTCTATACCAGCCACGACTTACAGCTGTCAACGAAAATTCGACAACTGCGATGCTACGTATTTTCGACCCATTTTTATGGGGTCTAATCGTGGACGCTTACGGAGGCCTCCTCCAAAAAACTTGAGGCATTTGAAATGTGGCTGTACCGAAGAATCCAACGAATACCTTGGACAGAGAGAATAAGTGCTGAGAAGGATGGGAAAGGAAGAAGAAGTCCTGAATACAATTAAGACTCGAAAGCTACAATATCTGGGACATATAATGCGTAACCAGAGCCGATATGTCCTTTTGCAGAAGATCCTCCAAGGCAAGGTATATGGAGCTAGAGGAGTGGGCAGAAGGAGAATATCGTGGTTGAAAAATTTAAGAACGTGGTTCAACCAATCAACCACACTCCGCTTTTTCGCGCTGCTGTTAACAAAGTTCGAATAGCCAACATGGTAGCCAACATCCGGAAAGGATAGGCACTCTAAGAAGAAGAAGAAGAACAAACCCAAATGTGCTTCATGAGACTACATTGCATCCACAAAAAGCGAGCGTCTGGTGTGGAGACAAGACCGTATTTTTCGTCGATGAAGGAATGTTATGGTCAATGAAGTTAGCTATAGTGCCTTGTTGGAAGACTATTTTTGGTTAGAATTGGATGGACTTGACATCAGCGATATATGGTTCCAATAAGATGGTGCACAAGCTACACACCTGGCCAAACAATCGATTTATTACAAGCAAAATTTGGTAATTGATTAATCTCGAGAAATCATCCAGTCGAATGGCCACCTCGCTCATGCGATTTGACGTCGTTGGATTTTTCCTTATGAAGTCGAAGGTTTATGCCAACAATCCAACAACGTTAGAGGAGCTCAGGAACAATATCGATCGCGATGTTGCCAACATTCCGGCTAATATGTGTGAAAGAGTGATTGAAAATTGGATCCTTAGAATCGATTGCTGCTGTCGTGCTCTTGGTGGTCGTATGAACGACGTCGAATTCCATACATAATTGTAACATGTCTACTACACCTGGAATAAATTTTAGCCCTATATCACAATTATTCTGTGTTTTATTGAAATACAAAATTGTTATGTCGTTTTTGAAAAACCCGATATTATAGTATAGTAAATTATTATCCAAATTAGAAGCCTTTGTTCAATGTTGATTATTATCAAATTGACGAGAAAAAATCACTACATGTTAAGAAGGTTTTTTATGAGAAATTTAATTCTCTACAAGATTTATTTAAAAGAACTTTCGAAATTTCGCTTAGTTTCCCTGCTATTTGCAAATTTTTGGGACAAGAAAAATGTGAAACGAAAATGTTCTGACGAATAAAGTTTTTATCAATCATTTGTTTTTATAAATAAATTATTTAATGAATTTGAGAAATTGTCGATAAAAAAACAACACAACAAAAGGAAAACAAGAAAATAATATATGGCCGAAAGACATATTAGCCACATGATAATAAATATTATTTATTAGTCTTCTTCTTGTTGGCGTTACGGCTTTGGAATTCTTCTCAATGAGGGTTGCCCATCTTCTTCGGTTTCTTGCAAAGACTTGTCCAATTTGTCATCCCGATTGCTCTAGCGTCTTCCTCCACGCTGTTCAGCCACATTGTCGTTGGTCTGCCGATACGATCCTTAGCGACTTCCACATCCCGTTTGGGATGCCAAGCATCCTTCATTCTGTATATGTGTTCTGTTTATCATAATAAACCACATTCAATTGTGGCTACCAAATCTGGCTCAATGAAAACCTATCATAGCTCATGGTGCAATATGATGGTTCTTTGACCCTCGGTCTGCATTTACTGTGACAAAAATCTTATGTAGTACTTTCCGTTCGCAGCGGTTAAATAGACCTTTTCATAGTTGAAATTTTTTTTATGCCTCAATTTCCGCCAATTTTTTGGGCACTTTTTGATGTATAACCACTGAAAATAACAAAATGTGCCAGAAACTTTCATATTCCCACCTTTTAAACAAGGCGGACGTGCATGCGCTTAACTAACCTAAAAAGGTCTATTACAGTTCGTGTGTATTTGTAAGGGTCCAAGTCTAGCTCCCATATGTTGTATGTACCAACATATCCTGTATGTACCAATGCACTAATTATTGTCTTTTATTGGGCGTTTTTTGTAAGGAGTTTCTTGTATGTTTCTAGTGCAGCCAATTTGATAGATGACAGCTGATTTCAGCTCAGTATGTTTTGCCATTTCATGATTAGACTTACGCCAGAACAACGCTTGCAAATTGTGCAAATTTTCTTCGAAAGTCGTGGTTCAGTTCGCGAAACTTACCGTGCGTTACGTCCATTTTACGGTCGACACAATCCATCCGAGCAAGTTATTCGGAAAACCATGGATCGTTTTCGCACTACGCATAGTCTGACTGATAATGTGCATCCGCACCGAAGAAACTGTTGAGGAGGACCTAACTGAGTCGATTCGACATCGTGTACAGCAATTGGAGTTGTGTCCATCCACCTTATGGAAGATTTTGCGAAAATATCTCGGTTTACTAGCTTACAAGTTACAGCTCGTGCAAGAGCTGAAGTCGCGTGAGCATCACATGCGTCGTACATTTGTAGAATGGGCAGATAACAAGATTATACTTGATCCTCATTTTTTTCAAGATTGCTCTTGATCCTCATTTTCACCAAACAAATTTTATTCGTAGAATGGGCAGATAACAAGATTGTTCTTGTTCCTCATTTTTACAAAAAAAAAATGTTCAGCGATGAGGCTTATTTTTGGCTCAATGGCTACGTAAACAAACAAAATTGCCGGATGTCGAGCGAGAAAAATTCAGAAGCCATTATTAAGACGCCGTTACATCAACAAAAACATACTATTGGTATGTTTATGTACAGGTGGAATCATTGGCCCACATTTCTTTAAAGATGATGCCGGTCAGCACGTGACAGACAATGGAGAGCTCTATCGATCCATGATTGCTGACTTTTTCGTTCTCCAGTGGAATGACGTTATTGTGGAGGAGCTTTGATTCCAACAAAACGGCGGCGCAACATGCCTCACAGCGCGCGACATAATCAATTTATCGCATGAAACATTCGCTGCATAAACCGCATAATCTCGCGTAACGGTCCCGTGAATTGGCCTCCACGGTCGTGTGATATCATACGTATGGACACTATCTGTGGGGATATGTGAAGTCGCTAGTGTACGCCAATAAACCAACGACGTTCCATCAGCTGGAAACCAACATTCGCCACGTTATTGTCTATATATGACCCTGGCTGCTCGGAAATATGGTCGAAAAAGTTCCAGATTGATCTTCATTTTTTACAGGTATAGAACTTTGAACTGAATAATGCCATGTAAGGCTTTATTAAAACCTGTAAAAAACGCCCTATATATTCTAAGCTTGGTTCTATGCGAAAGGTTTTTGACGCTGAGTATTGAGTGTAGACTATACAGGCGACGATTCCCTAGTTGTATGCGGGTTGTGACTCTTTCGGATATTTCGTTTTTGCTCTTTATTATAGATCCTAGATACTGAAAGGATTCTACTTCTTGTGGAAGGTGGAAGACAAATGGGTGTGTCTTCCACCTGTCAACACTGAGCACTTTTGTGTTCCAAAACTTCCAACTGTCCTCCACCCATTTTTACCATTGCTCCCATTTGCGCTCCGCTCCTAGCCAGCACCTTATATTGTTCTTGTCGATATTAATTTTTAGTCCGATTTTCCTAACAGTTTTGTCTAGAGGTTCGCATGCCTCTTTTAGTGCCTGAGTATTTCTACTATATCTATGTCGTCCGCGAACGCAAGGATCACTTTAGATTTGCTGAATATTGTTCCTCGTTCGCTGTTTCCCATCGCTCTCACCGCTTTTTCTAGGGCCAAGTTGAATAGTTTTGTTGAGAGGCCATCTCCTTGTCGCAGCCCTGATGTTACTGCGAAACTTGTCGATAGCTCCCCTTGTATCCGCACTTTGCCTCTAGTATCGTTTAATGTCATTTAATGTTAATTTGAAAAGCTTTGCCGGTATTCCCAACCCTTCTATTATCCTAAGTAAATGGTTTATGCTGACATGTGTATACATTTTTTGTTGGTCATTATTGTCGTGCATGATGAATAAAACAATCAAATTAAAACCAAGAAAAAGAAAAAAAATATTTGTTATGTAAATGAGTTGTGTAATTAATTGACAAAATGTTAATAATCAATAATATTTTTATTTAAAATTCCAGTGTTTTTCTTTTTAAAATTAATTTCCACGTCTCTTCCTAATTAAATTTGCTAGATAGATCTTCTAAATCATTTAAAAATATTTTTTAAAGTTCAACTTCAATTTCTTGATTATATGAACATACTTATTTGAACATCACCGTAGCCAAATATTTCAAATAAAAATAAAATTTTGTCATATTTCCCAAAGGAATTGATTGATTAATCAATCCTAATTTAAAAATCCTTAATTTTTAAAATCCAAAATCGATGGAGGAAAATAGTTTTCTTCAAAAATTCTAACAAAATTACACCCAAACAGACTTAAAGGCCAATAAAAAACATAGAAAACAAAATATCTTGATAAGTCAACCAACAAAAGTCGAAATCGACTGGAAGGGATTGTACATAAAGTGAAATCATTCATACTAAGGAGAAACTATAAACCTAATGTTTATATAATCTGTTTACAGATGAAATTCGGAATTACCAATCTACATACAAATTGCTATAGATAATACCAGTAATATTTTATATATATATATATATATATATATATATATATATATATATATATATATACATATATTTATATGTATATATATATGTATATGTATATATATATATATATATATATATATATATATATATATATATATATATATATATGTGTTGTATTGTTTTCTCGGGGATTCCACGTTGATGCTGAGGGTTGGCTCTGAAAAGAACCGGATTCTCGACGTTTCGGCGAATTAACATTCGCCATTCTCAAGAGATATATGCGTCCGTACGGGTCAACCGTTCGACGCATACTCTTCATCAGTATGCGTCGAACGGTTGACCCGTACGGACGCATATATCTCTTGAGAATGGCGAATGTTAGTTCGCCGAAACGTCGAGAATCCGGTTCTTTTCAGAGCCAACCCTCAGCATCAACGCGGAATCCCCGAGAAAACAATACAACACAGGTATCTATCCGCGAAAACCATACAACATATATATATATATATATATATATATATATATATATATATATATATATATATATATATATATATATATATATATATAATTCGAGATACTTTAACTAAAGAGGCAAAAGTTAACTGAAAACTACTGAGCTAAGAGACTAGTAGTAGTATAACTGTCCTAGCTGGACTAAGTCGGACAATTTAACAAGATTACAAGATTGCATACTGAGACAAATTTAAAAATTTTACACTAGATAAGAGAATTAGAATCTTAGACAACTTAGAAAATATTAGACACAGAGTGAATACAGTGAGACTAAACAGACAATACATTTAAATAAAGGTGGAATAAAATACATGATCAATGTAACAATCAGTTGAAATACAACTGCATAATGGAAAAGAGGATGAAAAATTTTATGGCCCTCCTCTCCATATGAATTAAAAAAAAAACAATTTTATCTGTCAATAAAGAGAAAAATATCGGTTTCTTGTAGGGGTGGACAGGAACAAGAGCTTAACCAGTTAATTAGGTCGATAATCACAAATAATAAGAAAATAGCCCTTTAATGCGTCACTGATTCATAGCAGGAAGCTCATCTGGTTTAGTTTCCCCACCGGTAATCCCATTAGTCTTGTTTATAAAGACAATTCTTAATTAGTATTTAGTAATAAATTTCACGAGATATTGTTTAGTCTTTTAGTGTATATGAAATATTCTTATTTTGTCTAGTCCTATCTTACTAGTTTAGTCTGTCAAGAATTGCCCGTCGAGCCATTTTTGTCTGTAGTATTGTATGTCTAGCCTTATCTGTCTAGCCTTATCTGTCTAGCCTTATCTGTCTAGACTTATCTGTCTAGCCTTGACTGCCTAGTCTTGCCTGTCTAGTTTTGCTGTCTAGTCTTTTCTGTCTAGTCCTGCCTGTTCAGTCTTGTTTTTCTAGTTTCGTCCGTCTAGCCTAGTCAGTCTAGTCTCGTGAGTCTCTCTCACTATTCCACTTTGGCTTTTAGTATGCGCCACCCCGGTATCGCATATTTTGCATTCATTCGGGGTGGGCAGCCCAGACGGTTAGTGAAAACCGCCTTAGTTGTCGCCTCCACGACCAGGATTCGAACCTGGGTCTCCTGCATTGAAATGCGGGTATGTTGTCAACTACACTACCAAGGACAGTGAGTCTGGTCTTGTTTCTCAAGTCTTGTCTATCTAGCCTTATCTGTCTACTCTTGTTTATCTAGTTATGTTTATACGTAGTCTGTTATCCGACATAAAGTATCCGACCTTTAGCCTGTAAAAAAAACTGGCATACCTGGAGCGTTGGAAACCTAATCACCCTCAAAGTAGTTTCCTTGCGACTTCTTCCAGCGGTGCCGCCATTGTTGGGAGCATTCCGAAAAAGCGTCTCTCGGAATCGATTTTCGCTCGGCTGTCGTTGCAGCCATAATGTCCTCTCTTGTCTGCAATCGCGCTCCTTTCAATGGCCTCTAGACTTTGGGGAATAGCCAGAAGTTGCAGTGGGCCATATCAGGAGAGTTTGGTTTTTTGGTTTTGGAGCGGAGTCTAGTTTTTCGCCAAAAAATTGTAAACCAACTGCGAAGAATGTGCTGGAACATTGTCGTGATAGAGTCGAAAATATCCTGATGACCACAACTCCAGTCGCTTGCGCCGCACAGCATCACGTAGGCGACGTATGACATCCGTATAGTACTCCCTATAGTCTTTCCGTCATTTTGCTTGCATTGAAAAACTGACGAGGGCACTACACACTACGTCACTCGAACACTGCTCGACAGCAACTGACGCTATCTAGAAGGTTCAAGGTCGGCCCATGCAAGCGCGCTTGATTCAAATCCATCAGGTTTTCAAAATCTAACAAATTCTAACAGACCACTTATAGTCTCGTTTGTGTAGTCTTGTTTATCGAATCTTGTGTGTCTTAATCATCGTCTATTTATATTTGTCTGTCAAGTCTTGTCTCTCCAAACTTGTCTGTCTAGCGTTTTTTGTCCACCGGCGCGAGTGGCGTAGTGGTGACGCTCGTGGCCTCATATTAGAGCGCTAACTGACGAGTATAGAGGTCCGAGTTCTATTCCCAGCGCCGGCCGCATTTGTTGCAGAAAGACAAATGTGAAAAATGGCAATTAGCGCAATTTACTATAACAACAGGTTTTCTGGGCCTAAGTGAATGTGATAGAATACAATAGGCTACCAATAGGCCGCAGTGTTCGAAGGGTCGGCAAACCCGGTAATCACATCGAACCAAACTTAAAAAAAAAAAAAGTTGTTTGTCCAGTCTTCTCTAAGAAGTCTTCTCTGCCTAACAATGTCTTTCCAGCCTTACCTCTCTAGCCTTGTCTAGTCGTGTCTGTCTAGTCTTGTCAGTCTAGTCTGCTATGTCTAGTCAAATCGAATTCATTTATTGGCCAGTTAGATTACATACAGAATAAATATATTAAACTCAGGAAATTGTTAAATAGATCTGCATGATCCTAAAAATTCTTCAATTTTGTATGGACATTGCGTCATGAGAAAATTTCTGATGTTTCTCCGAAAATTCTATGTGAAGGTGTTATTTCCAGCGTAAACAATTGCTACAGTTGAATCCTTAGAACGTTAGGAACCTTGCTGCATACGATAGTTCTTGTTTGACGCGTGCAAAATTTGAGACGCATTCTGGTGAAATAGTTGTGTTTATCCTTATTTTTTTGGTAGTAGATGTTGATTTCGGTGGATACATCTAGTTATTTCTAATATGCGTAAGCTAGGGACAGTTAGGATGTTCTACAAAGGGACGTCTGCTGGAGGCAAATGTTGGCAGACCTAGCATGCAGAGTACAATTTTTTTTTGTAATTTTCAGCAATTTCGTTGGTGCATGGGACGCTCCCAGCATTTATACCATCTCATTATGTCTATCCTCTCCGTAACTCTGCAGTATAACCACCCAATCTTAAGCTTTCGTTCCTCTAGGAGCTTATTTGCCTGTGTTTTTTTGGAAAATTAGAGTTATAGTTGTCGCTTGACTATTACGTTACCCAGGTCTGATGTTTTTTATTTTAAGATTTTCATTATTTAAGATTGCAGATTTTCCCGCGGCTTTTATCTCTTCCATTGTCGTAACGCCTCTATATCCTCTATATCCTTAATATTCAGTAGAGTATCTATATTACTTCATCGGATATCTATATTTGGCACATTTTCGACATTCCGAGAAGAAGCTCACCACTTTTCGTTTATTTTATTCCCGTGGCCCGGATTCCTGATACTTCTGGGTTGACTTCTTTTTTAACTTTCCTAAGTAGTTCAGCATACGATTTCCCTTTTGATCCCTTTCGACTTTTATCCCGATAATTTTTCTTGTTTTGGTTTTGATTTATTACTTCTGTCCATTTTTGCGCCCTTGGTATTATTTCACGATCTGATATGGATGTATACATATCCTAGGAATATTTATAGAAATTATAATCTTTGAAGAAAAGATACAAATGTTACTATTTAATATTATTAAAATCTTCAAACTCAACAAGATATAAATAATAATGATATGGCTAGTTCTTGGTGAAAGTATACTCTAATATCAGTATCTGTGTTTGCAAAAGTATATTGTATCATTTTTAGAATAGTAGGCCATTCTGCCACCTTAGGTTTTTCGAAAGCCAATTTCTTCGTGCGGTGAGTTACTGATATATCCTTCAGCTTCTGCAAGCTATCAAACATCTGTTGGAAGCTGGTGGTTTTGTCAACTATTTCTTCGTCCGCTTTTTGAACTACCAGTTGATATATGTAGCGATCTGTCGAGCTAATATCTCCATTTTCGGTTGGAGTTCCTATGGAATGTCTTACGTATACAACGTTGCCAGGCGTCTTAATCTGTGATTCTAACTCAATTGGTCTTGTGTATATGTTACATAGCATTTGGGGTACTCCTTGTTCGGGATTCATGTTGTCTGCCACACACCAGGCCAGGTCTCAATTGAGTGGAGCAAAAAGCATGTCTCCTTTTCCTACTTTAACCCTTTCAAAAGCTGCCAGGTGCCAGTACTTTTCCGCAACTTCTTGGAATTCTTGGTACGAGTACCCTCTTTTTATTTCGTTGCATAGTTCTACGAGACTCCTCCTTTCACATTCAATAGTTTCCAACGGATTTTGGCCAGTTGTTGCAGTTTGTGTACTAGTTTCACATGGTTTTCTAACTTCCTGCTTCCCAATGGGCGCCTCTTTAATATCTGAAGCTTCTTGTAGTTTTTCGAATATTTTATTCATTTGGTCTGTTAATAACCAAAGTTCTTCTGTGGTACTTCTTACGTCTGCATTTTTTTCGCCAGCCATCGTAGGTCCTTAATGCATATACACATTGGTACTTACCGGAGAGACCATAAGACAAAGAGTGTACAAGCAACTAGGATCAGGATATTTATCTTTCCATACCTATTCTTTTGATATCGTCCTTCCATCGCGTGGGAGGTCTTCCCCTGTTACTCTTGTCAGCTCTTGGTCTCCAATCGAGCAGCCTTTTTGTTCATCGCCTATCTGCCATGCGGGCCAAATGTCCAGCCCAGCTCCACTTGAGCTTAGCCATCTGGTAGATAACATCCGTGACTCCTGTTCTCGCCCGTAAGTCCTCATTTCTAACGTGGTCACAATGTGACACACCGAGCATTGATCTTTCCTTCTTGTGTTATTCCAAGCTTCTTAACCGGTCTTAACCGGCCTCATAACCGGTAGAATACACTGATTAAAAACCCATCGTTTTAAACAAATCGGGAGATTACTCTTAAACACATCCCCAAGTTTGCCATATGCAGCCCAAGAAAGCGTAATTCTTCTTTTTAATTCGCATGTTTAGTTGTCTCTCGAGTTTCTTATTTCATGACCAAGATACGTGTACCTACCTATCCAACAACTCCACCTCACAGTCACCAATAGCAATATTTCCACTAGGGACCAGATTCTTAATAAATTTCGTTTTTGATATATTAATTTTTAGCCCTACCCGAGCACACACTTCCTGAAGATCTTTCAGCATTTTCCTGATATCTTGTAGGTTGTCAGACAACAAAGCCATATCATCCGCGAAGCGCAGATTTGTTAGGTTTAAGCCAACTATATTTAAACCCTTTCCGCTCCATTCAAGCATCCCGAAGGTGTATTTATATAGGTGATAAACAGTTTGGGTGACATAGTATCACCCTGTCGTGCTCCTCTACCGATTCTTATGGGGTTGGTGTTTTCGTGCTGTTTTACCATCATGGTAGCATTTTAACAGCGGTTTCATTTAATTTCCTGAATAGAGTTTCAATGTCTCCTCGATTACTTCCTATTAATACTATGTCATCTGCATATGCCAGGATTTTGTGATTTTTATCTTTAAGGTTGTTGCCTCCTTTGTTTCCCGAATTACTTTTTGCCACAATAATGTTGAAGAGAATTGGGGAGAGCGCATCACCTTGTTTTAGCTCAGTACCGTAAAACTGTCTGAACTGGCTCCATCAGAACTGATAAAAAAATCCATCTTCTACAATGCTACAAAAATGTTCAATCATTTACCTATCCACCTAAAATCTATCACCAATAACTCTAAATTTTGTTCCGCCGTGAAGTCGTATTTCCTAGAACGACTCTACTACACAACTGCAGCATTCTTCGGTGATCGCTAGTTTTTGAACCGCACACACACATATTGGTCTCAGCTAGCCTTACTGAACGATTAAAAATTCTTTTCGGTTTTTGTTAAGATTTTATTTATTTTTTTATTTTTGAAATGAATGTATCTCAGCAAAGTATATATTAATAAGCACCTGAGCTGTTCTTGAGCATTCGAAGTTTAGATTTTGCTATTCAATTTCTTGATCATACTATCCGTCCTAATCTTCCATGTGAGGAGTTCTTCAAGGAATATTCCTAGGAATCGTATGTTTTTGGCCCTTTGAACCTCTTCTTTACCAATTGCCAGGGATAGGATTTCTGCGACCGTTTTCCTACGTGTTTGAAAGATTACGTAGTTGTTTTTTTTTATTTAGGAATGTTATTAGCAGAGCACCAATTATGGACCATTTTTAACAATTGGTTAGCCTCGACTTCAGTTTTACTCGGAGATTCTTCAGAAATAATGAAGCCCGCGTCGTCTGCATATAAAATGCATTGCTTATCCCTTATACATTCTATAATGTCCGCTATATATAAAGAGAAAAGTGTCTGGGCCAGCACACTGCCCTGCGGAACAACACTTTTAAGATACGATGATTCAGATATGCCACTCTTATTAGTTTGTACAATTTTTACATAAGATTGTTTATTATTTAAGAACGAACGGAACCATCTGCCCACCTTTCCTCTAATCCAACAGATGTAAAGCTTGCCCATCAGTACATCGTGAGAGACGCTGTCGAATGCCTTCGACAAGTCGCAAAAGATCCCGACTATCTCACTAAGTACTCTGTTGTAGAAGGCGAGTATAACTGTGGTTGTGGATTTATTTTTTCTGAAGCCATGTTGTGCCAGCGGTATTAACTTGTGTTTGTTAATGAAATGTCCTAATCTTCGTTCCATGCAGTACCTATTCCAGTATTTTAGAGATTACAGATACTAGAGATATTGGCCGGTAGTTTTCAACTTTTGTTTTGTCGCCCTTTTTATGGACGGGAATAATCACGGATATTTTAAGAGCTGTTGGATATATCTCGTTATCAAATGAACAATTTATTATATCTGTTATTGGTGCAGCCAGTGCATTGCTAAATTTCCTTATAATATTGCAAGGCAATAAGTCCGGCCCGCAGCTGGATTTATTTTTCAGTTCGGGTAAAATTTCTGACATTTCCGCGATTGTGTAATGTATTTTCCAAATATTATATTATATATATATATATATATATATATATATATATATATATATATATATATATATATATATTATATATATATATATATATATATATTATAATATAGACTTTTTGTTGAAGGGAATATAGAATAAACTCGTTTATTGATTGCCATAGAGATTTCTGATAGTTTGAACCCTGTTCAATCTTCTTGTTATACGAGGGTTGGTGCAAAAGTCATGGCAACTATTTTTTTTCTTGAAGATACCAGTCCGGTTGGAAAATGTGACATCTACAGACGAAAGGACAAGGTCTTTACTACATGTGTGGACAATTAATAGCACTGAAATATCGTAACACACTAATTTATTACGGTAGTATACAGGGCAATATGGACTTCACCGTGCAAAAGAATGATAACACATAACATAAAAAGTGATATGTAGTCCCCTGCTAATGTCACCACACGCTGCCAACGATGTGGGAGGCGATGTGGCAGCATTTGCCGCACCACGTGTGAATCGGGTCATCTGTTGGCGCACCGCATTAGCAATGTCCTCTCGTGTTGCAAACCGCCTACCACGTATTGGTTCCCTAATCTTAGGAATGAGATCAAAGTCACAGCGCGAAAGGACAGGAGAGTACGGTGAGTGCTCCAATTCTTCCGATCCCCAACGTCGGAGTAGCTGCCGTACACACCCTGCTTTATGTGGTCTTGCATTTTCGTGCAGGATTATTGCACTGTACACAAGATCCGGACGTTTATCCCGAACACCACGTCGTAACTGTCGTACCAGGAAACCCCTGTAGTACTGTGCGGTCACTGTTCTGCCATGAGGAACAAAGTGGCAAACAATTACACCCTTGACGTCATACGCGACGATCGCCATCAACAACCGCTGCTCAACACGGGTTACTTCCATCTCGCACGACACTCACCAACTGACTGATTTCAGAGCCCTCGCTGCGCTACTACCAGCTATCACAGAACCTTCTGTTGTTCTGCATACAGACTATGCCTGCAGTACTTCCACACGACACATATACGTTTGTGATCCGTTCACATAACTACAAGAAAAAAATAGTTGCCATGACTTATGCCCCAACCCTCGTAGAAGTTACGTTTTGTCTGTATAATTAGTCTGTTATGCTCACACTTTTTTGTAAATACTTTTATTTTAAAGGATAAACTTTTTTTACAAACTATATAGATCTTTTAGTTTTTGCTTGTGTATATAATTTTATAATTGTGGATTATAATTTAACTTGCTATCGCAGTCATCTTTTCTATATATTGCCTCCCATGTTTCTTCCATTAGACTAGTAGAATGGAATTTTATTTTGTTGGCTTCACAGAAGTTCCTTTTAGTTTTGTATTCTGGTTTGTGTTTTCCTTTGCTGTTGCCTCGAAGCACTATTAGTGTATGATCGGATAGATATAGTCTTCTCTGTCTAGTGTTGACTATCTAGTATTATCTGTCCAGTCCTCTTTGTCTAGTCTCATCTGTCTAGTCTTATCTGTTTTGTCTTGTCTGTCTCAAACCACAATGGCTCTTCCCTGATTGACATAACAATAGCGACCACGTCAATCAGCAGAAAAATTAGCGAATGGAAAGTACATCAAGAACATGAAAACCTAAGCGATCACCGCACAATTAACTTCGAGGTTCGGGAATTTCCACACACAACTCGTGCCCAAGACGCACAAAAAGAGCTAGGCTGGAAACTGACAGCCGAGGGATGGTCTAGATTACAATCAAAATTAGACTCGGAATCTGACCATGACAGCGAACCACCCGAAGACCATACGCAAGCAGTTAATAGTCCTGTAGAATTTGCCGAATATATTTCCAAACTGTGCTATGAATGCTTTCCAAGACGACGTCGACCACAACACCGCCACCAATCTACCCCCTGGTGGACTACAACGATTGCCGCTAAGAGAGCCGCATGCATCAAAAAGAGAAGAGTGATGGTGAGAAGGAACAAATCTAACGCAACTGATGAACAGAAACAAGAGGCTAGAATCGACTATAGTAACTCCAAAAAAGAATTCAAGATTGCTATATACGCACGCAAGAAAGAGCTGTGGAAGGATCTCTGCAATCAATTAGAAGAAGATATATGGGGCCAAGGTTTTAAAATTATATCAGGCAAACTAAATATTAGACCAAACATTAGCCTAAGCGAGAAAGAAATAAGTAGCCAGGTAGAAAAGCTGTTCCCGAAGAAACCCAAAATCAACTGAATGGTCCCCTTAGTAACTGAAATAAAGACCTTTGACCTGGAAGATATTGTAAAAACTGCGCAGAGGATCAAGACCGGGAAAACTCCAGGTCCAGATAGTATACCCACAGATGTGCTCAAAGAAATAGCTACCAGGAGACCTGAAATCGTCTTGAGAGTTATGAACAGCTGTCTAACTAAAGGAGAATTTACTCATTGAAAAACCCAAAAAGATCCGGCCGATAAAACATCATTCCGGCCGATTTGTATTCTAAATACCCCAGGTAAACTGTTAGAAATGTTAGTTAAGACACTCCTGGAGAACGAGCTAGAAAGCAAAGGAATTCTACACGACAGACAATACGGATTTCGAGCGGGCAGGTCAACGATAGATGCCCTGTCCAAAGTAATGGTGATACCTAACAAAATTAGAGAAAAGGCCTTCAAGAACCAAGAGCTCGCGGTACTTCTTACTCTTGACATAGAAAATGCCTTTAATTCAGCTCCGTGGGACCTCATAATTGACGCACTAAAAACAGCGGAAATTAGCCCATATCTGATTAAGATGGTCCAGCGTACCTCAGCAATCGATCATCATCATCATTAGCCTTTATGTCCCACTGCTGGGCACCGGCCTCTTCTCTGCCACATATCAACCTCAGCACTAAGATTGAATATGGGCGACCTAGCGGTTTAACGTCGAATCCGAACGACAAATTTCCAGAGAAGGTGTTAGGCAGTGAGACCCCACGGTTGCCTAAGCCGGAGTGGGGAATTGAGTGTGGTGGGTTGCAGCCATTAGTTTTAATTTTTACTGCTTTAGTTCAGCGTGGGATTCGAACCCGCGCTGTCTGACTCGAGAGCCAAGTGCTTAACTATCTGAGCCACCACCTCCTCCAGCAATCGATATGTTATCACAAATAGAGGCTCAAAAATAGAAACAACATGCGGTGTCCCACAGGGCTCCATTCTAGGACCTACATTATGGAACATCTTTTACAACAGCATTTTAGAACTCGACTTAGGAAATAACGTTACCTCTGTTGCATACGTAGACGACCTAGCAGTGATTGTTTGCGGTAGAAATAAGTCACAACTGGAATAGTCCTCGCAAAATGCCGTAGCAATAATACACCAACATCTAACAGAATTAGGGCTTAAAATGGCACACGCGAAGACGGAAATGGTAATCCTTGTGGTTAGAAGAAAACTCAAGACTCTGTCGGTAAAAATTGGCGACGCCATAATAACGAGCAAGCCGGAAATCAAGTACCTGGGGGTATACTTAGATAGAAATACCCGTATGACTACACACATCAAAATCAAATGCGAGAAAGTCGAGAACTCACTAATGGCTCTGACTAGGATCACCCCAAACATCTGGGGACCGCGCGAAAGAAAACGTCGAATATTAATGTTCGCGGCGTCTTCAGCCATCCTGTACGGTGCACCCATCTGGACGCAAGCGCTTAAGCATTCCCTATATAAGAATAAACTAATAGCCCTAAACCGAAAAATGGCACTAAGAGTTATTTCGGCATATTGAACCGTCTCCACTGCTACGGCAACCGCTATCGCCTCACTGCCGCCTCTCGAACTGAGAGTCAAGGAGATGGTTTACATATACCGACTTGGAAAAAGCAGTAGGTCTGATGCTAAAGATAAATGCATGGAGGAGTGGCAGCAAAGATGGAGAGAATACAATGGTTGGACCAAAAATCTTATAAAAGACGTTAGGTTGTGGAGCAGGAGAAAGTGGGGTGAAGTGGTTTACTATGTCACACAGGCCTTCACTGGGCACAGTGTATTTGGAACATACCTTTGCAAAATTAAAAAAAAAGAAAACCCGATCTACTGGTTCTGTCCGGACATTGATTCAGCCGAACACACCATTTTTCACTGTGTCAGATGGATGGACCTTCGTGAAACAGCAAATCAATTATGCGGCACAGTCATATCAACATCTAATGTAGCAGAATTTCTTCTAAGGACAGAAGCAGATTGGAACGTAATAACAGAAATGATGAGGGATATAAGGAAAGCAAAAGAGAAACACGAAAGAGAAAACCGAATTTAGAAACGAGGAGGGATAATTCATCCTGAAGTAATGCCTAGGGGCGGTTTCCGGGATGTATCTTCTCCTTTTTTTAATATTTTTTTTTTAATTTTTGAAGTCTTGTTTGTCTTTTATCATCATTTTAATAAAAAAATAAAAAGTCTTGTCTGTCTAGTCTTGCCTGTCTAGTCTCATCTGCCTAGTCTTGTCTGCTTAGTCTTATCTAGTGGAAGCAGTTTAATAAATTGTTAGTTGTGTTTTGTAGTGGAATCTTACTATTTAGAAAAATATGTATCCTATACATATTTAATTTGCGTTTGCTGCTAATTATGCTAAGATAACAAACCAGTTTCTTTTTGGTTTTTTCTACAAAGAAATTATCATTTCAAACAAATCCGCCGATTGATTCTGATGAATATTTATTTACATTATTGTTGAATATTAGATAAACAAACTAGTTTGATCAGAAGTTTTACATCAGATTAAGATTAAACAGATACAACTTATATACAACAAGGTAGACGATAGATACGACAAAATTTGATTGACAAGACAGGACAGATAGAGAACCAATACTATACGGACAAGACTAGACAGATATGACTAGATAGACAATACTAGAGGGACAAGACTAGACGGATATGACTAGACACACAATACTAGACAGAGAAGACTAGACAGACTAGACTAGCCAGGCAAAACTAGACAGCCAAGACTAGTCACACAAGACTAGACAGACAGGACTAGACAGACAAGACTAGTCTGACAAGACTATACAGACAAGACTAGACAGAAAAGTCTAGATAGCCAAGACTAGACATCTAATTTGTTTATTCATAACCATAACTTATGTGGCCAGCACTCCGTCCAGATGGACACTATGCTGGTTATCGATTACAATAATAGTTTACAATTTAATAGTAATTTAGTTTTAAACTCTAAATGCCATGATCTAGTCTTTTTAATTTTGCGCAGATTGCATTAAATGTCCGCCACCAATCACTATATTTAACAATTATGTTGAGGTCCTCCTAGCTCCTTGGCCAGGGACATCCTGCATTAGTAAAATTAATTTCGGTTTCTTATCGTCAGTTCTCTGTAAGCGGGCATCTAAAGAGTACATGAGCGATTGTATCTTTCTCCGCATGTGCAGTGCGGAGACAGCCTCTTCCCGAATCTATATAGATTAATAATCTATATAGTTATCAGTTAAATCATGTGATGTGTAGGACCTATATAAATGTTCTTCCACTTCTTGATTACAGGAATAAATTATATTAAGAATTAAATTTTTTGGTCCAAAGTCTAGTTGTGACCTTATCCCATCGCTCTTGCCACTCTCATTTTTATTAGTCCCATTTTTATTAACTGACCAGGTACTTTATTGTTCGTGATTGGCAATTGGTTTATTTCCTCGCTGATATTTTCTGTTCCTGAAGCCTGCCTGCAAGATAATCCACTCTTTCGTTTCCATTATGACCTAAGTGAGCTCTAATCCAGTGCAGCAGAAGGTTAGTTCTTTGTCGGATTTCATGTGCCAGCTGCCATGTCTCCAAACGAAGTTCAGTTGGTTTTGTCATATATTTTAAGGCATCGAGAGGATTGAACATTCAGGGATTGATCTATGCTCTAATCGAATGTATCTTAGTGCCCTGTTGATTGGAAGGAATTCCGCCTGGAAAATGGAACAATACTCTTCTAGTTTCATAATCTCAGAATGCATCTCGACCTCTTCAACATATTCCACAAATGCTGTTGCTACGCCAACTTCGGATTTCGAACCATCGGTATAGACTGAAACACAAGTGTTATGCGTTAAATAGTAATCTACTGGTACAAATTCCGCCGGATGTTTATTGTGGAACATACAGAATATTCTGTTCCATTAGATTTGGAGACACGTCAATCTCAAAATCTTTTAGAGTGGCCTCGTCTATTAACAGCCTTGGTCCATATAACGCCACTTCTTTTAGTCTTAGGTCGACTGGAAGAAGCCCCGAGATAACGCAAGCCGCCTCTGTCGATACCGTGCGGTAAGCTCTTAAGGTGCATATACTCTGTACCCCGAGTAGTTTGAGTTTTTCCCAGACCCCGTAGGCTCTGTGCCAGATAGAGGCGCCAAATAGGAGGCCTGATCCAATTGCTCTACTATAAATTAATGCTATGTTAGCATTCCCCAACTCCTATTCCTTCCTAGATACCAGCCGCAGTCTTGAGCAGTATTGCTTGGATGTAATACAGGCTTGTTTATTATGTGCTTTGAAGTTGAGATACTTGTGGATAATGATCCCTAAATATCTGATGTGATCCTGGCGTTTAAGTTTGTCTCCTCCAAGGCTAAATACTGGTCGTCTTTCTGTCGGGGATCTGCCGAGGAACACTGCGTCTGTTTTCGAAGAATTGAAATTAAGTTTAGAGTCAGTTGCCCATAATTGCAGTGCCTCCAATGCCTTATTCGTCCTGTGCCTCAGTCCACATATTGTGTCACTGGATACGAGTAACATGGTATCATCGACATATGCTAGTTCGGCACTATGTTAGTTCCCTCCGGGAGGTCAATTTCGCTAGTCAAAAGTATTATATACGATTTTCCAGTATGTAGGACCTGATCTGGAGCCCTGAGGGCAACCTTTGTTTACAGATTTCTGGACTGTAATTCCTGGCTCGTGTATTATAGCCTTGCATCTGTTAAAATAGTCGCGTGCTAGGTTAATCAGGCTGTTAGGGCATTTATTGATAATTATTCTATGTATTATCAATGGCCACCAGACGTTATCAAATGCTTCAGTAATGTCTAGTGCGGTAACGGTGCACTATTGCTTACTAGACTTGCTTTCCTTCACGAAACAAATAACTTTGTTTATGGCGTCCACTATTCCAACACCCTTATGGAAACCAAATTGGTTTATGCTAAGGAGATCGTTTTTTTTATATGGTATTGTATTCTGGAGATTTGTAACGAGTCCAATATATTGCCGGCTACAGGGAGTAAACTAATTGTCCTAAAGTCTTTAGCGGTATTTCCTGGTTTTTTTGGCTTAGGAATTATTTTGACTAGTTGTTCTTTCCAGCAGCTCGGAAAAACTTCCCCGTCAAGACACTTGCTGTAGAGGCTCAGGAAAGTTTCAAGTATAAAGTGGAAAGCAGCCAGTGTTATATCCGAAGTAATGCTGTCTACTCCGGGTGCCTTCTTTGGATTCATTTGGGTAATAATCTGCGTATCCCTCATAATGTGAATCTTCTGTCGTCCGGTCCTCCTTTTTCCGATAAAAGTTCTTGTCTGATTATGTTCTGTTTTTCTGTGTCTATGTCGTAGTCTTCCGGGAAGAAATTATTCAGTAACTCTAGTGTTGTTTCCATCAAATTCCCTGCGATATTCTTTTATTTAGGCTGTTTAGGTATCAAGACTTAGTGTTTTTCCTCTTATCACCATATATACTGGGCCTAATGAATCACTGCGTAAGGAGCGTGTACAAAATTCCTGCCATTTTAGTTTTTTAGTGTTTAAAATATCTTTTTTCTACTCGTTTTGCTTGGTTCTATAGGCAGTGTAACGAATTTCTCTACTGCTTCCTGAATTTTGCTGAAATTTCGACTCGGTTGTTCTCTTTCCTGACTTTTGTCAATTCTGTTGTCCACCAGGGGACAGAGTTGTAGAAGGATTTGCGGCCAGGGATAGAGTTTTGGGCTGCTTTAACAAGCGCCTGATTTACTGCTTCCGTGAAGTTGGAGATATCGAGTGCCGAATTGCAGTCTTCGTTTTTCGGTGCAATAGTGTTTACATGCTTTATCACAGTTTCGTTTAATAATTCCCAATTAGCGTGTTTAGTGCAGAAGCTCCTAAGATGTTGGGCATCTTAGGCTTGGGCATGGGCATTTCGGTGTCAAGCCCAAAAGACTAGACAGACAAACTGGACAAAACTAGATGGACAGGATTAGACAGACAAGAGTAGATGGACTAGACACCATTGACAAGACTTTTTGATTTGATTTTGATTTTAACAAAACATAAAATGCTAGGCAGACATGACTAGACAAACAAGGCTGGACAAGCAAGACTAGACAAACAGGACAAGACAAAGAAGTCTATACAAACAAGACTAGAAAGACAAGAGTTGACAGACAAAGCTAGCCTTATCTGTCTATTGTTGATTCTATAGAATTACAAATATAGACCAACAAATCTATGGAGACAGACAATTATAGAAAATAATTGAATTCTATCTTATTGCAAGTAAAAAAATCAGCGGTAATTCTTTACTTTAATTGCAAACATGTATAATTAATTAGTGGAATTGTATTTGCGTATGCAAATAGGTCGACCTTGATTAATACTTTTATGTTAGAATATTTTATCAGAATCTTTTATATCAGAAACAAATTGCATACGAAATACATTACATATAAATAAGTAAATAATTGTTGAAAAACCTTAATGTGTGTGTATTCTCGCTAACATTTCCCGAAGACCAAACAAACGGCCCAATTGCGCAACCAACACGTGGGAATGCGCTGAAAACATAAAATATCTCTTGTTATTGAAACAATCAATAAACTGAAATCCTGTCTAGTAAATCCAAGAAAAACTCAATACAGAGTAGACTTTTAAGACGAGACAGATTAGACTATGTAAACAAAACTAGACAAGATCACGTCTATACAAGATTAACTATGTCAAACTAAACTAGACAAATAGGACTACATTGGTAGACAAGGGTAGAGTGATAAGACTAAACAAATAAGGCTAAACTGCCAGCATTGGACAAGAAGCACTAGACAGACAGATAGGATAAGAGAGATAAGACTCGACAGAGAGTAGATTCTATCTATTGAGAGGATTAGACAGACAAGACTAGATAGACAAAACTAGATAGACTAAATATATTAAGACTAGATATACAAGACTGGAGAGACAAGTCTAGACAGACAGGCTAGACAGACAAGACTAGACAGACAAGACTAGACAGACAAGACAAGACAGACAAGACTAGACAGACAAGACTAGACCGACAAGACTAGACAGACATGACTAGACAGACAAGACTGGACAGACAAGACTAGACATACAAGACTAGACAGACGAGACTAGACAGACAAGACTAGACAGACAAGACTAGACAGACAAGACTAGACAGACAAGACTAGACAGACAAGACTGGACAGACAAGACTAGACAGACAAGACTAGACAGACAAGACTAGACAGACAAGACTGGACAGACAAGACTAGACAGACAAGACTAGACAGACAAGACTAGACAGACAAGACTGGACAGACAAGACTAGACAGACAAGACTAGACAGACAAGACTGGACAGACAAGACTAGACAGACAAGACTAGACAGACAAGACTAGACAGACAAGACTAGACAGACAAGACTAGACAGACAAGACTAGACAGACAAGACTAGACAGACAAGACTAGACAGACAAGACTAGACAGACAAGACTAGACAGACAAGACTAGACAGACAAGACTAGACAGACAAGACTAGACAGACAAGACTAGACAGACAAGACTAGACAGACAAGACTAGACAGACAAGACTAGACAGACAAGACTAGACAGACAAGACTAGACAGACAAGACTAGACAGACAAGACTAGACAGACAAGACTAGACAGACAAGACTAGACAGACAAGACTAGACAGACAAGACTAGACAGACAAGACTAGACAGACAAGACTAGACAGACAAGACTAGACAGACAAGACTAGACAGACAAGACTAGACAGACAAGACTAGACAGACAAGACTAGACAGACAAGACTAGACAGACAAGACTAGACAGACAAGACTAGACAGACAAGACTAGACAGACAAGACTAGACAGACAAGACTAGACAGACAAGACTAGACAGACAAGACTAGACAGACAAGACTAGACAGACAAGACTAGACAGACAAGACTAGACAGACAAGACTAGACAGACAAGACTAGACAGACAAGACTAGACAGACAAGACTAGACAGACAAGACTAGACAGACAAGACTAGACAGACAAGACTAGACAGACAAGACTAGACAGACAAGACTAGACAGACAAGACTAGACAGACAAGACTAGACAGACAAGACTAGACAGACAAGACTAGACAGACAAGACTAGACAGACAAGACTAGACAGACAAGACTAGACAGACAAGACTAGACAGACAAGACTAGACAGACAAGACTAGACAGACAAGACTAGACAGACAAGACTAGACAGACAAGACTAGACAGACAAGACTAGACAGACAAGACTAGACAGACAAGACTAGACAGACAAGACTAGACAGACAAGACTAGACAGACAAGACTAGACAGACAAGACTAGACAGACAAGACTAGACAGACAAGACTAGACAGACAAGACTAGACAGACAAGACTAGACAGACAAGACTAGACAGACAAGACTAGACAGACAAGACTAGACAGACAAGACTAGACAGACAAGACTAGACAGACAAGACTAGACAGACAAGACTAGACAGACAAGACTAGACAGACAAGACTAGACAGACAAGACTAGACAGACAAGACTAGACAGACAAGACTAGACAGACAAGACTAGACAGACAAGACTAGACAGACAAGACTAGACAGACAAGACTAGACAGACAAGACTAGACAGACAAGACTAGACAGACAAGACTAGACAGACAAGACTAGACAGACAAGACTAGACAGACAAGACTAGACAGACAAGACTAGACAGACAAGACTAGACAGACAAGACTAGACAGACAAGACTAGACAGACAAGACTAGACAGACAAGACTAGACAGACAAGACTAGACAGACAAGACTAGACAGACAAGACTAGACAGACAAGACTAGACAGACAAGACTAGACAGACAAGACTAGACAGACAAGACTAGACAGACAAGACTAGACAGACAAGACTAGACAGACAAGACTAGACAGACAAGACTAGACAGACAAGACTAGACAGACAAGACTAGACAGACAAGACTAGACAGACAAGACTAGACAGACAAGACTAGACAGACAAGACTAGACAGACAAGACTAGACAGACAAGACTAGACAGACAAGACTAGACAGACAAGACTAGACAGACAAGACTAGACAGACAAGACTAGACAGACAAGACTAGACAGACAAGACTAGACAGACAAGACTAGACAGACAAGACTAGACAGACAAGACTAGACAGACAAGACTAGACAGACAAGACTAGACAGACAAGACTAGACAGACAAGACTAGACAGACAAGACTAGACAGACAAGACTAGACAGACAAGACTAGACAGACAAGACTAGACAGACAAGACTAGACAGACAAGACTAGACAGACAAGACTAGACAGACAAGACTAGACAGACAAGACTAGACAGACAAGACTAGACAGACAAGACTAGACAGACAAGACTAGACAGACAAGACTAGACAGACAAGACTAGACAGACAAGACTAGACAGACAAGACTAGACAGACAAGACTAGACAGACAAGACTAGACAGACAAGACTAGACAGACAAGACTAGACAGACAAGACTAGACAGACAAGACTAGACAGACAAGACTAGACAGACAAGACTAGACAGACAAGACTAGACAGACAAGACTAGACAGACAAGACTAGACAGACAAGACTAGACAGACAAGACTAGACAGACAAGACTAGACAGACAAGACTAGACAGACAAGACTAGACAGACAAGACTAGACAGACAAGACTAGACAGACAAGACTAGACAGACAAGACTAGACAGACAAGACTAGACAGACAAGACTAGACAGACAAGACTAGACAGACAAGACTAGACAGACAAGACTAGACAGACAAGACTAGACAGACAAGACTAGACAGACAAGACTAGACAGACAAGACTAGACAGACAAGACTAGACAGACAAGACTAGACAGACAAGACTAGACAGACAAGACTAGACAGACAAGACTAGACAGACAAGACTAGACAGACAAGACTAGACAGACAAGACTAGACAGACAAGACTAGACAGACAAGACTAGACAGACAAGACTAGACAGACAAGACTAGACAGACAAGACTAGACAGACAAGACTAGACAGACAAGACTAGACAGACAAGACTAGACAGACAAGACTAGACAGACAAGACTAGACAGACAAGACTAGACAGACAAGACTAGACAGACAAGACTAGACAGACAAGACTAGACAGACAAGACTAGACAGACAAGACTAGACAGACAAGACTAGACAGACAAGACTAGACAGACAAGACTAGACAGACAAGACTAGACAGACAAGACTAGACAGACAAGACTAGACAGACAAGACTAGACAGACAAGACTAGACAGACAAGACTAGACAGACAAGACTAGACAGACAAGACTAGACAGACAAGACTAGACAGACAAGACTAGACAGACAAGACTAGACAGACAAGACTAGACAGACAAGACTAGACAGACAAGACTAGACAGACAAGACTAGACAGACAAGACTAGACAGACAAGACTAGACAGACAAGACTAGACAGACAAGACTAGACAGACAAGACTAGACAGACAAGACTAGACAGACAAGACTAGACAGACAAGACTAGACAGACAAGACTAGACAGACAAGACTAGACAGACAAGACTAGACAGACAAGACTAGACAGACAAGACTAGACAGACAAGACTAGACAGACAAGACTAGACAGACAAGACTAGACAGACAAGACTAGACAGACAAGACTAGACAGACAAGACTAGACAGACAAGACTAGACAGACAAGACTAGACAGACAAGACTAGACAGACAAGACTAGACAGACAAGACTAGACAGACAAGACTAGACAGACAAGACTAGACAGACAAGACTAGACAGACAAGACTAGACAGACAAGACTAGACAGACAAGACTAGACAGACAAGACTAGACAGACAAGACTAGACAGACAAGACTAGACAGACAAGACTAGACAGACAAGACTAGACAGACAAGACTAGACAGACAAGACTAGACAGACAAGACTAGACAGACAAGACTAGACAGACAAGACTAGACAGACAAGACTAGACAGACAAGACTAGACAGACAAGACTAGACAGACAAGACTAGACAGACAAGACTAGACAGACAAGACTAGACAGACAAGACTAGACAGACAAGACTAGACAGACAAGACTAGACAGACAAGACTAGACAGACAAGACTAGACAGACAAGACTAGACAGACAAGACTAGACAGACAAGACTAGACAGACAAGACTAGACAGACAAGACTAGACAGACAAGACTAGACAGACAAGACTAGACAGACAAGACTAGACAGACAAGACTAGACAGACAAGACTAGACAGACAAGACTAGACAGACAAGACTAGACAGACAAGACTAGACAGACAAGACTAGACAGACAAGACTAGACAGACAAGACTAGACAGACAAGACTAGACAGACAAGACTAGACAGACAAGACTAGACAGACAAGACTAGACAGACAAGACTAGACAGACAAGACTAGACAGACAAGACTAGACAGACAAGACTAGACAGACAAGACTAGACAGACAAGACTAGACAGACAAGACTAGACAGACAAGACTAGACAGACAAGACTAGACAGACAAGACTAGACAGACAAGACTAGACAGACAAGACTAGACAGACAAGACTAGACAGACAAGACTAGACAGACAAGACTAGACAGACAAGACTAGACAGACAAGACTAGACAGACAAGACTAGACAGACAAGACTAGACAGACAAGACTAGACAGACAAGACTAGACAGACAAGACTAGACAGACAAGACTAGACAGACAAGACTAGACAGACAAGACTAGACAGACAAGACTAGACAGACAAGACTAGACAGACAAGACTAGACAGACAAGACTAGACAGACAAGACTAGACAGACAAGACTAGACAGACAAGACTAGACAGACAAGACTAGACAGACAAGACTAGACAGACAAGACTAGACAGACAAGACTAGACAGACAAGACTAGACAGACAAGACTAGACAGACAAGACTAGACAGACAAGACTAGACAGACAAGACTAGACAGACAAGACTAGACAGACAAGACTAGACAGACAAGACTAGACAGACAAGACTAGACAGACAAGACTAGACAGACAAGACTAGACAGACAAGACTAGACAGACAAGACTAGACAGACAAGACTAGACAGACAAGACTAGAC
Organism: Phosphuga atrata; assembly: GCA_944588485.1. Lineage (NCBI taxonomy): Eukaryota > Metazoa > Arthropoda > Insecta > Coleoptera > Silphidae > Phosphuga > Phosphuga atrata. The sequence continues at coordinate 3,615,834 of OX155907.1, forward strand.
AGACAAGACTAGACAGACAAGACTAGACAGACAAGACTAGACAGACAAGACTAGACAGACAAGACTAGACAGACAAGACTAGACAGACAAGACTAGACAGACAAGACTAGACAGACAAGACTAGACAGACAAGACTAGACAGACAAGACTAGACAGACAAGACTAGACAGACAAGACTAGACAGACAAGACTAGACAGACAAGACTAGACAGACAAGACTAGACAGACAAGACTAGACAGACAAGACTAGACAGACAAGACTAGACAGACAAGACTAGACAGACAAGACTAGACAGACAAGACTAGACAGACAAGACTAGACAGACAAGACTAGACAGACAAGACTAGACAGACAAGACTAGACAGACAAGACTAGACAGACAAGACTAGACAGACAAGACTAGACAGACAAGACTAGACAGACAAGACTAGACAGACAAGACTAGACAGACAAGACTAGACAGACAAGACTAGACAGACAAGACTAGACAGACAAGACTAGACAGACAAGACTAGACAGACAAGACTAGACAGACAAGACTAGACAGACAAGACTAGACAGACAAGACTAGACAGACAAGACTAGACAGACAAGACTAGACAGACAAGACTAGACAGACAAGACTAGACAGACAAGACTAGACAGACAAGACTAGACAGACAAGACTAGACAGACAAGACTAGACAGACAAGACTAGACAGACAAGACTAGACAGACAAGACTAGACAGACAAGACTAGACAGACAAGACTAGACAGACAAGACTAGACAGACAAGACTAGACAGACAAGACTAGACAGACAAGACTAGACAGACAAGACTAGACAGACAAGACTAGACAGACAAGACTAGACAGACAAGACTAGACAGACAAGACTAGACAGACAAGACTAGACAGACAAGACTAGACAGACAAGACTAGACAGACAAGACTAGACAGACAAGACTAGACAGACAAGACTAGACAGACAAGACTAGACAGACAAGACTAGACAGACAAGACTAGACAGACAAGACTAGACAGACAAGACTAGACAGACAAGACTAGACAGACAAGACTAGACAGACAAGACTAGACAGACAAGACTAGACAGACAAGACTAGACAGACAAGACTAGACAGACAAGACTAGACAGACAAGACTAGACAGACAAGACTAGACAGACAAGACTAGACAGACAAGACTAGACAGACAAGACTAGACAGACAAGACTAGACAGACAAGACTAGACAGACAAGACTAGACAGACAAGACTAGACAGACAAGACTAGACAGACAAGACTAGACAGACAAGACTAGACAGACAAGACTAGACAGACAAGACTAGACAGACAAGACTAGACAGACAAGACTAGACAGACAAGACTAGACAGACAAGACTAGACAGACAAGACTAGACAGACAAGACTAGACAGACAAGACTAGACAGACAAGACTAGACAGACAAGACTAGACAGACAGACAAGACTAGACAGACAAGACTAGACAGACAAGACTAGACAGACAAGACTAGACAGACAAGACTAGACAGACAAGACTAGACAGACAAGACTAGACAGACAAGACTAGACAGACAAGACTAGACAGACAAGACTAGACAGACAAGACTAGACAGACAAGACTAGACAGACAAGACTAGACAGACAAGACTAGACAGACAAGACTAGACAGACAAGACTAGACAGACAAGACTAGACAGACAAGACTAGACAGACAAGACTAGACAGACAAGACTAGACAGACAAGACTAGACAGACAAGACTAGACAGACAAGACTAGACAGACAAGACTAGACAGACAAGACTAGACAGACAAGACTAGACAGACAAGACTAGACAGACAAGACTAGACAGACAAGACTAGACAGACAAGACTAGACAGACAAGACTAGACAGACAAGACTAGACAGACAAGACTAGACAGACAAGACTAGACAGACAAGACTAGACAGACAAGACTAGACAGACAAGACTAGACAGACAAGACTAGACAGACAAGACTAGACAGACAAGACTAGACAGACAAGACTAGACAGACAAGACTAGACAGACAAGACTAGACAGACAAGACTAGACAGACAAGACTAGACAGACAAGACTAGACAGACAAGACTAGACAGACAAGACTAGACAGACAAGACTAGACAGACAAGACTAGACAGACAAGACTAGACAGACAAGACTAGACAGACAAGACTAGACAGACAAGACTAGACAGACAAGACTAGACAGACAAGACTAGACAGACAAGACTAGACAGACAAGACTAGACAGACAAGACTAGACAGACAAGACTAGACAGACAAGAC